>JAESUZ010002198.1:1200000-1710987 GCA_017311185.1 Proteles cristata cristata | reverse complement strand
TCGCTCAGCATAACACCCTCAAGGTCCATCCATGTCACTACACATGGCCAGATTTCATTGTTTCTCATTGCCATGTAGTATTCCATCATATAGATAAACCACATCTCCTTGATCCATTCATCCGTTGACGGACACTTAGGCTCTTTCCATGTTTTGGCTATTGTTGAGAGTCAGCTCCACCTCTTTATAGCTATTCAATATTACCATGCTGTCTGACCTCTTTGAAGAATAATCTTCTAGTCTGTAGAATGAGAATAGTAATATATTATAGACCAGATTATCACAGAAGAAAATGGAATGATGTTTATGAAGTGCTTAGCACACAAAACCTGTCACAAGTAGGTTTTTTAGGAAAATGCAATTCTCTTCTGTGTTTTCCTTTTTAGTCTGTATTTATATAAATCTTACTTAGAGTAAGTAAGGGCTGACTAGAGCTCTATTGACATATTCTTTTTCATAATTATAATCGTGTTTATTTTCTTGTGTTTCTAAGTTTCTCATTAGATTTAAAAAAAATTTTTAATGTTTTATTTATTTTTAGAGAGAGAGAGATCGCGAGTGGGAGAAGAGCAGAGGGGTGGGGGGAGACACAGAATTGAAAGGAGGCTCCAGGCTCTGAGCTGTCAGCACAGAGCCCAATGTGGGGCTCGAACTGACGAGCTATGAGATCATGACCTGAACTGAAGTCAGGTGCTTAACTGACTGAACCACCCAGGTGCCTGTCTCATTAGATATAAAATAATAAAATACAAAAGCCTTCTCTCCTAGGGTCCTTTTCAGTGTCCCCAAAGGCAGAGAATGCTCCAGGTAGTTTATTTCGGGGTTGAAGTCAAAGACAAAATCACACTCACATTTCTAAAACCCTTGACATACTTTAGTATATATTGCTTGTTGTTTGATGCTTTCTTTGAACCCATGTATTTTGATTTCTAAAATAAAATAATATAGTTTTTTAAAATTATAAATATAGATAATTTAGAGCTAAACTTATTTATTTATTTATATTTTGTTAATGTTTTTATTTTTTATTTTTTTAAAATATTTTATTTATTTTTGAGAGAGAGATAGAGATAGCATGAGCAGGGGAGGGTCAGAGAGAGAGGGAGATACAGAATCTGAAGCAGACTCCAGGCCCTGAGCTAGCTGTCAGCACAGAGCCTGACGTGGGGCTTGAGCCCACGAACCGTGAGATCATGACCTGAGCTGAAGTCAGGTGCTCAACCGACTGAGCCACCCAGGCACCCCTAATGCTTTTATTTTTGAGAGAGACAAAGTGCGAGTAAGGGAGGGGCAGAGAAAGAAGGAGAGATACACAGAATCTGAAGCAGGCTCCAGGCTCTGAGCTGTTCACACAGAGTCTGACATGGGGCTCAGACTCATGAACAGTGAGATCATGACCTGAGCCAAAGTCAGATGCTTAACCGACTGAACCACCCAGGTGTCTCATTAAACTTATTTTAAAAGAAGTCGAGACCCATATTGTATAAAAATAATTATATTCTACATTTTTTATACTTTATTCCACCATTTATATTTTACATAAATCTATTCCACTATACATCAGTATTCCACTTATCACTGTAGCACATCATATCCTGGAGGAACGGCAGAAGTTAGTGTTACTCTTAAAGCCCTAAAGAATGATAATTCTTATCATACTCTAATTTAATCCCGCAATCTGATCTCTACAAAACCAGAGCAAACCTAGAGAATAACAGTAGACAACTACATAACTAAGTAGTGGTTCCTATTCTATCTGCTATGTCAGATGTTATCTTTGCGTGAGAAGATTAACACAACCTCTGGTACAATATATTTAGCCATAGTGATGTGTTCTTTTACAATCAGAACATTTTTTTTTTCTTATTCACTAGGAATAAAAAGTCATTATTTGTTTTCAGTCCTGTCCCAGGGCTATGTTAACTCTCTCATGTTCCGTCATAAAATAGTCCATTGGGACCTGGACCATGCAGATATTTTGTAGCATATTTCATGTGTCAACTGCATTAACACAATCATGTTAATCAGACAAATTGAGTGTGAAATGGCAAGTACATGGAAGGTTTTGGTAAATCACATGCTTCAGCAGTGGCAGACAAATCCTATAAAGGTACAGTGGCCCATAACATAGTGAAGTTTTTAGGGACACATGGCTTGGAACATGACAAGACAAGTCCTATAAATAGGGACAGATTAGTGTATTACATATCCCTAAATACTGAGAGAGAAACAAAGAAACACTAAGAAAACACTAAGAAAGAAGCGGCTATAATTGTTCATCATAAATTGAGTTTTCAGAAATGCATCAAGCCAAAAGGTCAGGTGGCATCATCATCAACTTGTAGTGAGAGTAAAGATTAAACAACTGGTATCAGGCACAAACATGACCAGAGAGGGCATAATAGCAGCTAATCCCATCAACCACTTTTTCAATTACTGTTATGTAAGTTATCCTCTCCCTCAACTCACACAATGGCCAAGTGACTGAGGAGGAAAAAGACCCGGTTTTGTCAGCTTGTTATGTGGGTATGTGGGTGTACTCAAAATAGATGCCTGCTACACCACAGTCTCAGTTAGATATAACCCTGACAGAGGGCAGTAAGAGAACTTTCCCCGAAAGGCAGAATGTTGAGTACAGTAGGCCATTTACCTTAAATGAAAAGAAAAATGGAGCAAAGTAAGAAATATATATGGACTATGAGCAAAGTCACATGGTTTGGCTGATTGACTATAGTTATGGAGAGAGAGTTACTAAAAGTTCAGAGACAAGGACATTTGGAAAAGAGGAATGTGGGTAGACCTATGAGAGTGAACACCAAGTGCAAAGATCCTTGAATCACATCTAAATACAAGACTGTATCCTCCAAAAAATAGTCACTAAACAATCAAGTAGATGAAACAGTTCAGCCAGGTGGCATCAGCCAGGCTCTGGTGATGGCACAAAAATATGTGAATGTAGAGGCTACAGTGGCCACAATGGAGTCTACACATCACCCAATATCATGGGCTCAAACTCAACAAAGCTGCTACTGCTCACCAGCAACTACTGCTACTGCCATATATTTAATATACTAGTAAACAAGACAAATGCTGCAAACTCAATAAAACAGCATTCCTTGATGAAACCAAGGAGCCTATTGGTGACATATTGTTTATATTGAATTCCTTCCCCTCTGGAAGGTGCAGAAATTCATCTTGACTGTAATATACATATGTTCTTCCTTTCCTGCTCTCAGGGCTTCAGCCTGCAGCACTATCTGAGAGCTCACCAAGTATCTGAGCCATCAACATGGAATTCTGTGTATCACTGCAAAAGATCACAAAGCTCACTTAATAGTAAAAGAGGTGTGGGGATGAACACATGACCATAGAATCTCTTGATCCTGTCAAATACTAACCACTGAGAAATTGCTGACTTGACCTATAACAAAAGTTCAGCCTTTTGGAGGAGAAATTGAGGAAACCAATGGGAGATGATATTCTAAAATGGGACACTTTTCTCTAGAGTGCAGTGTATTCTCTAAACCAATGACTAGTATATCTTGCCATGTCCTCAACAGGTGGAGTACATGGACACAAGAGGTTGAAGTAGGTATGATTCTGCTTACTTACTATTACTCCCAATGACCTGGTTGGAATAAGTGTGTTTCTTATCCCTGCAACTCTAGACTCCATGGACTTAAAAGTCCTATTCTTAGGGCAGACATCACTAAACTTGAGGGATCATTGATGCCTGGTTCTTTCAGGCTTCTGGTGCCAAAATGCCAGTGTGTAAGGCAAGAATTATTACCCAGATATCAGGAAGAAGAGGGAAATAGGGAAGACTACTATTGGCACTCAGGTGATCTATTAGAGGGGCCTCTTGTTACTCCCTTCTCCAACATTGATGGTAAGTTGACTAGTATGGTTTCTATGACCCGTGAAGGGATAGGAGTTTGAGTCTTCCCACATGATGAGCCACATGGACCAGCAGATGAGCCACATGGACCGGCAGAGATGGTCGCTGGGGGTAAGAGAAATACATCATGGGTAGGAGGAGAAAAACAATGACTACCATTTGTAGCCCCAAGACCAGTTGCAATTGTACAGGAGAGGGATTTCATTTGCACCTCTAACCTTCCTGTTTCCCCCAGGGAAAGAGACCAACTCATATTCTGAAATAGTTATTTCCGAAACGTCATTACATGAAGCAAATAGATCTGAGTGGCACACAGAGAGGACCATAGTAGATGGACACCATCTGGCTCTCTCTTTCGGGGCTGTGGCACTCATTCCTCCTGCTGGAGGAAGTGACGGCTCCCACTGAAGCCATCTCAAGTGATTGTCTTTAGCTACAAAGAACACTTCATCCAAGGTCACACCCATTTCTGGGGATAGAAATGAGAGGATATCCTGAGGACATACTCAAGTTTCAAAGCTACTGGGATCATCTGAGGTCTTTGATCTGACTGTATTTTAATTGTAATTCATTCCCTCAACCTGTGTATATGAGTGCCATTTCATTATAGAGCTACTAATGTTGATATTATTACCTAAGAATTAAAAAATATACCTATATTTTAACTACTTAAATCTATATACATATGATTAATTATTACATTGATAATTTAATATTTTATAATAAAAGTATATAAGAATATACATATGAAAGAAAAATATACATATTTGAATGTGTGTGGTGTGTGTGTATATATATATATACTTGTTATCAAAGGGTGATTTATCTGTAAAAGGTAGAAATATAACAAGCATATGATCATTTGAATTTCTCATAAAAATCAAGATTCTTTTCCACTTCCTCCCTATAGAGGTAAAAAAAAAAGATCTAGAATAACACTCTTTGGTGTGTTTACCACCAATGTATGATGTGATCAATATTTATGAATCTATCAAGTCTTCCATATTGTATGAATTTATAGTTATCACTGGTATCAGGATACTGCACATTACTATAGAATTCATTTCTAATTTCAAAGTCTGCCACAGAGCCATATCCTCCTGATTAGCACTGAGCTAGCTTCCTACTTGAAGCACATGCCGAACCAAGGACAAGGTGAATGACAAGCCTTTATTTGCTGAGAAACCTCTGCCAACACAAAACTGGAATGAGCAAGTCATTAAATTGATACTGCAAACCTTGCAGCAAACCTTTCCACTAGCAGTCATTTTGAAACAAACCTTTCCCCTTAACCTTGTCTACCAGGCTAAAAATTTAAACTCAAATGGATGCTGTCATTGAAATATTTGTTTATTAACTCTTTTCTTGAAGGATGAAAAACTATGTCAGAAGAAAGCTGCCACTGTAAACACCCTATTAAATGCATGCTATTTTTTTTGAGACCAAACATAGAAGACTAACTAACATTTGGGTAGCAATTTAGAGCCTACAAATCTCTTTTTACATACCTTTATTGCAATAAGTCTTTGAGATGATTACTATTGCATTTTATAACTGAGAAGATATAGACTCAGAAAGGTTAGGGAACATTGTCTGTGATTCTGCACATACAAAATATATTCCATATTCCATTATGTTTTTAAATCTCTATAGGTAAACTAGGAAAAGATGTAGAGATGAGATGTAGACACATCTCATCTACCGTATGAATGCATATGATAAAAGATTAAATGATTGCTTTATGCCAAACTTAAGCCATCACTAAACCCCTCAAGAAAGTATTAGTTTGAGTGTCAACACTCTAAGGAAATGGTACTTTGAGGTAGAAAATAAAACAGCATTGACTACCATCCTCTTATTTTATCTTTATCTTGGCAAGCAAAAATAACATTTCAGCTGACTGAACACATTCACGGCCATATATGCTGACATTATAAACAACCCTGAAAATTCTCGTTCTGTATGCTATCAGTTACAGTTAATTACCAAGGTTTATAAAGAATGTTCATGGAAAACTTACGAGTTTATAATATCACCACGTTGGTAATATGTTTCAAAAACATTAAGTTAACTTTTATTCATTCAGACTTAATGATGGAAAACTAAAGAGAATGTTTGTAGTTTTAATGAGCATCTCACTTTGTAGGAAGAAATTGTTTAATGACTTAGTTTCTAGTTTGGATCTACAAACATGTTGGTCTAGTACATGGAATTATCTACAGAATTCCAGGAACAATTAAACTGAGCATTTAACCCTTTTCATGGTATCCTTTGTCATATAAGAGACAAATATTCAATTTAATTGACCACCAGTGACTAGTATGTGATTGAGAAGTACTCCTATTAGTTTTGGTCACACTGTCTTACATAGCTGCTTAGGGACTTTTATACTCACAAATTCTAACAGATTTTGAAGTGTTAAGACTAATTGCACAATTTTTCATTGCTTCACATAATACTACTGAGTTTACTATGTAAAAGTCAATGTTTAGTAAGAAACACTATAATTAGACGCAGTTAATATACAATTATATGGATGAGCATCCAGATAGTCCTCTTGTCCATTTGGATTTCAAGGTATTCATCTCACATCAATAGTCACAAAAACAGATCCAAACAAAACAAAGCAAAACAATAGTTCTGATGTTATGCCTTAGCGATCGTGACCAGACTTAAAATGTTCTGCTAGTTTTAGGCTATAGGATATACTGCCTTAATAAATTTTTGAAAATTCAATATTGTTTGTAATCATTAGCTTTTTCCAAGGGAGGACCGGGAATTGATAAAAGCATACATTTTGCTAAATTCCGAACCAATATATTTCGCCTCCTACAGGGGGGAATTCTATTTTGTTACCAGTGTTGGAGGAAAAAACAAAATAAACATAACCAGCATTAGAAAGCATTCAATATTAACATGGGACACATAGTCCATATTTACTTCTTTTATGGAAGACATGATAGGATGTCTTTCCTAAACAAATCTACACTTAGGGAAGGTTTATAACAGCATGCATTCATTTTGACTATGTAGCTGGTTTTTTTTTGGGGGGGGACACATTAGAATATGAAGAATACATTATTTCTTCCCATGGTAACTTAATTCTATCTTTACCCATTTCTGCTATTAAATTAAAAATATTCCAGACTGCATATGACCCAATCACTGCATTTATTCCTGGTTTCTTGGCCTTCAACTCTCCTGGCCGACAGTTATATATTTTCAATGCCCTTTACTGCAGACCACTGCCAGGATACTGAATGCCATCCAGCAGCTGGAAGGAGTATAATCAGCTTAGAGAGAATTGATATCTTATATCCATCTTATCTTTCCAGCCTTGTTCCCTATCCCACATCTCCCTAGCAAAAGAAAATGGCTAACTTTTCCACCCAGCTATCAAAATAGTTTTCTTAGTTTAATTACTACCTGCTCACACTCCAATTTACTGGATAACTTAAGGGTAAATAATTCATCAACATCCACTATGCCAATCGGATCTTAGCTTAACTACTTACAGGTTTGCAAATCTGATTACTGAAACCTTGCTCTGCCACACCTAACACATTGATTCTTGATCCTTTCTAGCTGGTCTGTTCACTGAGTGGTGAACTTGGAGCCATAGTCAACCTCCTTTGCTTGGAAAGGCGACTTCTTAACCAATGTGTCCTCCCCCTAAAAAGTAAGTAATACACTAAAACAAATACAATAAAACTTTTCCTTAGTTATTAGAAGAGATAAATAGTACAAGTAATATAAGTCTGCAAAAGTATTTTAATTTCCATTCACTACCACTTACATAACACAGCTAAATCTTTCTGATGTACATGTAAAATCTTAAGAATGCAGAACTTCTTCTGTGCTTTCATGCATTATCTGTGTGTGTGTATGCATGTATGTGTGTGTACGTGCACACATGCATGTGTAAGGGAGAGGCAAGGAAGCAGCGGTCTAGCACTGTGTATATGGCGTTATAGTGTTACAAATATACCACTATTGATAGGACTTCCTATAGTATGATGACTTTTTTTAAATGTCAATGATTTTCTTGACCTGTATATATATTCACCTGTTGGAGTACATGCATCTCAATATTTCTTCCAAACTTATTTTCTGGAGAGCAAAACAAGTCATTAATTCAGTTTAATTTAGTAGATTATGTTTACTTTATTTCCTAAGTCACCAAATGCTAGAGTGGGAATAGCTAACTGTATATAAAGGACCATGTGCAAACTTCATTAGGCTTATGTAAATACCCATTAACAATGGACAGTGGCTGGAGTAGGCTGTTGTGCGTGCTTCAGTGAGGAACAGATTGTTATGACTACCAAGAGTAACTCTCAGCCACAAGCCTGTGGACAGACCAAAGCTGAACAGCTGGCCATATAAGCCCACAATGTGCCTCAAAATACATGGTGGCCGTTTATTGTTGAAATTTAAACAGAGAGGGCTATGTTCTTCCCACCATGGTCAGCCTCTCGCTGAATTTATATTTATAGCTGGCCTCACCACCAACTGTGCATGTGGCCTACACTACATCTCTGAGGAGTTGGAAAAGCATTATATGAAGACCCGAATGAATAGCCAGGAAAAAGTAGTCCATCACTTGTGTGTGTGTGTGTGTGTGTGTGTGTGTGTGTGTGTGTGTGTGTAAGACAGTCATCATGATGTCCTGCCATGCTTTCAGATTTTTACCTCCATTTTCTTTTACTTTCTATTCTGATCTGTTGCCAAATACAATAAACACTATCCAAGAGTGCAGAATCTACTGACAGTACTTTTCCATCTATATGGAAGAATGAATTGTCCAGATTCACAGAGGCTTGCCCCAGTGAGAAGGGGAATGACTCACATGCCAAGGGGAGCCTTGCTCTGTATGGTTACTTAGACTTAAATGAATCAGGGCCCAGGGGGAATACAAGATGCTGATAATAAATGGCTCCCTGTTGGAATCAGAGCTTGCTGGGATAAGTGAAGCTGAATGCTTATAACTGGTTTATCGAATGAGCTGAACTGCTAGAATATTAAGAGGAAACCGTTTCATTTTAGCCTGTGGCCCACTTTTATACACACCTTATCAGATCTATTTCTTATCACTGATAGCAATTTGGGCCATTCCTCTGGTCCTGGGGTCACCTTACAATTTCTTAAAAGCCTTATCTTTGGGTATGGAAAACAACAGACAATAACCACACACACACACACACACACACACACACACACACACACACACACGCACATACACACACACACACACACAGTAAGATCTAAACCAAACACCAATCTAATGTTCAATTTAAAGTTTCGTCCCACTTACCAGAGTAGACCTGAGACCAAAGGTGAGGAAGACCTAGTGGGACTGTCTGTCAGTGGATTTTGTAGTCTCTTAGCTCTATTTTTTCTCCTCCATTTAAGTCTTCTCCAGAGTCAGATATCCAGGAGAGGATGGATTTTCTCTCAAAAGTGAAGACATCCACGAGCTTCTTTTTGGTGAGGCAGCTCTGTGGGTTCTTCAGAGACTCCCATCCTCCACTGAGAAATACCTTCACTGGACTCTCTGTATGGTTTAGCTGGCCAATGCACCAGCTCCTTAGGTCAGCTCCCCTCTCAGCTGGTGTCTCTCTGGTTGGGGCAGCCTCAGTGGGCAGGACCTCTCAGGCATAATCCTTTCAAACGACTCCAGCCCTGCTATCTTCAAGTGCAACTCACATCTTTGTTCATTCCCTTTCTCTTCTCGGCATCCTTGTGGACAGTTCCAGACAATTTCCGCTTCCAGATTGCATAATTTGCTCTTTTCTCATTTTACAAGCAATTCCTAGTAAAAGATACACACACACACACACACACACACACACACACACACACATTCTCTCTCTCTCTCTCTCTCTCTCTCTCTGTTCAAGAGGTTTTCTTGGTGTCTCCACAACTTGACTTGTGTGGAAGGGAAAGTGCCATGATTGTCTCTAATCCTATAAAATCTTGAACTTCAGAGAATCCTCCATTCCTATGAGCAATTGTAGGGAACGGTCACTAGGTGTGTTTGGTCATTGTCAACAAGCCTTAGGAGAAACTATTTCATGCCTCTTTTTAGAAATATGGGATTACTTATCCAGCATTTACCTTAGCTTTATGGCCATAGCTGAAAATCAAGATTAACTGCAATTCTCTTTTTCTGTGACTTGTGATAGCAGCCAGTATTGGCATAAATGTAGTCATACTGTCATTACTAACGAGATAGTGCGAAATTCTCAAAGGCTGGCTCACATTACAGACTGATTTTAGAGGTTCCTTTTCTCCTACTTGCCCCTTACTGTTTCGGTGGAAGAGGATGTACTTTGTCACATAAAAGTACAATAATGTTACACTAACACTTAAAACACATTAAATGGAGGGAAAAGAAACAGTCCATCAGCAAAATTGGCAAATCTTGAATGAGAGTTAATTGTCCCTTTTAATTCCTAGATAATTCCGTTAGTTCCTTTACTCATCTGGGACTGTTGTTATAGGGTTGCTTTTTGTTTCAATCAAGAAAAAAAGGGAAAGGCATCATCATGAGCATAGAGTCCAAGAGCTTTCAGATGATAGGTTAGGGATGCACAATATATGAGGCCTTCATAGACACATTTGAAATGATGGTCACCAAAGAAAGACTTTGTTTCAACATCAGTTACTTTCTATTAAACTTACTACAGGGAAAGAGTGAGACAAAAGTGGTGAGTCCTGTTAAGAGGGAGGAAATTGGCCTTGAAGAGTTGAAAGCAATAAAATCAACAGGTGGTATGAAAACTTCCATAGAAGATATTAATATATACAGTACTTGGATCTTTATAAACAACTTTTCTGTTTCTGTTTTTTTAAAATGAATATTTTTGACTCTCTTTAAAGGTGATACAACATTTCAGAGCAGCTGATCAGTTTGTTTTTTCTTTTTCTTTTCTTTTCTTTCTTCCTGACAGGATTTTTATTGTTTGGGGGATATTACAAGACATATGTAATATAGAGTTATGATGGTTTTGAATATACCACCATATTAAACTTCCAAAAGACTATAGGACAAAATAAAATAACAAACTTTATAAATTATAGAAAAAATACATTTCATCAAATCTATTTATAAAAAGATTGAAAAATGGTTTTACTTTCAAGTTATTATTTCTACTATTTTCTGCCAATTTCAAGACTATATATATATGTATATATATATACACACATACATATATACACACACATATATATATATACACATACATATATATACATATATATATATAGAGAGAGAGAAAAGGTAATGCATGTATATATAATATAGAGAGATACTATTAAAATATATACTACTATAAAATATGTATATTATATATATAATATAGTATCTGTCTATATATATATGTATATTCTCTATTCACCTGAAATACTAGAAGAAAGTCAGGCCACAGAAGAGGGGATAAGGCAGTAATTTAGTGGTTGTTATCTTCACCACCTGAGGCACCTACTGTTCATGATTGTCTCACTGAGTGGAAATACATGCCTAGTTTTCTAGAAAGACTATGCCATCAATACATAAATGCACACCTTGATAAACTAAATAATTAGATAATTTCCAAGGGACTTGGAAAGATAGGAAAAACAATACGGATGTTACAAGTGGACCATGCATCATGGCAGCTACCAGCCCCCGAGCAAAGTTCCCTTCATCTTACCAGGCTTAGGGACAATGAGCTGTGCACTGGTCTGGGCATTTCCAGCCTCATTTTCAGCTACACATTGATAAAAGCCTTCATCTGACTTTACCACTCCAAGGATTCGTAAGGTGCTTCCTCCCTAGGGAGAAGAAAGAAGCAGGGGAAATTTTTAAAAAAATAACAAACCTCAAAGAGATAAAATGAATATAAAGTTTTAATAAAACTTTGCAGGAGAAGCAACAAAGGAGGCCATGAGAGTTCTCAGCCTCATAGATATGTCTTATGCCATTTGGGAAATGTCACAGATCCCCAATACTCTGTTGAATCTATGTGCATCCATTTAACCTAGTTTTGCAATGAAAACTCTTCTCACAAAAATACACATCCTCTTCAATATCTAAATGAGCAGCACACAGAGAGCTCTTTTATTAAATAGGCAAGAAAAAAAGGTTAGCATCAAAAGAAATTTCTTTTCTTCACTTGCTATTGAAGGAAATTTGGGTTCAGCAGCTGCTGGGGAAAATGAAACCAAAACACTGATTTTTGCAGCTTCTAAAAGATAAGAAATCTAGGTTAGATATTTTCTGGAAGTGTTTACTGAGAAAATAAAAGTCTGAAGATCCTTTTTAAATTGTAATTGCTTTGACATGTACCCTTTTGGGGATTTGGAGTGGTGGTATGGTGGATATTTTATACCATGTCATTCTTGTTATATGGCCAAAATGCTTCACCTTCAGTAATTCATAAATTAAACACAGAAATGTTAACTCCTATCTTATATAAATTGAGCCACCATCTTTTTCAAGGATGGATGATAAAATGATCTGGAGATAGCATTTAATTATAGTAACTCAGTTTTTATTCAATATTAGTGTAAGAATTAGTTCAGTAAGTGAGACGTGTTAAATCACTTCCCCTGAAGTCATTAAGAGATAAATATTACCTCATGGGGAATTCTTAATTGTTTTTAGTGTCTTGTAGTCAATTCTCTGCTGATGTAAAATTCTTAGATAAAGCTGACTAACTTCTAATTAACAATTCTCATATAAGTTACTATTTGCGCTAATGTTACTTCGTGACAAGACAATGACTCTCAGATTTCTGGAGCTATTGGGGAAATATTTTTAAGCACAATTTAATGTGAACAGGGCTCACACTGTACATTTTCTTTTCACCTTAAGAAAAGAAACATTTAAATAGGTTGGCTGTAATGAGTCATTCTGGGAGAAAGATTATTCAAACTGTAGAAAAAATAAATGTTGCATTTTATCATGTGTCCTTAAGGGCACTCAACAATTTCCTTTATAGGCAAGTAGCATATATTCTATGCGGACACAACACATTTCAAGTTACCCCGTGGCAGGTCATTTTTAATTCAGTGGTAGTAGAAATGGCATTACACTTAAAGGAAATAATGGATTAGTGTGGCATTGAAAAGTTACATTTTTTCTCTTTCTTACTCTATTCCCAACCAATTAAACAAATGCAACTAAAAGGGGAAAATACTAAGTGGTGATAAAAGTAATAAATATATGCTTTATGGGCATATTCCTTAAAAACCCTTGTGGTATGACAAAATGCATGCATAAAGAGGTTATGGAAATTTCTGCAAGTCAACAAAGAGGTGGATCCACCAATGAGCGCCAGTGCAAGTTCAAGTAGAGCACATGTCTGGATTGGCAGGGCATTCCTGGTCTATTCCCCTTCTGCCAGAAGACCTGGCTTAGACACTCTTCTTTGTCGGGTCATGTCTGCATCTCAACCTAAGAGAAGCAGGCCTAAATCCTCCTTCCTTAGCTACAAAGTTCTTTGATATTTGGAAAGTACTTTTCGTATTTCTTGTATATTCATATCCTTGAATTTGGAGCCGCCGAGGCTAACCTACACCTAAAGGGGAGTTTTCGTAGAGAATTTTTACCCGAGCAAAGAATTCTGCTGCTAACCGCAAAAGCAATGCTAATAATGATAGGTATTGAGTGCTCACTGTGTACCAGGAAAACAATTCAGTGAATATAATGTCATTATCCTTATTATCCCCCAGAGGGGATAGAGTGCACTAGAACTTAGGAAAACTATAGGACCTATTATTCTTAGCTTCAATTCTTTCCAACGTTCAAAAGTACAATGCCATGTGAACTCTGGACCTCCATGACTTTGCTACCATGGCCACTATGACTGTCATTGCCACTGTCACCACATCCTTTTATACTCCTCAAGTAGGATCAGCAATCCTATCTGGAAGGGTACAAAAACAATAAAACAAAAACAAAAAAAAAACAAACAAAAATACTCGTCTGTATTATAGAAGAGTACAATACTCATAAGTAGCACGTCTTGTTGAAACTTTATTATAAAGGGTAAAATCAAAGAAGTAAGATATTCTTGGCTTCATGTAGTCTAGAAGTAGGTTCTAAACTCTTCTCCCAAGAATCAGCAGTGAGAATAGTTGGAAAGATAGTGTTGCATCCTCTGTTTTTTTCATTGTTTGTTTGTTTAAAACTTTGTCTGTAAAACAAGGGAGCTGGGCTGTTTGATCACTCTTTTTCATCTCAAAAATTATAAGTCTAGAAAATCATTTGCTTTATTAGAACAATTTTCTTAACATATCATAAAAATTCCCAGCAGGAACCTTCTTCCCAGGAAAGAAAGTGACTGAAAAGATAGGGAACAGTGAATGGGATTGTAAAGTTAATATGAAAAGAAGATACTTACCACAATCTGAAAATAATCACTAGGAATGACCACATCTCCATTCTTCATCCAGTTCACAGTGGGCATGGGCTTTCCAGAGACAGAACATTCAAACTCAATATCCATGCTTTCATAGGCATATAGGTTGGAAGGGTGATTTAAAAACCATGGCGGAACTGCAAAGACAGAACACAAAAGTAGTGGGTGAGAATATGAACCAGCATTCTAAGGTCTTTGCCCAGTAAGAAGCACTGGACGGGGATAGAAAATATTTGTAATACAAATAATTCCCCAAAACCCTTAGTTTATTATATAGGAACCACAGAACCACTGTATACATCTTCCATCTCCTAAGCACAGTTTAACAGTTGTAGTTGTGTTTTGCTGCAGGAAAGAAAAAAGAACATATGGAGAAAATACTACATATGTAGTAAAGGTTCTGAATACCTGAGTATTTTATCCAATTGACTTACATAAAGGATACTGAACAGTACACAAAGCTATGGAAACTTTACTTAGTAAAGTAAATAAAGGGAAGCTGATAAATCTGAGAAAACGCAGAGTGCAAGTGAAGAAAGCTTGGTGTCTCTGTAATTTTAGAATTTCACTAGGATTTAGTTAATGTGACGGACTCATTACCTGTTGAAACTGGCTATGATGATAGACACACACACACACACACACACACACACACGACTATCACCTTTTTGGTGCATATATTCCTATTGTCTTAGCAATCATCTATTGTGGCACATAACTACACTGCATTATTATTTTCCCAGCATGATATGTGATATACTAGTGATAGACTAATTTAATTTAATGTCTTAATTGCCATAATACTAGTTACTCTATGATGGAAATTTGTAATTGAAAGAAACTTACAAATAAAATATAACACACCTTTGCTAATGAATCTCTCAGGCTTGGTCCCTCAAAACCCTGCCTAGGAGTGGTAAATTTTAAAAAGAAATGTTCATTCTCCTTCATTGGGGATCTTAAAGTCATGACAGATTTGAATATTCATATTGCCTTGAGACTCAGGTTAAATTCAGAGTGAAGTAGCAGCCTTGATCTCGTTTTCACATAGGACACAGACATGCAATTTTAGTAGCCATTTTTAAAGTTGGATTGCATTTTTGTCATTGCTATTGCTATGCTTAGTAAGGAATGTTGATTTTTGCTCATTTAACACCATATTTTCTTCTCTCCAACCACTATCAGCTCTTTCAAACCACTCCTGACTTCACAGTCAACTTGCAAACATTGATGATGGCTGATGGCTCTAGAAAAATGGGAGAGTTAGTAGAAAGTGTCCCAGATTCAAGTCCTAGTTTTTCTACTGAAGATCCTGGAAATCTGTCTCTCTCTCCCTCTTTCTTTTCTCTCTCCTTTTCTCTCTCTTCCTCCTTTCTCCATCTCTTCCTTATTCTCCTGATGTTTAACTAAATATTTGGACCTCTAGTACTACACAACTTTAAAATTATTTAATCTTTCACATGGGCAAATTGATTTATAGGACTCAGCTGGGACGCAGTAATATTCACAGACTACACATATGGAAAAAATGTGTCAGAGAGCTTTTCTAAAAAGAACATATCCCCAGTATATACAGAACTGAAATTATTTATTTATAATTGATAACATTAGTAAGAGACTATTTTTTATTCCTTAACCAAACTCACTAACAATGAACCGAAAGGCTTCAGAAACATTTCTTGAATGACTGTCTATCTGTAAGCAAATATATTAATGTTCTGTTGGATTCTGTTCTTGATTTTATTATAGATTTTGATCAAGTATTTATTTACTTGCAAACAGCCAATATTTATTGTAGGTTGCCCATTTATAATTTATTAGTCTAAGAACTTTCTTATATTCACCACACCTCTCTGAGGCTCTGTGATTCCCATTTTACAAAAACGCTGAAGTACAAGGAGTTGAAGTAACTTTCTCCAAATCATGCAACTTGTAGACCATGGAGCCAGACAGGCTGACTCCCCTGCCTACATTAGGAACTACTGTGTAATAATTATCTCTATTGCCACTTGAAAATGCAGGTGGAAGAATAACTCATTAACATTCTTGAAACTTCAGAGATAATGGAGATAAGTGATTAGAGCTATTAAAAATATTTAACACCATGTTGTCTATTCCTTTCCCCCCTTTAAGACTTTCTAACCTGGGGCCATGAAAGTTTCCTGAGTGTGCCCATTCTTAGGATTCAGTTTCATCAAAATTCCTGATATCACTTAGGCCTATTTCAGAGATTTCAAATTGTGAGTGACATCCATTAGTGGAATGGGAAATTCATTTTTGGATTTGAAACTAAAATTTAAATATATATGCATATAAATATGTACATATGCATAAACATATACATACACAGAAATACACATATATCCAGTTATACTTCATTTTATTGTACTTCATTTATTTGAGCTTTATTTTATTGTGCTTCCCAGACCCCAGATTTTTTACAATTTTAAGGTTTTGTGTCCACCCAGCATTGAGCAAGCCTACTGGCACCAGTTTTCCATCATTTACTCCCTTCATATCTCTGTGCAACATTTAGGTAATTTGTGCAATATTTCAAATTTTTTCATTATTATTATGGTTGTTATGTCATTTATGATCAGTGATCTCTGATGTTGCTATTGTAATTATTTGCGGGTACCATGAATCACATACATGTAGGATGGTGAACTTAATGAATAAATTTTGTATGTGTTGTGACTATTCCACAGACCAGCCACCCTGCTATATTTCTCCTTCCTCTGGGGCTTCTCTATTCCCTAAGAAACAGCAAGACTGAAATTAGGTTAATTAATAACCCTATAATGGCCTGTAAGTGTACATGTGAAAGGAAGAGCCATACCATGTATCTTCTTTTAAATCAACAGCTAGAAGTGATTAAGCTTTGTGAAGAAGGCATGCTGAAAGATGAGATAGCCCAAAAGCTAGGTCTCTTGCGTCAAGCATTCAACTTGTGGGTGCAAATTAAAAATTCTTGAAGGAAATTAAAAGCTTTACTCCAGTGAACATACATATGATAAAAAAGTGATAAAGTCTTATCACTGATACGGAGAAACGGAGAAAGTTTTAGAGATCTGGATACAAATTCAAAGCAGCCACAGCCTTCCCTTAAACCAAAGGCTAATATAGAGAAAATCCCTAACTCTCTTCAATTCTGTGAAGGCTGAAAGAGGTGACAAAGCTACAGGAGAAAACTTTGAATCTATCAGAGGTTATTTCATGAGGTTTAAGGAAAGAAGCCATCTCCACAATATAAAGGTGCAAAGTGAAACAGCAAGTAGGTGATGTAGAAGCTATAGGAAGTTACCCAGAATATCTAACTAAAATCATTAATAAAGGTATCTACATTAAATAACAGGTTTTAATGTAGACAACAAGGCTTTATATTGGAAGAAGATGCCATCTAGGACTTTCATAGCTAGTGAGGAGAAGTCAATGCCTGGTTTCAAAGCTCCAAAACACAGGCTTACTCTCTTCTTAGGGGCTTATGCAACTGGTGACTTGAAGTTGAAACCAACGCTCGTTTGCCATTCCAAAATCCTAGAACCCTTAAGAATTATTCAATCTAATCTGCCTGTCCTCTATAATCTGCCTGTGCCTCTATGACTGTACATCTGTTAACAACTTAATTTACTGAATATTTTAAACCTGCTGGGAAAAAAAGGTTTCTCTCAAAATATTACTGCTCTTTGACACTGCACCAGGTCACCCAAGAGCTCTGATGAAGATGTACAATGAGATTAATGTTTGCATGCCTGCTAATACAACATCCATTCTGCAGTCCATGGATCAATGAGTAATTTTAACTTTCAAGTCTTATTTAAGAAATACATTTTATAAGGCTATGACTACCATTGATAGAGCCTCCTCTGAAGGATCTGGGCAAAGCCAATTGAAAATCTTTTGGAGAGTATTCATCATTCTAGATGCCATTAAGAAAACTTGTGATTCATGGGAAAAGGTCAAAATACCAATACTAACAAGAGTGTGGAAGAAATTTGATTCCAATCTTCATGGATGACTTGGAGGGGCTCAAGACCTCAGTGGAGAAAGTAACTGTAGATGTGGTGGAAACTGTGAGAGAACTAGAATTGGAAGTGGAGCATGAAAATGTGACTGAACTGCCACAATATTATGATAAAATTTGAATGGAAGAGAAGTTGTTTCTTATGGAAGAGAAAAAGTGATTTCTTGAGATGGAGTCTACTCACGGTGAAGACAGTGAAGACTGTTGAAATGACAGTAGAGTTTAGAATATTTACATAAACTTAGTTGATAAAGCAGCCTGAGGGTTTGAGAGGGCTGACTCCAATTTTGAAAGAAGTTCCTCTGTGGGTAAAATGGTATCAAATAGCATCACACGCTACAGAGAAATTATGCATGAAAGGAAAAATCAATTGTTGCAGCAGATTTCATTATTATCTTATTTGAAGAAATTTCCACAGCCACCCTAGCCTTCAGCAACCACCACCCTGATCAGTAGGTAGCCATCAACATCAAGGCAAGACCCTCCACCAGCAAAAAGATTACAACCCACTGAAAGATCAGGTGATGGTTCACATTAAAGATTAAGGTATGTAGTATACCAGGATTTTTTTAGACTAAATGCTATTTTACACTTAATAAACCACAGCATTGTGTAAACATACCTTTTATATGCAGTAGGAAATGAAAAGATTCATATGCCTTGCTTTATTGCAATACTTATTTTATTACGGGATCTGGGTGAAAATTTGTACATACACAGAGAGATATGCATATATATGTGTGTGTATACATATATACAAACAAACATATATGTGTTTTACTATTGAGGGTAGAAAAACTCCGCTTGGAGGATCACACATATACACACACACATACACACACACGTGCACACATACAGAGAGAGAGAGACAGAGACAGAGAGAGAAAGATGTCTATTGATTGATATATCTTGAGTTATGTGTCTGTGTGTATATATACCCATATGTATATGTATGTATGTCTCTCAGAGAGAGAGAGAGAGAGAGAGAGAGAGAGAGAAGGGGTGGATGGAAGAGTAGAAGAGGAATCAAAGAGTATAGAAGAGAAAGGGAAGGGAGAAGAATTCTAAATCTATACTCAACAAGAGAAAAGAAAAGAGAAGTTTTAAGAACCCACATGGTGGGGCCAGATCTTCCAAAGCTGATCATGGTGAATCTTCAAAACCTTCTGTTTTATTGATTAATAAAATATAGTGACTTCTGATTAGTTAATGGAATACTTTGACTTAAGTATAATTGTAAAACAGTAAACACCAAGGATGTCTCAATATTTTTTTCTACTTCCAAATATGTACATGAGTTATGATGTATAATCTGTGATTTTCTCTTATTCCTGAGGCTTTCAGCATTACACTGGATACCCTGTCTTCCTTGGCTGTCTTAATAGCTTCATTTCTATGTCAGGTTTTCCAACTTTCACTGTCTACCAGACAGGAAGAATAAGTAGCTTCCCTCACTTAAATGGGAAAGTTGAAGCATGAAACAATACCACACCATCAGAAATGGGTCTAATTTTTGTGTTTTCTGAAAATACACTGCCTAACTTGGGCAGTGTTGCCAGTCACGAGTAAGTTTGTAGAAGGGACAAGAGCTAATGGTTTCTCTCCATATCTCAATGCCTTTCATAGTGCCTCATCCTCAGCACATACTCAGCTAAGATCTGCTGAAGAACAGATCTTATAAGAACTCAAGAACTTAAGTTCTTATAAGAACTCAAACAATAAAATACACACTTTTCTTTTGGCTGTGGCAATATTAGTAGAAGATGAGAAGGAGGAGTTTGGACAATGTCATTGAAACCACATAACTAACAAAATATTATTTTATTGTCCTGGAAAATAAAAAGTCAATGAATCATGAGAAAAAAAAAAAAACCAAAGAATAAAGAATTGGCTACTTGGACAAAAGACCAAGTATTTGTTATATTGAATACCTTTTCAGAATGTTCTTAAAACTCTTCCCTGTTTGAGCAAAAGGAATTAAAATAAATATAGAATTTAGGAGACAGTCTTGAAAGGCCTAAATATAAAAGCCTGGGTTGAATTAGAAATCATGTAAAAGCTTTTTAGTCTTGTTTTAAATAATGTATAACCAAACCGCGACCTGTTTTCCCAAAGCTACTGCCCACATATCCCTTAAAGAAATCTAGGGTTTCACTTTAGCAGTCTTACCTGGCCTTTTCTAATCCTGTCTCTGTTCATCCTGTTTTCTCTTCCTGAACTCTTTTCTGTTTTGTCTTAGAGGGTCGACGTCCTACCTACCCTTCATGAATCCACTTCTCCATAAAGGTCATCTTAATTTTTTCTTTATGTCGAATTTGATCTCCTTTCAGAAACCCAGTGGTGTTTATTTGGGCTCATTTTATGCACTTGATATGGTTACTTAGCAGCCTTTCGTAACTTGTTAGGGGAAAGGGCTCTACTAACATCAATTCAACCCATTGTTCCATATACGTTTGATAATGACACTATTCTGGAAGAGAGTGAACAATATAAGTTTATCCACTGTTTTTCCTTTTTATTTGACCCCTTTGCCTTTTTCTGTGATAAACGAACTAGAATCTGCTGCCTGGAATTAAGGATCTAGATTAAATCACATTATCCCTGTCACAGCACCAGAATTCTATATTCTCACCACAAATTGCAACCAGGATGAAAGAAGAAATATGAATTATCAGTCACTGTGGGTATGTGTCATTGTCATTTTCTGATCATGGATCCTTGCCTATAATTACATTCTACAGAAGATACAATCTCTATTTATTCTCTAAAAGGTATCTCAAATACTCCTTTTCCCATGACATTTTGTCTTTTGTGAATCAGACAATGGATTTTCTTACTTCTGGTAGTGCTCTCTCTCTCTGTGCCCAATTTTTATCCCACTTATTATTTAAAAATATATCACATATATTATTTACCAACCACACGATGATTTTTAAAGATGGGATCTAAATCATATGCTTTCTTCTTTAATTTCAATATGACACAATAAGCCTTCCCTTCCACTCTCATGGAAGGAATAACTTTACTACTTTAAACTACTTGGAGGCTAGCAATTTCTTAATGACTAACAACAATGAAGTACAGTGAATTTTCAAGCTTATGAAATTGTGTCATTTACATAGTATTAATCCATTAATCCGTAGAACTGCATACAATGCAGCAACAATTTCAGGAAAGATACTAATTTTAGTTATACTGTCTTTGGATAGAATAAAACTTCATGGCCAGAAATAAATTACTCAAATTTTCCTCAGATGTTGGTTTCTCATGATCTTTTAAAGTACATACAGTACATATATGAAAAATATTTTTATTAGGCGGCTGAGGGAATAAGGAATAATAACAAAAATTGACTACTACTAAGTAACAGAAATGTGGAAAAAATGATTTATTCTTGAAAGTGTTTACCATACTTAGAAATGACTAATGTTTGAGAAAACCCTCTATACTGAAATCAATAGACTTGTACAACTAAATCTTATATATTTTTTAATTTTTTTTAATGTTTATTCATTTTTGAGAGAGAAACAGAGCATGAGCAGGAGAGAGGCAGAGAGACAGAGGTTCAGAATCAAAAGCAGGCAGCACAAATTACTTTGGTGAATGACAAACAAGAGTCGAGGTAAAAATAGACTGGTGAGATTTTATTAGGAGGAAAATAAAAATTAGCATGATCCTTGAGAGGCTGCATTTCCACTCTGAGAACACTGAACAGTCAGTTAGTTTCATTACAATTGTATCAAAAGATAATTTCACCTTAAGGAACCATAGTTTAATATGTAATCACATTCAGATTACTACAAAAGAGGCCAGTAGTTATTGAATGTAGGTTTAGAGATAGCATATCCTACCAGGGGCGGGGAAACAGTCTTTTTAAATTCAGGCTTTCACGTGAAACATACCTCAGAAAAATCCTGGTTTTATAGAATAATATTTCTTAAGGACTGCCCGATTTATAGAATAGAAATTGTTCTCTTACTCCATAGTTTCTGTTCTTGCACTAACTTCTGTTGCCAGCAACTTTCTTTCAGCTAACTTGATCTTTAAATGCATAATCATCCTTCTCCTTTTTTTTTTTAACACGGAGCTATGTGATGTATCTCTGCCCAATTCAACACTTCTATCCAGGTCTTTTCTTAAGTGACAAGTGACTAGAAATTGGCTGAATATTTCTCTCTAGTTTGCGTTTTCCTACCTACACATCTGTCCTCCCCCGTAGGACTGAATGTTGAGATTTGCATTTCATTTTCTACTTAAGTTGTCTCTCACACATACCTGTCTATACTCTCCTAAAAACTTAGGTTGGGTTCTAGCCTTAAATGACTAGAATGTACTCTGTATTGAAAATAAAAGCACACTTGAGCTTTAACTGTTAATACTGACTGGGGTTCCCTGTCTTTGGGAAAAAAAGGATTTTTAAGTGGCGGATTTTATTCTCAGCATTTTCCATTCAAGGAAGTATTTCAATCTAAGTCCATCAGTTATCATTTCCAGAGAGACAGTGAGAGAAAGGGGTCAGGGAATGAAAGATATGTAGGCAGGTTTTGAGTTCTAACAACTGCTGGAATAAGCATTACCTTTTTATTTTTCTGACTAAGCTAAGTGGTGTATTTAAGTATATGTATGGTGTATTTATATATATGGTGTGTGTGTGTATGTGTGTGTAGTATATATAACATATATATGTGTATATATGTATATGTATATATATGTGTATAGTCATGCAGAAGTAAATATATCACCACTAAACACTAATTGACCAAGAACAACCAGCAGATGAAACAACAGCAATTCCTTCCATTGTGGCATCAATCCGAATGTAAATCCACTAAGCTACTAGCTTCTTAAGAATGAGGACTGCCTTGCCAACTCTGTGACCTCAAGGACACACATGAGCCAGGTGCAAATAAACATCATTTAGGCCTGGGTGTGGCTCAGTCTTCATAGAACAACCCCCTGGCATTCAGTCATTTTTCTGGCTGCAACTGAGTAATGACTATGAAAAAGTGAGATGAGGAACAACATTTAAGACGTAAGAGTAGGGGCATCTGGGTGGCTCAGTCAGTGAAGTGTCAACTTAGGCTCAGGTCATGATCTTGAGGTTCGGGAGTTGGAGCCCAGCATTCCGCTCTGTGATGCTAACAGCTCAGAGCCTGAAGCCTGCTTCAGATTCTGTGTCTCCCTCTCTCTCTGCCCCTCCTCTGCTCACATTCTGTCTCTCAAAAATGAATAAATGTTAAAAAAAATTTTTTAAATATGTGAGTAGACTTTTCTTCAAAGTGTATTACAACAATAGAATATCAGGGGCAACAACTATAAGCTATTCTGCTACAGTTGGCAAAGATGCTATTTTCATCACTTAGAGAAATGAAAATTTAGACCTTTTGCTTTCATTTTCTACACCATCAGTACTTCTCATTGTGAACATAATATGCCAACAAATTCTTCCTCCTAGCTAAAACTTCTGGTGTATGTGCTGTGGGGATGAAGAACATCTGATTTTCAACCTTTACTTTAGAGTCCTTTATATATGCTTGGAAATTATTTTATATCTCTCCACACAACTTTCTTTATCCAGACAAATAATCCCATTAACCTTCCTCGATTTCAGCTCTTTCTGTAATCAGGGTTCCATCTCTATAAATCCAGACTGAGTTTTCCATTTCTCTCTTTAGTTGTGGAGCCTATGACCACATTGGTAGAATGATGTCGTGAGGCTGAAAGCAGTGAAAAAAATAATACGAAGATTACCTCAAGGTCCTAATCTATATGCTCACTGCTGTTACCACTATGCCTTTGGAATGATTTTCATGCTATCAATCAAGCCAGCAGTAGATACTGGAAACTGTCCAACAATTAAGTTTGTGTGTATATACACACACATACACAAACATGTATGTGTGTGTATATGTAAAAACAAACGCATTTTAATACATGTATTTCTATATATTCATATATATTTGTGTTCCCAGAAACTTCTATGTAAACAATATAATCACATAGAATACTACTCTAAAATGTCATAGCTAGACATAAACACATAAAATTATACATCTATACATATGCAATTTATAAACATCTTTCTTTGTCAATTTTTAATTTTAGTTATGAAGGAAATGAAAAAATACTGACCAGATAAAATGTTAATTCATGTGTGCTGTATGATGACAGAAATAAGAAATACATAAAATAAGTTATCCAGTTCCTACATTGAATCCTGACAGGAATTTGAGACCTATTCTTTTTCCCTCAGTTAAATGTTTTCTAGCATGCCTTCTTGGTATTTGAGAGTAAAAGATGTAGATATTTTAAAAGTCTAAAAAAATGTTTCTGCCATGCATGAGAGCTATTTCTATGTATTTTCAAATGTACTCTGAAGAGTTACAATAAATTACTGAAGAGAAATTGCTTTTCAAGTTTCTTGTTAGTTGTAGATATTCAATGAGGAAATCTTTCAGCACATTTAACCGAGAAAATAATGGATTCTAACACATAACTAATTTATCTCCCCCAAAACCTAATGAAATAAACTTAAGTCCCAATGCACACACATGCATGTACATAAAAATCACCAGCAGCAAATAAAGAAAAGAAAGCATAGTTAATTGGAAAAAAATCAAAACAGACATTTCTGGATTAGAGCAGAAAGGCAGATTAGGATTGAGTTCTTTATCTATTTTTAAACCACAGAAACAACTCTGAAGTTTGGGGGAAAGCCTAAGCATTCTCAGTAATACCTCCAAACCTGAATCCATGTAAAACCTGTGAACATAGCCTTATATTTCTCCTTTTCTGAGAGGGGATAAGCTGGAGGGCTGTTGAAAAGATACACAGGAGATGCGGCTGACTAAGGTGAAGACTCTTGGGCTAACCGTGAGCTGAAGACTTGGCAGAAACCTAAGGACCTTCTACTCCCTTCTACTCTGGAAGGGAATCAGAGCAGCAGCAGCCAACATAGTATGTTGCTTCAATTGCACTCACTCCCTAATCATTCCTGTTGGTTATTAAAAAGGGTGCAAATTCTGAAATCTCCAGCTTTCAAACTGGAGCCCAAAGAGGTCTAAGGCAGGGTGGCAAATAAGTCTACAAGTAACTTTTACTGTCTTAGAGCAAACAATGTCTGGACAGAGATACCTACATGTGAGCTTGTACATAAGAAATATGGAAATAATACTACAGTCAACAATAATGAGGGGCAGACAGACACAGAGACACAGAGAAAGGTGGTTGGGTGAAAGGAGAGAGGAAAACAAAGCACCCTGTCCAGAGGAAATTATAAGGACAGGAATAGAAGGAAATTGCTCAAGTTGCTTTATACAATGGATTCACTTAATATGAAAATAAGTTCTACATAGCTAGAGGTCAAAGACTACATGATAAAACAGCAGAATTGAAACAAAAAGGGAGATCGTGGAACTAAAGAAACAAATCAAGGACAAAACCAACATCTTTAGAGATTGGCGCCGATACATAAATTACAAAGTACAACTAACATAATCAACACTACTAAAAATCAAATTACCAACACAGAGAAGATCTGAGATAATCACAGTGAATATAGATGAAAAAATCCAAATGACTAAAATAACACAAAGCTTGTATAGAAAGAGGAGAAGCAGAACTGATCTAATAATAAGATAACTAGAAGTCTGATGTAGCAAGCCCAAAAATGTGTATATTCAAAGCCCACAAAAGATATACTCAAAGATAAAATAATAGAAATTTTTTCTAGAAAAATAAATCTGAATTTCCAGATTCAAAGTCCCTACCATGTTCCTAGGAAATTAAAGATATAACTTCTGATACTGAGACATATCTCATTTGGGCTATTGAATTTGGAAGATAAAGTATTATCTGAACATCCAGACAGAAAAATCAAAATCGGATCAATCTATATGAGGTAAATGGGAATCAGACTCCCATGTATCCAATGTTGGGAGACAATGGAGCAATATTACCCAAGAATACCATACATGAGCCTTTCTATAAAAAGCCACATTCACAATTATGAAGGCACTCAGAAAATATACCACTTTCTAAAGTAAGTTTGATAATAAAATCTAGGCAATTAAGAGTACCATCAACACAAAAAGTTAGACAACCATGATGAATGTGATGAAAATTGACAGGATCTGTATACAGAAGTAAAATGAACACAATGAAACTATGGTTACTGAAGAGAATTCAATTGCCATAACCTGAACAGGAGACAACTAACACTGTAACACTGTTACAAAACCAGAGGGTGGGGAACGGGATGCATAAGTGAGGATGCTAATCCTGATGTGAAGAAGTGCCATCTTGATGGCAGGAATTGAAACTATTCTGCACTTAAATAAAACATGAATTTACAAAGACTAAACACAGTAACTACAGCTGCATCACACTGTCATAAATGCATTTCTATCTAGCCAACTACTCATGTACATAGAAGAATATATGGGGTACTGAGATTTGGGGAGATTTTTTAATTCAGATGGGTTATTTTCACAAAATTTATAAAGTGACTTTTTTTCCAAAACAATTTTTTAATAGTTTATTGTCAAGTTGGTTTCCATACAACACCCAGTGCTCATCCCCATAAGTGCCCTCCTCCATGCCCATCACTTCCCCCTCCCCTCCACACCCATCAGTCCTCAGTTTGTTCTCAGCATTCAAGAGTCTCTCATGGTTGGGGAGAGGGAGGGAGGCAAACCAAAACAATTTTTTAAAAGACTCTGGAAGCAAATTTCTAAGACATTATAGTAGTTATGGATGTATGGATATATCTTTTTTCCTCATTAAAAATTTCTTCTTTCTTTCTTTCCTTCCTTCCTTCATTTATTTATTATTATTATTATTATTATTATTATTATTATTACTATTTTAGTAGGCTTCAGCCCAGTGCAAAGCCTACTGTGGAGCTTGAACTCATGACCCCGAGGTCAAGAGCTGAGCTGAGATCAAGAGTCAGACACTTACTGACTGAGTCACCCAGGCACCCCTACTGGTTAAAAATCTCTGATGATTAAAAAAGGTGACTCAAAATCTGTTTTTGAGGGGTGCCTAGGTGGCTCAGTCAGTTAAGCATCCAGTTCTTGATTTCAGCCCAGGTCATGATCTCACCATTCTGGGATCAGCTCCCCCCACTCAATCTGTGCACTTGGTGTGAAGTTTGCTTGGGATCCTCTCTCTCTCCCTGTACCTCTGCCCCTCTTTCCCACTCATGCATTCTCTCTCTCTCTCTCTCTCTCTCAATTCCTCTCAAAATAAATAAACATTAAAAAACATTCTATCTTCTCGAAGGACTCACCACTATAGCTTTAAATAGTAGAAGAATCCACTGGAAATTGGTTTTTTTTAAAGTTTATTTTTATTTATTTTGAGAAAGAGACAGAGAGAAGGTGGGGGAGGGGCAGAGAGAGGAGACAAAGTTCCAAACAGGCTCCACTCTGCCAACACAGAGCCCAATGCCAGGCTTGAACTCAGGAACCGTGAGATCATGACAAAATCAAGAGTCAGCCAGTTAACCAACTGGGCCACCCAGGCAACTCCCACTGTAAATTTCAACAGCTTTCATAAATAGTACACACGATAAACACATTTATTCTCTCTCTTTTTTTAAATCACACTTTTCCACTGAGGCTTAGAAGAACTGCAAAGGAACTTGTTGGTGGTGACAAGAACACATCAACTAACCCTTCAAGAAAATCATGTGGAGGAAAGAGCAATGTAAAGTTTTTTACCTCAAATTTGCAGAAGGGAGACTATTTACAGATGACCTGTGAAAGCTGTTGTATGACAGTAAGAAGAGTTAGGAACTCTGGCTCCTGGCTCTGGTCCTACTATAGGGACATAAGGACACTGAGCAATTAACTAAATTTTTCTTGATTTCTTACTCTGAAAATTTAGAGGATTGAATGGAATCTCTATTTTCAAATTCTCTGGAATTCCTTCAAGTGTTACCAGGGAGCGGATGGCTGTGAAGTTACTCTCCAACCCTGTAATACCTTCAGGAAAAGACCTCCATGTTGACCGACTGTAAATGTGGAGCTTCTGTATTAAGTGAAAGCTGCATGAGAATATACTATGCTTTTAAAACAAAGTAAATTATCCCCCAGCTTTCTCCCAGCTTTAAAATTTTGTGAGTCTAACACAAGAGTATATATGACTAGTCCAATGCTGTTCAGCATGAACAGTTTATATAGAGTTGATTTAGCAAAGAAAGAACAAGGAAAATAAAGTTGTCAGTTTGCTTTTTATTCTGCCACTAAAATAATATTTGGCTAGCATTAATGCATTGCTTGAAACAATAAATGCCAACCTAAGTGCCTCATAAAAATCACAGGAAGTGACTCAAAGACAGGTCAAGGGTAATTAGTTCAATGCCGTGCTGCAAAATGACAGTATTCCTTTCATACTAACACTTAGAAATGACTTACTTTTAAGATTACTTGGTAAAAGAGTACTTCCAGCATTGATTATATTCTAATTTTGAGACTCTATCTGCCTTTTTCATTCCTGTGTTTCTGCCTCAAGAGACCTTAGCTATCTCCCTACAGATAAGACCAAACTCCATGGTAATTTCACTTATAAAGATAACTGTGGATATCAGAAACCATGGAAAAAGTGTGTGTGTGTGTGTGTGTGTGTGTGTGTGTGTGTGTGTGTGTGTGTAAGATGTATAAAATCCTATCACATAGACAACCCATGTAAACTGGAATGGCTTCTTGCATAGTGAATGAAAATATTCTGTTTGAACATTTTGCCTGATATTTAAATAACAAAGAAGCAATGCTTAATATAGTCTGTGTGCAATTCATAGTGCTAAGTTGGATTTAAAAACTTGAATTTCATAAAATTCATCTCAGTTGGAAAGAACTGGTGTCAAATATTAAAACATAATGTATTAAGGGCAAAAGATAAAGGCATGCATTAGAATAAAGACAGCATAATCTACTACATATTTAACAGCAGTTTATATCAAAGAGATCTAAGAATTTTGTTGACTGGTAAGAATTCTAATCTTAGGAACCCTGCCCTGGGTCTTAACACTTTATGCAAGTTATCCTACATTCTATAAACAAATCCACATATGCATGTGTACATGTATGTGAATGTGTATGTTAAGGAATATTTACCAACTTTGTCCCTGGGATGTGGCAGTCAGTGCTGGCACAGAATAATTCATTCCCCTAAACATCCTCTCCTGTGACTAATACTTTTTAAACCTCAGGAAAACACTTCTTCATTGCCTCCCATCTACTCACCAAATACAAGGGTCAAATGTGAAGCTAAGAAGTCCTCTGCTCCTATATTTTGTCCTTGCATTTCATAGTAAAATCTTGTTACACACAAAAGCTCACCGGGAAGTGGCTGAAAGGAAAAGCTTGAGGAAATATTTTATGGTATTTTTCAAATATTATAGAATCCTTCCTATCCCTTCTCATTCCCAGAAATATTTGTATTTTTTCTTATCACTCATTAATTAAAAGAAAAATGGTAAGAAAGGTTATAATTCATCCATTGATTCTGATTACAAATATATATATGTGGTTTTCAGAAGCTTTTAAAAAAGTTCTTGGTATATTTTCATAGTTCTCATTCATATTTACCTCATGTTTGTTTTCATATATACATTTAATTCCTGCTCATATGGCAAACACAGAATGTCATATAAATGAACACAAGCCTTTACTTCATGATCATATATAAACATAAAACATATATATCACATATATAACATATATGTCACATATATAATACACACACGTATATATGAACAGATACAAATGCTTATATTCTATAGACAGATACATGCGCTTGAATGCTCCTACATTCATTGATATGACTATAACAAAAGTACAATCTGAAATCTGAACATTCTGCTTTCATGTGCATATTTTTAAAAAGATGATACAAAATTTCTGTAGTGTGGAAAAAATAAATCTACTACATTTCAAGTCAAGTTATAAATTACATAGAAGGGACATTTTTCGATTTGCTTTTGCTTTTTCAATAAAAACAAACCTCAGGTAGAGTAGAAATGTAGGCTATAAGTACCTTGAAAATAGAACTATGCCTAATTACTTACTAATTTATATTCTAAAACTTAATGAGTTATGAATAAATGCTCATTTAATTGATTGATTGATGGAAGCTATAAAGTATCTTAGAGATCTAATTCCAATTCCTTATATTTTACAGAGGAGAAATTAAGGATAAGTGAAATTTCTGTGGCATAACACAGCTCTTAAGTAACAAAAGCAATATGAGAACCCAAACTTCCTGAATTCTAACTAATGGCCTTTCTTTTTACCAAACTACATCTAAAAATACATATGAATTACTAACTCAATTTCACTGCTGGCAAAAAGTCTGTTCAAATTTTATATTTCTTCCTGCTTCAGTTTTGATAGTCTACATTTCCAGGAATTTATAGGTCATCCACTTCGTTGGCATGGCATATGATTTTTATAATCTATTCAACTTATGTGTTTCTGTGGTGACACTTTTTATTTCTCCTTCTTGATTTGTAATTTTATTTGAGTCCTTTCTCTTCTCTCTTTTTTCTTTTGTTTGATGAGTCTGGCTGGAGGTTTATCAAATTTTTTTTTTTTTTTATCTTTTGAAAGAACCAGCTCCTGGTTTTGTTGATCTATTTTATTTTTTGTTTTTAGTTTCTATATCATTTATTTTAAATTTGTTTTTAATGTTTATTCATTTTTGAGAGACAAAGAGACAAAGTGTAAGTAGAGAGAGAGAGGGAGACAAGAGAATCTGAGGCAGGCTCCAGGCTCTGAGCTGTCACCAGAGAGCCTGACGCGGGGCTCTAACTCACTGACTGTAAAATCATGACCTGAGCTGAAGTCAGACGCTTAATCAACTGAGCCATCCAGGCACCCCAGTTTCTGTATCATTTATTTCTACTCTAATCTTTATTATGTTCTTCCTTCTGCTAGTTTTGGGTTTTGTTCATCTTTTTTTTTTTTTTTTTTTTTTTGGTCTAGTTCCTTTAGGTGTAAGGTTAGGTTGATTATTTGACATTTTTCTTCCTTCTTGAGGTAGTCCTGTATTGTTATAAACTTCCTTCTTAGAACCACTTTTGCTGCATCAAAGAGATTTTGTACATTTATATTTTCATTTTCACTTCTCTCCATGTAATTTTTTATTTCTTCTTTGCTGTTTGGTTGTTCCACTCATCATTTAACAGCATGTTATTCAACCTCCATGTATTTTTTTTTTCAGATTTTTTTCATTAAAAAAAATTTTTTAATGTGTATTTACTTTTGAGAGAGAGACAGAGCATGAGCAGGGGAAGAACAGAGAGAGAGGAAAGCACAAAATCTTAAGTAGGCTCCAGGCTCCAAGCTGTCAGCACAGAGACCAATGTGGGGCTCAAACTCAGAAACTATGAGATCATGATCTAGGCCAAAGTTAGATGCTTAACTGACTGAGCCATCCAGGAGTCCCCCACCGCCACCACAGATTTTTTTTTCTTGTAAAGAATTTCTAGTTTCATAGCATTGGGGTCAGAAAAGATGCATGGTATGACACTAATCTTGAATTTATTGAGACTAGTTTTGTGATACAATATCTGATTTATCCTGGAAAATGTTCCATATGCACTTGAGTAGAATGTGTATCCTGCTCTGCTAGAAGTTAATATTCTGAATACATCTGTTAAATCTATTTGGTCTAGTATGTCAAGTCACTGTTTTCTGTTGGTTTTCTGTTTGGATGATCTATCCATTTATATGAGGCATTAAAGTCCCCTATTATTAGCTCCTTTAAGCTTGTTATTAGTTCCTGCTATGCTTGTTATTAACTGTATTATATATTGCTCTCATGTTGTGTGCATCATATTTGTAATTGTTATATCTTCGTGTTGGATTGATCCCTTTATCATTACGTAGTATTCTTCTTTGTCTTTTGTTACAGTCTTTGTTTTAAAGTCTATTTTATCTGATATAAGTACTGTTACCCCTGCCTTCTTTTAACATCCATCTGCAATGATAAATGTTTCTCTATTCCCTTCAGTTTCAGTCTGCATGTGTGTTTACATCTGAAATGTATCTATTGTAGATAGCATGATGAGTCTTATTTTTAATCTATTTTGTCACCCAATGTCATCAAAAAAATCTCAACAAACAAAATCTAAAACCAGACTGTGTCACAGGTGACTTCTACCAAACTTTTAAAGAAGTGTTAATACCCGTTCTTCTCAAACTGCTCCAAAAAATAGAAGAGGAAGGAAAACTTCCAAATTTATTTTATTAGGCGAGCATTACCCTGACACCAAAACCACATAAAATTACCACACACAAAAACAGAGAACTATAGGCCAATATCTCTGGTGAACATAGATACAAAAATCCTCAACAAAACATTGGCAAAGGAAATCTAACAATACATTGAAAAATAATTTACCATGGTCTGGTGGGATTTATATCCAGGATGCAAAGGTGGTTTAATAGTTGTAAATCAATCAATGTTGTACATCACATCAAGAGAAAGGACATAAACCATATGATAATTTCAATAGATGCAGAAAAAGCATATGACACAGACCAACATCTATTCATGATAGAAACCCTCAACAGTGTAGGCTTAGAGGGATCATACCCTAACATAATAAAGGCCACATATGAAAAACTTACAGGGAAAATATCATCTTTAATGGGGAAAAACAGAGAGTTTTTCCCTTAAGGTCAGGAAAAAGACAAGGATGTCCTACTCCACCACTTTTATTCAACATAGTATTGGAAGTCCTAGCTACAGCAATCAGATAACAAAAAGAAATCCAGTTGGTAAGCAAACAGAAACTTTCACTGTTTGGAGATGACATGAAATATATATATATTTACACACACATACATATGTATATGGATATAAAAAACAATGTATAGAAATCTGTAACATTTCTATACACTAATAATGAAGCAGCAGGGAAAGAAATTAAGAAAACAATCCCATTTATAATTGCACCAAAAATAGCAAAATGCCTGGTAATAAACTACCCAAAGTGGTAAAAGACCTGTACTCTGAAAACTATAAGACATTGTTGAAATAAGTTGGAGATGACAGAAAGAAATAGATTGGAAGAACAAATATTATTAAAATGTCTATACTACCCAAAGCAATCTACACATTTAATGCAATCCCTATCAAAATACCTACAGCATTTATCACATAACTAGAACAAATAATCCTAAAATCTGTATGGAACCACAAAATGAGCTGAATAGTTAAAGCAATCTTGTAAAAGAAAAAAAAAACCTAGAAGTATCACAATTCCAGTCTTCAAGTTATATTACAAACTGTAGCAATCAAAACAGTATGGTACTGTCACAAAAAGAAATTCAGAGAAAATTGGAACCCAATACAGAGCTCAGAAATAACCCCCCCAATTATACAAACAATTAATCTTTGATAAAGGAGGCAATGAGTAAAAGATAATCTCTTCAACAAATAATGTTGAGGAAACTGGACAATGACATCCAAAAGAATGAAACTAGACCACTTTTTCACACCATATACAAAAATAAATTCAAATGGATGGGAGACCTAAATGTGAGATCTGAATTCAAAACTCTCAGAAGACATGACAGGTAGTAATTTCTCTTATTGGCCATCTCTGATATTAGCATATCTTTCAAGATATGTCTCTGGAGGGAAGTGAAACAAAATCAGAAATAAACTATTGGGACTACATCAACAAAAAACTTCTGCACAGCAGAAGAAACAACTAACAAAACTAAAAGAACCTATTGAATGGGTGAAGATATTTGCAAATGACATGTTTGATGAAAGGTTAGTATCCAAAATATATAAAGAACTGATACAACTCAACATTCAAAAACCAAATAATCTGATTAAAAATGGGCAGAAGATAGGAACAGACATCTCTCTAAAGAAACAGATGGCTAACAGACACATGAAAAGATACTCAACATCAATCGTCATCAGGGAAAAGCAAATTAAAACCACAATGAGATACCACTTCACACCCGTCAGAATGGCTAAAATAAAAAACACAAGAAACAAGTGTTGGCAAGGATGTGTAGAAAAAGGAACCCATGTGCACACTGTTGGTGGGAAGACAAACTGGTGCAATTGCTGTGAAAACAGGTCCTTAAAAAATTAAAAATAGAACTACCATATGATCTAGTAATTCCACTACTGGGTATTTACTCAAAGAATACAAAAAGAGTAATTTGGAAAAAAATATACATGTATTCCTATGTTATTGCAGTTTTATTTACAATAGCCAAATTATGGAAGCAGCCCAAGTGTCCATTGATAGATGAATGGATAGAGAAGATATGGTGAGTATACATATATATTATACACGTATACATACATGTATATCTATCCATGTACACAACATATACAATTAAATGTTGCTCAGCCATAAAAAAGAATAAAACCTTACCATTTGCAACAGGAATAGAGCTACAGTGTATAATGTCAAGTAAAATAAGTCTGTCAGAGAGAGACCAATACCATATGGTTTCACTTTTATGTAGAATTTAAGAAAAAAAACAAATGAAGAAAAAAAGAGATAAACAAATTTGATTGAAGACAAAAAGAGACAAAAACAGATTCTTAACTATAGAGAACAAACTGATGGTTTTCAGAGGGGAGGGGAGGGGATGATACATGAAATAGGTGATGGGAATAAAGAGTACAACTATTTTATTGAGCACTGAGTAACATATAGAATTGTTGAATCATTACACTGTACATTTGAAACTAGCATAACACATATGTTAATTGACATAAACTTAAAAATACGTAGCAAGTAAGTTATCAAAGTATTTCAATGGGCTGTACAATCACTTCATGTTTTTTGGACAGGAAAAATGTTGATTTCCCCTTTTCTCCCCAGCTAAGATAGAGACTGTCTTGCTTTGCTTTATACACCAACAAACGTGGAAGGCAACTGATACCAATTCCAAAATTTTCTGCTGTCATGTTTTTAAGATGCATGCTTCCCAGAGATTTTACTTGCTTTTGTTTCTTTGAAAGGATTCCCAACAATCTTACTTATTGTTATGTCTATATATAGTTTTTGTCCTCAAATGCAATTCCTTTTTTATTAATTCTTCAATATGTACTAATATAAATTGACAAGAACAATAATACTGAGCTCTTTATGAAACATGTTTGAATTGTCAGTACTATTCTCTATTCTGTTCAGAAAAATTTCAGAATTTGTTAGTTCAGTTCAAGCGTGTCCTGACTTCAACTAGGCAATCACAGCATACTAGCTGCACCGTGATGCTGGGGTTAAATGGAATCATAGAATAGTGAGTAGATGAGGGTCATGTAGAGGAATAGCAAGGGAGAATCTTAGTTATCCACATAATTGATTTTTTACTAGAACTTGGTAGTGCAAAAGCATCTGATATACAGTTAAATGAGGGAAATGAAACTGTTAATGCACACAATTTGGGAATAAACTGTCTAAAATGTAACTTTGCCATTCAGTGGTACAACATATTCTTAAGGAAAGTCATCTTGAACATTAAGTTAGGTGTATTACTTTCAAAATTCTCCTTTGGCAAGGAAAACTGACAAAGCAGTTCTGAGGTTTCTAGGCCATTAAAAAGGGCAATTTCTTTGGTTATGCTAATAAGTGGTTTGCTTATTCAGAGAACTATGCTTTAAAGAAGAAAATATCAGATGAAAAGTAGTCTCCAAAGATCTGCTCCTGGTCTTCCTGCATTTTAAATCTTTCCCTGGGCATTGTCACCTCCTAAACCTTTCTATTTTCATTGCTAAATGGATGACCACCATATTTAATTCTGGTTTATTTCATGAGTCCCACATTTACAAGTAACCGGTTGCTGTTTCCAATTTTGTGTTTCCGTCTGTCACTTTAAACCTAACACTGGCTAGTATTTCTTCACTGGGTTGTTTGTGTTTCGGGCGTATAGTTTGGTGAGTTCCTTATAGATTTTGGATATTAACCCTTTATCTGATATGTCATTTGCAACTATCTTTTCCCATTCCGTTGGATGCCTATTAATTTTCTGGGTTGTTTCCTTTGCTGTGCAGAAGCTTTTAATCTTGATGAGGTCCCAATCATTTATTTTTGCTCTTGATTCCCTTGCTTTTGGGGATGTGTCAAGTAAGAAGTTGCTGCGGTGGATGGACCTTGAGGGTGTTATGCTGAGCGAAATAAGTCAGGCAGAGAAGGACAAATATCATATGCGTGCACGTATAGGAGGATTAGGAGGGACTTGACGGAGGACCATGGGGAAGAAGAAGGGGGAAAATGGTGGAGGAAAGGGAGAGAGGCAAACCATGAGAGACACTTGAATGCTGACAAAAACTGAGGACTGATGGATGTGGGGGGTGGGGGGATGGGCATGGACAAGGACACTTGTGGGGATGAGCACTGAGTGTTATGTGGAAACTAATTTGACAATAAACTATTTGAAAAAAAAATAAAAAAAAATAAAAAATAAAAAAAACCCTAACACTGGCTAGTATTACTAGTTCTGCTACTAGTTACTCCTATAACCACTCAAGCATTTATCACAGTGTGTTTTCATGATCTATGTCTTCTTTTCCTCCCCTTCTCCTTCTCCTCCTCTTTCTCCTTTCCTCCCTCCCTCCTTTCCTTCTTTCCTTTCTCCCTTTCTTCCTTTATCCCTCCCTTCCTTTCTCCCCCCTCCCTCCCCAGCGCTCGCTCTCTCTCTATCTCTCTCTCTCTCTCTCTCCTTCTCTCTCTCTCTGTCATTAGTTTAGTAGCTCTCAGAGGGAATAAATTATGTTGTTGATTTCTGTATCTACAGAGTCTGGGCCAAGTTTTACATTATAGCAGCTATATAAAGGTTTACTAAATTGAATAAAATACAATATTTATAAAGCTTTAGCTGGCATAAGAATTGCTTGGTGTGCTTTTAAGCATGCATGTTCCTTAGCTTCTTAACAGTAACAGTGGCATGTTTGCAGTGAGATTCAGGAAGATTTCTGAACCACAGCCTCTATATGATTTTTGATTTGGTGAGTTCTTAGATCACACTGTGGGAAACTCTGGTTTCATGAAATGCAGAGGACTGGCCTCTTAGCATTTTGATTAAGTCCATCATTAGCAAAACAGGCTTTCGCATCAAGATTCAGTGAGATAATACATGTAAAGCACTTAGCAGAGGGTCTAGCACATAGTAATTATTTAGTAAACTGTAGCTATTATATCTTATTAAATCTACTGCTGTGTTTTTGTCATCCGGCTCACCTATATTTCTTATACTTTTTCCCCCTTCATACCTTACATTTAATCTTTGTCAAGCATTGCCGTTCCATCTCAGTAATATCTGTGTCTCTTTGCTGTCTTTAATGTTATTGTCATTACTTCGGCAATACGATTTAACTTAATTTAGAAAATGCTCCCTGAATTGTGTTAGGGACTGAAGATGCAAGGAGAATAGATATGCCCTCAAGGAATGAACAGTCCAGTGGGAAAGAGAAGGAATATATTTTTAAAATCCACACAATGTAATCATTGCTTAGAACAAAAGAGCGGTACGTGCCCCCAAACAGTAAAAAAATGATCCTTAAATTTGACAATTTTGATGTTCACCCATGATTAGGATTTGACATTCTCTCAGTTTCCACCAAATAAGAGAAGATAGAATGACTGATAGTCCATACCTAAGATAGTCAAATGTGGAAGCGAGACCTAAGGGGACACAGTGAAGAGAGCGTGCACTTTGCTTGGGCACAAGTGGTGTCAGAAAGCCCCTTTCCAATCTCTACCACAATAAATAGTTTGGGACCCCAGCCCACCTTTCAAACAAGAATCCCAAATATGAACTACATGTTGTCTCCATTCCCTGCAAGAAAATAACTGGTTGGGAAAGCACAGTATGGATCTTCCTCTTGCCAATATTCTTTATTGCGTAACAGAGAAAATTCAAAGATGGAGTCTTGTAATCCCTCTTTTGAAGCCATAAAAATGGTAGAATATGTATAAATATTACCATTTACATGGAAGATTAGTAACTGGAAAATACATGTGTGAGAACAAAATTTATATATATATATATATATTAATGCTTTTATTTATTTCTGAGACAGAGAGAGAGAGAAAGAGAGAGAGCAGAGGAGGATCAGAGAGAGAGGAAGACACAGAATCTGAAGCAGTCTCCAGGCTCTGAGCTGGCTGTCAGCACAGAGCCCAACGCAGGGCTGGAACCCACGAACGGTGAGATCATGACTAGAGCCGAAGCAGGATGCTTAACCAACTGAGCCACCCAGGTGCCCCACAGAATTTATAAGCTAATTCCTTAGAAATGTACAGTCTTGGTATCCTCCAGAGACCTGAATGTTAAAATATGGTACACTAATAAAAGCATAAATGCAGAGTTTGATCAATGGAGTTTGGAAGAAAAAAAAGTACACATTTCTGGAAACTACAAACATACACATTCTGTAATAAATCTATCAAAAAGACTATATGACTAATGGGATGCATGTAGGATGAAATGAATCAGTTACAAACCTCTCTGTTTAGTGACCTCAATATTTCTTCAAGATACTTTTTTCCGTAAAGTGAAAGCTGATTGGGCAAGAAACAACTGTATCCTCAGAAATCCCATCTTTTCTAATACAAACTGTCCATTTACATGTTTGGATTTTTAAAAATGTGTTTCTACTGATGCAAAGAATGGTCCTGCCTTCACCAATTGACCTCTGTTGACATCTCATCTGAATGATGGTTTATGAATCTTACTTTAATGGTATTGAAAGGCACAGTGTTGGATGGTTGAAAGAGGCCAAGCCGAGTAATCACACAGGCAACTATAGGTCAGAATTTTGCTGTGCCACTTAGGGGTTATGGGATTTCGGGTCAATTAATTCACCTCTCTGAGTCTCAGCTTCTATCTGTAAAATGAGCATACTAATAGCTATCTAATGGAAGTTATTTTGAGGGTAAGTTTTATAATCCTCTAAAACTTTGGCCCTAATTATAGTATATAGGTGTTATGTTCTGAATGTTTCTGTACCTCTCCCAAATTCATATGTTAGAGCCTTAACCCCCAAAGTGATGGTGTTTAAAGATGAGAACATTGGGAGGTACTTAGGTTTATTTTTTTATTTAAAATTTTTAACATTTATTTATTTGTAAGAGACAGAAACAGAGCATGAGCAGGGGAAGGGGCAGAGAGAGGGGGACACAAAATCTGAAGCAGGCTCCAGGCCCTGAGCTGTCACCACAGAGCCCGATGTGGGGCTTGAGTCCACAAACCATGAGATCATGACCTTAGCCAAGGTGGGAGTCTTGATGGACTGAGCCACCCAGGGGCCCTGTAATTAGGTTTAAATTAGGTTCTGAGGATGAGACAGTCATGAGATTAGCAGCCTTCTAAAAAGAGGAAGACAGATCTCCCTCTCTCCACACACACACACACACACACACACACACACACACACACACACACACACACACAAGGTCAAATGAACATGTAGGAAGATGTGACCCTCTGGAAGCCAGGAAGAGATCGACACCAAGAACCAAATCTGTTGACACCTTGATCTTGAACTTCCTAGCTTCTAAAACTATGAGAAATAAATGTTTATTGTTTAAATAGCTCACTCTATGGCACTTTGTTACAGCCACTCAAGACAATATACATAATTTTACACATATTATTAATACCAGTAATAATCAGAATCCTAAAATATCAAAGATGAAAGAGAACTAATTGATCATTTGTCCCAATTTCCTAACATTACAAATGAGAACATGGAGAACAAGTTCTTGTCTGTTACTTTGTTTTATCCCTTGGAACCTAGCTTAGTGCCTTTTTGTCACAGAAATACTTGTTGACATATAAATGAGTGCATGCATGAATCAGAATATAATAGTGCTAAAGGTTGATAATGATCTCTAATTTGTTTGTTTCTGCTTTGGGATTGCACCACCTGCCCATCTCTGGAGATAGATCTGCTTCCAGAGATGGGGTGCTGATGATATTTTTTCTTTGTTTCTTTTCATTCTTTGTTAGCCTCAATTTCTTACCCTTTCCAAGTGTCAAATATTATAGAATATTTTCACACAACTTTGTGTCATTTAATCTAAAAAAAATCCTTCCAAGTGTTCTTATCAGTTATAATTTACAGATGAGGAAAATGAGGCTCATTGTGGGTAAATGATTTTCCTCCATATCATGAACCCATACATGGGGAGCTAGAATGAGGCCCAGGTCTGGACTTCAAAGGTCATGCTTTCAAATAGCACCAGGTGGTTTTGTTACTTTATCAGATGTTACATTTGTTGCTACTTATCCTTTGTACTTTCTAGACCAGCATGGTTCATTCTTTCTGAGTTGGTAAATTTTAGGGGTTTAGCCTTTTAAGCAACAGTTTCCTCTATTCTTCTACTCAAAACATATGATAAAGACTCTTACGAGACCAGGAGGTGAAGGTGCAAAGTAATAATAGAACAAGACTGTGTAAACATTCTTCGTGATCATAACAGAACACAGTCATCTCAGGTTTCAGATTTTTCTGGCACCCTCAAGCAGATATAGTGCTATATTAAAGGGCAGATCAAGGTCTGCTGGTTAAGTAGGCAATACATGACATTTCTTTCTGCATTCATGTTTATTTCCATTGGAATCCCTGTCAGCTTTTTCCTTCAACTCAACGCCAGTCCCTTATCCTCAAAATGCTCCTTGGTGTACTTCCCAGGTGCATCTGAATCTAAATAGGAGTGCAAATAAATAAAATCTAAGGATGGCTGCACTTGAAGTTAATCTCTAACTATAGCATGGGACTATTTAGGCATCATTGATCAAGTTGGCAATGCTTTTTTGAGCAAAGGGTCTTTTCTGATGTCCCCCAGATCGTCTACTCTGTCTAAACAGAATGTCAGCTCTGTTGCTTAAAACTGGTAAAAAATAACCATGTTTGCTGAGTCTTCAAGGATTGATATGGACTCTGCTCTACTGCCTGCTTGAAAAATACTCATGTCCCTGCTACCTTGAAAATGCACTCAAGTTTGGACTAATCTTTATCTTTCCAAGGAGGCAAAGGATTCAATTGTACCCAAGATGGGGAGCAATGCTTGAAAGAACTCATCTTCCACTCTACAGCATATTTTTCAAATGGAGATATTCAGCTCTAATATTGCTTACAACAAATTCTCTGAACACTTCTTTTTCCATTTCAATTTCTGCTGTCTCAAGTTTTCCTTCTCCACACACAATTAAGGAGCAGATAGGAGGCTGTGGATACATATTGAATAACAGATTCACCAGTGTGTTCACCAGTGATTCAGAATACTTCTAAAATAGAATACTACTTGCGTAGGCTATTAACAAACAGAAATAACACCAATGTAGATGTAACTTCTGATGTATGTTGAATTTATATATAGTCACTTTTGCTATAATGAGATATATGCTCATAAAAATGCCATGATATAAAGGAGGAATAGGAGTGTTACCTGAAATCCTATAGGAAAAAATTGTTTTCAGTTTATTTATTTATTTTGAAAGGATGGAGGGAGCAGAGAGAGAGGGAAAGAGAGAATTGCAAGCATGTCAAAACCAAGAGCAGGACCTTCAATTGACTGAGCCACCCCGGTGCCCCATGGATAGAAGGTTATAAAATCAGATGTGGATAGATGTGGCTCATAACACATGTGGTGAATAAGATAGCTAGGAGATTGCTGAGTTTTGGATTCTTGGGTCAGACTGGATCAGCTGGGCACAATTTTCTCTATATATTGTCTATTGCAGACGAAATCACATATAGGAAAATGCAAAACCTTTATACTCAGATTGTCCCCCAATATATTGATTACCTTGGTAAAAGTTCACATTTTTGAAACAAGCATTATAGGGGCACCCGGGTGGCTCAGTCAGTTAAGCATCTGACTTCGGCTCAGGTCATGATCTCACAGTTTGTGGGATCGAGCCCCCTGTTAGGCTCTGTGCTGACAGCTAGCTCAGAGCCTGGAGCCTGTTTCAGATTCTGTGTCTCCCTTTCTCTCTCACTGCCCCCCTGCTCATGCAGTTTCTCTCAGAAATAAATAAAAAACGTTAAAATTTAAAAAAATAAAAAAAGAAACAAGCATTATAGCACAACCATGCCAGAAATTATGTAAATCTATTTCCTGATTGATTTGGGTAAAGACTTACAGATTCTCTAATATCTTATTAAAAACACATTTTTCTTTTGTAAAAATAACATGAAGTGTTTTTGAGCTTGAAATGAAACAGATATCGTTACATAACTCTGAAAGAAAGATACTTTGAGAATATTTTCTTATAAGGTGATTTTGTAAGATGTATAAAGGGTCCTTTTTAGGCCTAGATATATGTGCCTTCTCTTTCACTAAGTAATCCAGCATCTAGGAAGGTAGGCTATGGAAATGAGCAGAGTTGAGACAATGATTTAAGAACATGGGTGTTCACTGAAGTATTATTTGTAACAGTGAATTATTAAAGCCTCTAAGTAAAGCATGGCTAAACTAGGACAAAAAAAGATTTACAGGAAAAAGTTCAGGCTAATGATATATTTTTCTGAAATCTTGGACGCAATTTTGGTAAAAACTCTGCAAATGGATACCATGGAAATGATTAGGTCAGTGTAAGAAAATTGTGTATAAGAATGTTCATTATTATCACTTACAGAGGTGTAATGCTGAATCAAATATATGTTACAATGACTGGATTACTTAAATCAATTATGAATGAATATAAAGCGACTAAAAATTGTAGTGTTGTCTATAGAGGCTGCCAAGTATTCCATTACACAAATGTACCAAAGAATGGAGGCAGCTCCATTGTTGTTCATATATGTCATTTCCAGCTTCCCCTATATTATTAAAATGTTTCTCTTTGAGCCAGAATACAAGCATATTTAAGAGACAAACCTTGAGCTTCTGACATCCCTAACTTGTAACTATACAGAATTTTTAATTATAAGATAAATTTCATTCCATTTTCCATATAGTATTGGAAAGTCTAATTATATCAATATTGACCAGATAACAATGCCGAAAGTGAAATCAAGACTCTTCAAACCAGATCTCAAATCATGACCTTAATGCTTTGCTCTCATCACCGTTCTAGGTGATGAGAAAATACAATAGAAATACAATAGAAAATACAATAGAAAACAAAACAAAGTTCCTGTCGAGAAGCTTACATTCTACTTCAGTGAGATAGAAAATAAAATGAGTGATGGTTAAGTGTTACAAAACAAAAACAAAACAAAACAAAATAGTACATAAATATGGAAAGGAAGTTTGAGGAGTCTTGTGGAAGAATGGGAAGGACTAGCTAGTTTAGTGCTAAGAGGGGTTTACAGGGTAGTAGTAACATATGAGGCAAAGGGAACGGCAAAGACTGAGCACAGGCATGTGCTTGAAATACCAACAGTGAAGGTGGCCTGTGTGACTGGAGCAGCGTGGGCAAGGGGGAGGAGGGCAGGAGATGAGCTCACAGGGACGAGATCTCTCAGGACTTGCTGAATATTTTAAGAGCTCTGGCTTCTACTCTGATACAGTGAGGAAAGTGTCAAAGAGGTTTGAGCAGAGAAGTAACTGAATGTGTCTTAGAAATTATCACTATGACTCTGATTTCTGAGTTAGGAATGGAAGGTAAAGGACTGGGGTTCAAAATAAGAAAGTCAATCAGGAGGCTGCTGCAGCAGACCAGGTAGGCACACTGACAGTGGTGGCTCTCGATTCTGACTACATTTCTAAGTTAGAGGTAACAGGATTTGTGGATAAATTGGAGGGGAGTTGTGAGGGGGAAACGAAGAAACAATATTGCAAGTGACTGTGGTGTTTTTGGCCCATGCAACTGGAATGATGCATTTGCTATAAACAGATGGGAAGATTTCCAGAGGCTGTCGGGAGAGCTGAGAACTGTGGCCATAATGTTACCTACAAGATGTCTGTTAGATATGTAAGGAGAGTATGTGTGAGTCCAAAGCTTAGGGAAGAGTTTTGGAATAGAAATAAAGTTAAAAAGCTATCAATACCTAGATGGTATCTAAAGCCAAGAGAATGGTGAATATCATCCAAGGAGAAAAAAAGAGAGAGAGAGAGAGAGACAGAGAGAGAGAGAGAGAGAGAGAGAGAGAAGAGGAGTGAGAACAGAGAGGTGGAAAACTTCATCATTTGGCATCAGGAAAATGAATCAAAACTAATAATAGGGTTGAAAGGGAGTGCCCAGTGAGGGGTCCCAAAACATATGAAGATTGAGTTTTAGGAAGGAGTGTGTATCAGCCATGTTTTGTGGTAAAGCAAAGTAGCAGAGGAAAGCGATGATTCCTGAAGGTAATGTGGGTTCACTGAATTCATTTTTTTTTTTGAGGTAGGAGAAACTTATAGCATATTTATTTGTTGGTTGGAAATATCTAGCAGAGAGGGTAACACATAGATGATGCAGTAAAGAGGGAGGACAATTGCTGAAGTAATCCCTTAGGTACCCAGGAAGGAATGGAGCCAGTGCAGGGATGGGGCCGGGGGAGCGAGTCTAGGTCTGCTCATACAGAAGGAGAGTAAACAATGGAGTATAAATGCTGGCCTGATAAATATAGAATGCACGATGTTCTCTTCTGGTCACTTCTGTTTTTTTAGTGAAATGGAAAGCAACATCATTAGCTGAAATTGAGGACAGGGAAGAGATAGTGGATGAGTAAGTAGAAAGGCTGCATTGTGAAACAGATTTACAGACACATAGGAGAGCAAATGTAGGCAGATTGCCAAGCACCATTAAAGCCCACTTGAACCTGGCAGTCACCTTAATTAAGAGAGATGATTCAGCAAGGTCCTGTGTTTTTCCCCAGTCATGTTTGGCTTCAGGAATTTAGAGTGTGTAAGAATCAGGTTTAACTGGGGTTGTGTTTTGTGAGTTGAACTCCTCCACCATGCTGCACTTGAAGCTTTCCTCACCCATCATCTTTTTATTTCTATAAGGCATTAAATTCCCTTTTAGGTAAAGTCAGTTTGGGAGTCTTGAGTTTCTTGCTACAGAACGAGTCTTAACTTTCATGGAGGCTCTCTTTTATAATTGGTATGTAAGACATACTAAAGGAGAGAGTTCTTAACTCATTAAGAGGCCTTATGTGAAGAGCTGGGTATGCTACTCTACGTTTTGAGATTTTTATGTGGGTTGTCAAAAAAAAAAAAAATCAGACTTACAGCCAGAGGGAGTTTTCTGGAAGAGTCACCATTTCCTCCTCAAGTCTGACTTGAACTGCAAGTTTCCTTTGTTATTATTAACTTCCTTCCCCAGCATTCAGCTTAAATACTCGATATTCTGCTCAGTAAAGAATCCTCTATGTTCTGTGCACTCTGTACCCTGAAGCTCCTTCAGTAACCCATGGAACACTAGATCTTTATCTGTAAAGGGTGACTAAGAGCACATTTCTCTGACCTATTTTTCCATATTGAATGTAAAAGTCTTTTATGTGGGAGCTTGAGATTTCTCTATTTCCATCAATATAAAATAGGACTATAGGTTCCTAACTCCTAGAAATAACTCTACATCAAAGACAATGCACCTACAAATTCAACTATTCTCCAAGATGAATTCATGTCGTGCATGCAAAATATGTTTCTCAAAACAAAATAGCCTCCTATATCATGAGCAAAAGGTTAGATCAATAAGTGCTTGTATCACATCCAAAGAACTCACAACAGGGAAATCAAATGGGAAAAATATACACTTGGTCTAACTATTGGCCAGGATATTATCTTTTTCTCAAGAAAAAGGGCTTCTAGTATGTTTTCTTTTCTTCTATTCCTCCTGAAAAGGAATTTATACAGAAAAAAAAAAAAACAACAGAAGCAATTATGTCTTTCTATTTCTCTCTCTGTCTCTCTGTCTCTCTCTCTCTCTCTTTTCATTTTAATACCATTTCTCTGTGATAACATTTTCTTTTAGTTTCCAAACAATAGGAAAGTCTGTGGCTGATCTCTGGAGCAGGATGTATGTATTTTACAAAATATCACTGTCTGCCATCAGCTTGTATATTTACTGGAATATTACATTCTTATAACCACAAAGCAGTTCCACAAGGAACATTGAGTTGTCCTTTTTTGAAAAATAGCTTAACAGAAAATTAAAATTATTTAAACCTGTACACACACACACACACACACACACACACACACCTATATACTGATTGACAATTTTCAACTTAGGTAAAACACATACTCTGAAGAGTCTAAGACACTTTAGCAGTCCTTTACAGGAAAATATTTCCAGAATAATTTATCCTATTGAAAAACTCAAATTCTTTAAAAGTAATTTTAGTTTGATACCTGGAGTACACAGTTTTGGCAAATTCTAACATTATATGCACTTTGTTTTATTTTGTTCTGAAACTCTATTTGTTTTAAATATCCTATAAATTCTTCTTTTTCTTAATTCAACTGTACTATGTATTAAAAACGTGAATAAGCCAAATGACTGGGATCTGCTAATATACAGCAAATCAGTCATCACTTGTGGAACATTAGCAAAATGGAACTTCGTCTCTAATACCCTAGAGATTTGCACTTTCAGCAACTTTCAACTTCCCAAATAATGACATTTCAGGGTGAAACAAAGCTACTTTTAATCATAAAATTTGGGAGACTCTAATATAACATACCACACAAAAATTGATCACAGTGTTTCTAGCCTAGGAAATAATTCTAACAAGATTCTAAAAGATAACATGTCAGAAAGGGATTTCAAGAGAGACCCATGATCTAATACATAGGTCACATAGCTTAATTTGTGAATGTGAGACCATTGCTCAAAGGGGGGATAGATTAAATCTAGGTCACCTGATTTCTAGTGTGCTGATGTATGTATTCCACTTCATGTGTTTCAACAGAGTTGCTAATGGTAGGCCTCAATGGAGAGATGGAATGGAGCAGTAATATTGTGCTTTGCTACTAAATATCCTTTCCACTCCTATGGTGACTAAAAGTCCTACAGGAATATTGTTTCTTTGACTTATAATGTAGTATCTACTAAACTTCACCCAGAAAGAAAATGCACACATTTATTTGAAAACAGTTATTATAAGATAGTCTCTGGCTACAACCAAGATAGGGTAGGGACCCATAAGAATAGGTCCAAGCATAGCTAAGTTTTGACATAATTAAGAGAATAATACTTCAAGATCAAAAAAGAGCACTTCCTGTCACCCATAATATTAATTCTGACTGTCAGATAGAATATTAAAATGGAAATGAAAACAGAAAGACCCTTGTTCTTTACATCAAAAAGAGCCCCATTCATTTACTCAGCCATGCAACATTCTTTATTGAGTATCTATTATGTAGAAGAATCTTCCTTGTGCTAATGTACTAGTTAGTAAATATATTGAGATATCAGTGTGTGCTTATTTTTCTTCTTTTTTTGGCTCTCCTCCCCTAGAAGGCAGCCAGAATTTGTGTTTTCCTGCTTCAATGAAGGTAGAGACAGGCATAATTATTGACTGAAAGTATAAATATTATAAAGACTACTTCATTTCTTGTCTTAAAACCTAAACCTGAGTGAATTGTGCTAGACATTCTAAGAGGATTGAGGAAGAAGGATTTAAGATTCATTAATATCAGAAAGTCCCTCCTCTATTCTAGGATGATAAGAATCAGAGAAGTGAATAGCTGCATAAAATAATTAGATATGCTATATTCTAGGCTTCAGGTTTCCCAACTTCAGAAAATATTCCAGTATGCAATTTAACACAAAATCCAAGGGACCACACACCTGTAAGAGTCTAGGCAAGCTAGGACTATAACCAAGAGCAATCAGGATGCAGCAAATAAATGAGCTCTCTCTAAACATTCTGTCTTACCAAGTTCTTTGGAGCTGTTGAGTGACCCTGGAAGAGGGAAGGAGGCCCATTAATGACATAGATTAAACATCTCCTCAATCTAATAGAAGAGGGTTTTAAAGTTAATTTGATTTGAGCAAAATAAAGAAATATTATATTTGTTGTATCTTTGAGTTTGTGTAGGTACACAAAGATGAAGAAGACACAGACATAGTGCCTGCCTTCAAATTAGTCACAGTCTAATGACTGGTTAGAGGTAGATAATTTCCACTGGGTATGATACAGGCTGCAAAGTAGGGATTTCCATGTTGCTCTGGGTTAATGGAGGAGGTATGACACACTCTGCCCAATGATTATTTCTACAGCAAGTGTACCTAGAAAAAGTCTCAGCTGAATTATTTACATATGACAAATAATAAATATTTATTTTGTGTCATTGTATTAAATTAAAGTAAGTTTCAGGATCTTATGAACAGGTGACTATGATAACAAAGCATCAACACAAGCTGATTTTATGCTTGTTTCACCCAGGAGAATTTTTTATTACACACAAATTCATATCTGCATCTCTTTTTCTCAACCAAGTACTAATATTTGCTAATTATTTATAGCTATCTAAAAGTCCACATTTGGGGGAATCTTAGTATATATCTTTTTTTTTAACATATATTTATTTATTTTGAGAAAGAGAGTGAGCACGAGCAGGAGAGGGGTGGAGAGAGCAAGAGAGAGAGAATTCTTTTTTTTTTTTTTTTTAATTTCTAGGACAGAGAGAGAGAGACAGCGTGAGCAAGGGAGGGTCAGAGAGAGAGGGAGTCACAGATTGAAACAGGCTCCAGGCTCTGAGCTGGCAGTCAGCACAGAGCCCGACGCGGGGCTCAAACCCACAGACCGGGAGATCATGACCTAAGCGAAAGTCGGACGCTTAACCGACTAAGCCACCCAGGCGCCCCGAGAGAGAGAATTCTAAGCAGGCTCCATGATGTCAGTGCAGAGCCCTATGTGGGGCTGGATCCCATAAACTATGAGATCATGACCTTAGCCAAGATGAGGAGTCGGACACTTAACCAACTGAGCCATCCAGGTGCCCCAGTTTATTTCTTTATAAATTACTTGAAAAAGACAAAATATGGCTTATATGCATTTCCCTTTCCTAGTACTCAATTGAAGTATATCTCAAATGATAGAGGAAAAAATATGTGAAACTCTTTGTAGGATAAGCTATTTTCTCTAATTCCAGAAATTCCACTCTACACGGCTGAATAATATGGCATGATGAGAGCCATTTGGGGGGTTTAATTGCAGTATAGTAATTGTTTTCATCATTGCCACACATTACAATCACAACAGTAGTAGTGTAGGTACAGTGGGTCACCAGGGATATTTGGATATCATGGAACCTGCAGCGGAATTATTTTCTGTTGTTTAAAATGGAAACCTATCATTGTTGGGAGTTTTAATATGTAACTGCAATGAGAAAGGGTTAAAAATAAATTTTATAAGTGATTAATAAAAGAACTAATAGGCTAAGATATTATGGAAGATTTAAGCCAGCCTAAATTGGAACAATTGTTTAAGGATTTTGAGTTTTAACAACTACCTTACATGACTGATAACAGTACAGCTATATTGTTTCTGGCAAAGGTCTTTGAATATTATGCATAGAGAGAATAATTTTATGCAGTGAAAAAGCTATTTGTATGATTTTGTTCTACTTTTAGCAATTAAGTAAGGAAAAGAGCCAAGGGCATTTAGTTGGGGGACAGGGGCATCATTAACTGACTAAGAGAAAAATGTGGTTATTAGATATATTTTTAATGCAAGACTAATCTTAATAAAAATAATGTAAATTCTAAAGTTGAGAAAGCAAAATTGCAAAACAAAACAAAAAGTGCTGTTGTTAATTGTACATTAGGCACACTCCTATTTAGCTAATATCATTTCCAGTGATCATTTATAGCATTATTTGTCAGAGCTGAACCTGGCTGTGTAGGCAACCTGGGGAGTGTATTTTCTGTGATGTTATTACTTGGGCACAGTGTATTTCCGACTGGCTACCTGGGCTTTTGATAAAAAATACCCTTTTCCCTTACTGAGTGTTGCTATGAGATTACCTTTAAATGTTCCTTAATATATCTTTATCAGTAATCTGAAGTATACCACTGTTCTGGACTCTCTGGTTGCCTTTGATAATGTTAAACCCTGTCATTCCCTCAACTCAAAGACCACTTTACTCTCTCATACAAGGTCAATGATACCTCACTTTATAATGCTTGCTGTCTCCTTGACCAGATTCCTATAGGACACTGAATGGAAAAATATAAACTGTTTTTGCTGCGATTCAAAGCTATATGCAGTTTAATGCTAAGAAATCAGTAAGAAAGGAAGAAGTAGAGTTATAAAATAAAATTAGAGACTGGAATTGAAGGAGAGAAAAAAGGATGGGAGGGGGGAGAAGAAAAGTTGACAGAAGAGGAAAGAATGAAAATGGCCCTTGTTACATGGGACTTCCTCAGATGTCCCCAAATATCTATAACCCTTAACATTTTGCAGAACATTGATTTTTCCTGTAGTTTCTCTCCTAATGTTCTTGAAGCCTCATTTCCTCTAAGGTCCTCTTCATATGCAGCCATTTCCAGTAGATGGGTATCTATTGTGCCTGCTCAGTGCTGGTCCTCATTCTCTGGATGTTACTCCTTTCCTACTATAAACCTCCTGCCTTCAAAAGGGAATTACTACCTGCCTACAGACCAAATCATGCAAATTTCTCCTTCAAACTGTAGTTGAATATACTCACTGGTAGAGAGCAAAGTTTGATTTAATTATTTCAGATGTCATCCCATTTAAGTTTTAAATGTTACTTCGGGATACACGGTGATATTTTGGGCTTCTGAGTATGCTGTGTGCCTGCTTAAGTAGTAAAAAAATAAGAGAGTGTTCTATATAAACTACATTCTTCAAATGTTTTCTCAGAGAACATGCCATGTAAAATTCTAAAATATCAACACCAGGACAGACATTCCAATTGAAATTCCTTACATTTGTCAATGTGAAACACTTCTACAAGTAAGAAGTTATAATGAAAGTGAAGAATAGTACTTTGAAATATTAATTGATTTCCCTCACCCCCACTCCATTAGCTTTTGAACTTTTCCAAGTCTGCCTAGCTAGAGAGTGAAACTTTCATTATTTCTGGGCAGGAACGTTTCAAGCAAAAGCAAAGAAAAGGCTTTGGAGTTTCAACAGATGCGAAACTCATGGGACTCTGAATAGAGGAAAGACACACGTATACAAACACATAGGCACACAAACAAAACCATGCTGAGTCTCTTCCTCACACTGACTGGATAATGATTCTCCATTGGGGTGGGAAGAAAAGGAAGTTAGAAGGCAAGTGAGGTTATTTTCCATCCTTGTTGACCTGTAAGTATATTGGTCAAGGCTGGATAGTCACTAGACCTGAAGAGGCCATTAGGATATTAAAGAAGGATAATGCAGCAGTTGCCTTTAGAGATTACAGTCAGACAAACAGCAGTTTCTGTGAATTTTGGTAAACAAAGAGGACAACACAAAGATAATTATCCCACCTTCTAACCCTGCCCTTTGCACTATGTAAACCTACCCTATTTCCACCCCCAGGGTGAAGAGAGATTACATGTCCATATTCAGTAAGATGAAGCTTATTTCAAAAAAATAATTAAGGTCAGAAATAGAAAAAAGAAATCTTCATTTTTTTAAACCTGTGGTCATAGAGTGAGCTTTGCACACAGCACTTTGTAATGATTAAAATTAATAAATGTAATAATTAAAATTAACAAATGTAATATTTAAAATTAATAATGTTTGTGGCATGTGGCATTTTCTGTGAGATGATAAGTATGATTATTTCACTAATGTGATTGAAAAAATTGGAGGGTTATAACTGCAATCTTTCTGGGCTCATGGGGAAATGGTAAGTGTCTTTATGAATAAGAAGGTAAGGAAAATGAACAGAGGAAGAAATTAATTTTGAGAATCCTGAGAGCTCAGCCCAAACACTGGGTTCCAATGCAATGTTTTAAATGGGGTGTAACTGAGAATATAGAGCAACATCTTGCTTAAAGCAAATATTGCACATAAAAATCTGTGTACAGAAGAATGATAAAAATGTGTCTTTATTTTGCCGAAAAATTTATGGTATAAATATGTTAAATAACATGATAGTCTAGCAAATTAAAACCATCCAATATTTTGAAAAAAATTAATCTGCCTATAACTTACTGAATTCAAATTTATTGTACTAAGACATCTATACCTGTATTCAAGCTAAGAGTAAGCATTATTAAACAGTTTTGATGAGTGATATTATAATGAAATACTTACAATAATTTAAATACCATTTGATAAACTGGAAAGCTTCAGAAAATATCCTAAGTTCTTAGAGAAAATCACTTGCAACACCTTAAGATAGGCTCAATAAGGTATATAATTTTGGCTACCTAAGAAAGAATTTAAGCTTCCTGTTATATTACTAGGATTCAATATGATACCTGCCTAGAAATATAAACATCAGTTAATGCATGCCAATGCATTCCAAATGCTGGTTCCAAATGTTGGTTCATTAAGCAAAATAATAGTAATAATAATAACAATAATAATAATAATAAATATTAACTTAGCCCATTGTAACCAACAAGTGCATAGTAATTTATAATTAATTAAATAGATAATTAGTATAAACGATCATTTCTACCTCTTCCACACTACTATTTGATTGAAAACACTGAATTTACTTTTATTTAGTTTTACTATTTTTAACATTTATTCATTTAAAAATATTTTTTATGTTTTATTTTGAAACAGAGAGAAACGCAGTATGAGTGGGGGAGGGGCAGAAAGAGAGGAAGACACAGAATCTGAAGTAGGGTCCAGGCTCTGAGCTGTCAGCACAGAGCCCTATGCGGGCGTCGAACTCACAGACCACAAGATCATGATCTGAGCTGAAGTCGAATGCTTAATCGACGGAGCCATTCAGGCGCACCAGAAAACACTGAATTTAAAAACACTGGAGATCACCTCAGCTTTCTGCTGTTTGTCAAAAAATCATACACAAGGTACAATCATATTTCCCTATTATGACTGCAGCTGAAAACAGACGGTGACTCTAAATGGCTTTAATATTTTAGAGGCTCTGGAAGTGATTTTATATTATTTTATATTGCAATCCTACCTCACAAGTTGATAAAATATTTATTTATACTTCATAGGGGAAAGTCCAACAGAAATATGGTAAGGCAATGAGTAATATGCAAAGCCAGAAATCAAAAACTTCTTTTCCAGTCCAGAACATATTATTGTAGACTGTCATAACTCCATAGGTGTTTAACAACTTGATAAACTGAATCTATCTTCTCTTTGGTCATCAGTGGTTTTACCACCACTTCTTTACTCCAGAAAATTTGGATTTAAAGCCTGGGTCTATCACTGTCCATCAGAGGATGATCAATTAATTGTTCCCATAATCATACGCTGTCCATTAGCATTAGTATATAAGATGTGGATGATCTCCCTATTAGGCAGAGTTATGGAGTTAAAATTAAATTATACACTTAAATTATACACTTACAAGTACTTGAGAAAAAGAGGTGTTTTATCAGCCAGAGTATTACTATGTTGTAATTATAGATCTACTTTCTGTTTGACAATATTTACTCATCCAAGCTACACAATTTGCTTACCTTGGGGCTAATTAAAAAGTCTTCAGGATTTAGCACATTGTCATATTCTCTTTGTTAGAAGAACAGACTTATCAGCTTTCTCTTTATTTTTATTTTGCAGTCATCACTATGATCAGGGGAGAAAGTGGGATATTGGAGGCCTAGCAGCCAGAGACAGTGTAGTAACAGGAAATCCAAAAAAGTGTCAATTCATTATGACCATTTGCTAACTAGGTGTGAATAACTTTGCTTTGCCGGCAGGATCATTCTCTCAATGAATGTTTTTTGTACGATGAGGAGTCATGGTATTTTCCCCCCGTAAATATCTAAGGAAATGCTGGCTTCAAAAATGCTGAATCAATTTTCTTTTTAGAATAAAACCATCAAAGCTTATCTCTCAAGAACTGGTTTAAAATAAGTCAAGACAAATCAATCACAAGGAATCAGAAAGGTTAGCAAATCCATTTAAGTGCTGTATAGACAAACAATGACTATGAGCCTGAAATGACAGAACCACAAAAAAATTTGGTTAATAACTGTAGACTGCCTATGATGTGCTGAGCACTTTGATGCATTACTTAACTCATACCAAAGAAATGTCACTAATATTGCCTGTATATGAATGAAGAAGCTGAATTTGTATAACTTGCAAAGGTCACTTAGGCCATGAGTGGGAGAAACCAGATTCAGACCCAATGAACATAATCTCAGAACTAATCTCATACGTGTTAGGCCACCCTGCCTCAATTTTCTTCCCACTTTCCAGAATGAGAGGAAATCCTGTTACAGAGATCCTGCGGAGTAATGAGTGTGTCTTTGGGTGCAGAGGTCAGATGACAAGGGATGTTAGAATAGAGCCAACTATATATAGTTCAGAATTCAACAAATGGTAATTTATCAGGGGGCATAGGTTAACTATCATGAAATTAGAAGTTATTCTTGGCGGACAAAATAACTAATTGTTCACAAGAGATACTTTTTAAGAAAAAAAAACAGAAAGAAGAAGAACCAATAAGGAAGAGGTGATGTTACACTATTCACTTTCTGTCTCTGTCTCTCTCTCGTTATCATTATCTGAATTTAAATAAGACTACAAAATTTTATAAAGACTATTTCACATTATTGCCATATTTAGAGTACACATATGGATTTTACAACACTTTATAATCTCTTATTTCAAAGAAAATGAATCTCATATTGTAGCTTAGAAAGAGAAGAGACTCAAAATAGTATTATAAGAGAAAGGCTATAAAAAAACAGAAAAGAAATATTAATTTGGGGGAAATCAGACACAATGACGAAATTATGATGCATCTAAATATTTGCAAGGAGAATAGGGTCATCCTGGGTGACCATAAAATGCAGAATAAATTCAGTACCTGGAAGACACGAAAGCAAGCTTTTATTTTGTCAACTTAAAGAATTTCCTAAGGTTAGTGCCACTTCAAAAACTTCAACAAAGATAAAAGTATACAGGATACATTCTAGGGATACAATTTAATTTGATCATAAAAATAACCACTCAGAGATAAAAATTCACTCTCCTAAATAAACATTGCTTTCAAGAAGATTACCAAAAATATAATTATGTATATTAGAGTTTAAATAAAATCAGAATAACATATCTCAAAATGTATGTAAATCTATCAGGTTGTACTTAGAAAAAAGCATTCATAGTTTTAAATGTCTACCTTTTATAGGAAAGCATAAATAAAGATAAACCATCCTAAAGTTTAAGTTTAATTCAAAAATTAACAAAAATAACAATCAAGAGGACTGAAGGAAACCATGAAGAAACATGACAGTTGTAGAAAAAGTAATCAACTAAACTACAAGAAAAAAAAAAAAAGGAAGGAGGTACACCTGGGTAGCTTAGTTGGTTAGCATCTCTCTCTCTCTCTCTCTCTCTCTCCCTCCCTCGCTCCCTCCCTCTCTCTCTCTTTCTCTCTCTCTGCCCCTCCCCCACTTTATGCTCTGTTTCTCTCTCTCTCAAAATAAATAAATAAATGTTTTTTAAAAGGAAGGAAACCGATGAATCGACAGTTGAATCAAGAGAGAGAACATGGACTATAGAAGCACCAAAAGCAGATGGATGGGACATGCAGGAATAAAAAATGCTACTAAAATATCTTTAGGACTCTCCATAAAATTTGTGTGTAGACACAATAATGTAAATCACATAACTGCCATAAGAAATAATAAAACTAAAGAAATTGAGAAAAATATCAATGTTTACCTACAAAACGCTGCTTACTTCAACCAATTTTCAAGAAACAGATTTTCAAGATGAATTTTATATAAACAATTTTTATGTAAACAATTTTCAAGATGATTTTTATATAAACTCAATTGTTCTAGGGCAAGAAAAAGTTGGAAATCTTCCCAATGTATCTAATTAAAGAAACATAAACTTGAAATTAATATACAATAAGGGCAGTGATAAAATGATCGAATTAAAAAATATTTATGAAAACCAAAATACAAGGAAGGTTTTCTGTTAAGAAAAAGTATATGGCCATTTCAGAATACATGAAAATGTATTTTAAGTAATTTCTAAGTAACAAATTATAAACTATCATGATTTAAAAACAAGTTTTCTTAAGTGAATAGACAAAATTCTTTAATGAGAGAATGTTAGAAGCCACCTTATTCAAATCAGGCAAAGGGAAAGACCACAAATTGTTTATTCTCTATCTAATCAATACCATAGAGCATTAACCAGAACTAAGGTGGTTGGTTGCTATGAAGGACTGGAGGGACTCAAGCATGGACTTGGGAGTCTAGCTGTTGGAAAACTCAGTATCAGATTGGTGGGGAGGAGGGGTATGGCATCAAACATAAAGAGAAAATGTGATCTGGCATAAAGTGATGTGGTTTTCTGCCCCAAGTTTACAGCTGTGTGACCTCAGGCAGAACACTGATACTCTTTGAACCCCAGCTTCCCTGTCCAGAATTTGTTTACACATTATACACAATATCAGAGTGGTTCTGAGAATAATATTACTTAATACACTTAGAGTTTTTTACAAACTATAATGGACTATATCAATGTCCATTGATGCTAATGTTATTGTTGTTATTGAACTAGATGGGCCTTTACAATTCTCATCAGTATGGATTCTCTGAGGCCTATTCACTGCTGAGCTGTGACAGCCTTCCACATCCATTATATACAGTGGATTCTTTCCAGTGTCCTTACTACAAAATAGGAACCAGATTTCTCCATTCCTTCTTACCATTAGGTAAATTCATCACATTTTATTGACCTCTCTTTGTGGTCTGCTAGCAAAACGGGAGAACCTAATCACCCTGGAGGACAGTATTTATTTCTAGGCTGTTATGGTCAAGAACAAGATATAGAAGAAAGACAAATAGTACTCTATTGGCTTAGAATTGCCGAGATAAGCATGATTTATTGTTGATTTTTTTAAGTGAGTAATATAGGATTTAGATAATCACAATCTTTTAGATAAGATCTGTTGACTAAAAGAAATAAGAAAAATTCTTTCAAGGATGGGACCTCATTAGACAGAGTTAGCAAAAACCATATACATTTTTTAAGACTTCTTCAAAATTTGTCTTTAAAGAAGGAGTAGGCGGGGGTAGAATGGAATGAAGATTGCCCAGATGTAATTTAGAAATCCAGGCACATTTTCTAAAATGAAAAGGGATTTTATTAAGCTATAACCAAGTGTCGAATTGTAGAACTGGGGGAAATAATTGATTCCCAGTAAAGAAATGAAAAGTTGATAATGTTTCTTTTTTTATATATGACACACAGTTTTTAAATGATGCCTAAGAAGACTGTGTCCTTAAAGGGAACATAGATAAAATATAAAAGACTAAAAAAGTATCTTTTTACATTATAAAAATACAATACAATACAATACAATACAATAAAATAGTATGGGTCTTGCTGGGTTATTTTTTCTCTTATTTTTTTCTCCAATTTTCTCACTTACGTTAATGAGTTCATCTTAAAATAGAGATAATTAAATGTTAATAACTTCATCAAATTTTTATAATAATTTAATGTATGTCCTCCATAGGCTGCAGGTGGGGGTTGACTTCAGGGTTTCAAAATCCCTTGGTATTATTAGATTAACCCATATGAATTCTATGACCAATCGCCCTGGAAAGTTATCATCCAAACTGGGCTAGATCTCATGTGAAGAGAAAACTGTTCCCTAACAGGGGAACTATTTTACTTACAGATTTTTTTCCTTATATTAAACAAACAAAAATTAAGCTATTTATATCCTATACTCAGTCTTAATTTATTTCACCAAGGATATATTTTATACTTTAATATTCTCTAATATGGAAGTTCTTTATACATAAGATACCTTTTCCCTATGTAATCTCCAATTCTCCAACCTAAACATCCTTGGTTATTTCCCTCAAATAGCCTGGTTTTGATTTATATCCACTATCTTAGGCAAAACATCCTAAATATGTTGTGGAGTAAAGCATCCTAAAGTTTGGCATCAGAGTCAAATATTAGAATCTTATTTTGGAATAGAAATTCTATAAACAAGGATTGGCTTTCCTCTACTACCGGCAACTTCCACACCACCAGTTCAATCTTACGTGTACTAGCTGACTGCTGCCCAAGTGACATCGCACCAGCCATCAACAAATGTGTTAAAAAGAGAATGGCCAAGATAAGAGCTCTGAAAGCAAATAATCATTTCAATTGATACCAATTCAGCACTCTTCCCATTCAGGTATACTGATGTATTATTAAGTGTTCGCTGTATTAGCCCAGTGCCTTCATTTTTTCCTAAAGGATAGCATGAGGAATTTTGGAGGGCTGGGAGTTAGGGGAAGATTTCTAAAGAATATTCTAGATCTTCTGGCCTAGTAATATCATTTAAAAAATGACAGATTAGTTTTAAGTAGCGTGTTTTTCATGAAACTTCATCTGTTCCAGATGATCCTTCAGTAAATATTCACACATTATTTGTTGATCATGTGTTTCTGAAAGTGCTAAACAGACTAAGGCCAAACTCATAGGTCACAGATTGAAGCTCTTTTTAGAGAAATCAAGACATTTTTAAGAATCGGCCTTCTCTGTAATGTTTATTTTTTTAGTAAAAATTGAATATGTTCAGATATTATATAAGTAAAAAACACACTTAACGGGAGAAAAAAAACATAAAGGCAATTTTTCCTTACTTCTAAGAAGATGGTGGATAAAAGGAAGGAGATATGAGTGTTGAGTGGTTTATTTTTTGCATAATAAACTACAGCAAGTTTTTAGTGTTATTAACTACAAAAGACACACCAAGCTTATATCTATTAAGAAGCAACAACTGTAATCCCTTCTCACAATGCTGATAAAAATTTAACATTTAACACTTACATATTTCACAAGGCTTACAAATTTTAAGTTAGTCTGGTAGTTACGGTATTATTACTCAAAAGCTGATCAAAGGACTAGAAACCCAAAGGAGACCAGTTGTAATGGAATAGTTCTTGGTTTAGCTGACAGGGACTGCTGGGTCTCCTTTGCTGAATTCCTCATAATTCAGTACATGATACTTCTGCTTATCTACGTCTTTCATTTCTTTGAGCTCTTTGGCTCATGGGCAATTTCCCTTAGCTAATGTAGGTGAAAAGCATTTGAAAAGTGCTAAGAGCTATGCAGATACAGTATATTAACAGTAACTTCACAGATTATCCTTATAAGATAATTCTTTGGAATTTCAGAATGGAAATGTACTTTAGAGATTATGAAGGAGATGAACAAAGGTCCAGATTGGTGAAGTGGCCTGCACAAAGTTGTGCCCCAACAGATCCATTTCTCCTGATTCCTAAGAGTTTTCTTGCTACTAATTATGTGATTCTTGTCTTTTATATATCTTTTATAAAACTCTTTGGAGTTAAACTTTTTAAGAAAAAAATTAGCCCATTTTTTAAAAGTATTTAAACATGATGGGCTCAAGGCACAAAGGATTAATTTTACTCACAGAAATCTTTTCTGATTTCTATCATCTCTATCCTCAGTGTGTTTTTCCTCAATTCTCCACCTTCTCCCCAATCAAGTTATGGAAGTTTGATTCCATCTATTTAATAATCGAAACAACCCTCTAAATGTATCCTTCTGAACTGTGACTGATACATAACATAAAATACAAACTTTGGACTGACTTTACAGGTTAGGAAATGTAAAATAATTTCATTAACTAGATGATCAAGTGGAATTTGGAGCATTTGTAGTCAGAATAGTAAATGTCGACTCAGCCATGTACCACCCTGTGTTTTCTGTTACATAACTGTTGGCAAATCAATCTACATATAGAAGTGCCAGTCTCTGTGCTAAAATCTATAGATATCATTGCCTTAACGCCTCATAAGCTCTATATTGTTATTGAACATCCAATGTAAAGATCAAAATATCAGAAAGGACAAAAAGTTGCTGAAAGTCACTAAGCTGGTCAATGCAAATCACACTTCAAATAGAGTTTTGAGGGGCACTTGGGTGGCTCAGTTGGTTAAGCTTCTGACTTCATCTCAGGTCATGATCTCATGGCTCATGGGTTTGAGCCCCACATTGGGCTCTGTGCTGACAGCTCAGAGTGTGGAGCCTGCTTCAGATTCTGTGTTTCCCTCTCTCTCTGCCCCTCCCCCACTCACATTCTGTCTCTCACAAAAATAAACATGAAAACAATTTTTTATAAAATAAAAAAAAGAGAGTTTAGACTAGCTGCAGGTTCCAAATTTTTAATTTTGGTAACATAGTGCCAAAGCCTGGAGTGCATTAGCAGAATCCTATAAATAAACTTTTCTTTAGAAGCAATTTACAATTAAAGATCAACATACTTATAAGAATGTATGCTTTTTGAAAAATCCTGAAATTATCATCCCAAAGGTTTTTTGTGTGTGTGGTTATGTTGATAGTTTCTCATGAACTAGCAAAAACTTCTGAATTGTGTTGTACTAATTAATATAGTGCATTAATTATTTTTAAAAAATTAGAAAAATATGGGTAAAAACTGAGTGGAATTCAGTCAGACTCTTCAAGTGTGAGGAATGTGTAGTGGTATGTTGATAAAATGTATAATGACTGGCTTTCAAAAATAACCCAGATTGATAGTGTTAGCCGATTTATGTTATATAAATACTCCCTTCATTGCCTACTTTGAACTTTGAGGGCAATACCATTGAGCATGAACTTTGGAATAGAGGTACACATTTAGCTCTCCTGAGCTGGAACAGCCAATAATGTAAAATTTTCATGTTTTTAAGTGTTTCTTTATGAAAAGTTAAGAGGATATTTAATGAAACTGTTAGAAAAATAATTAATATAAATTTTTTTAACTTGATTGTGTTTTCATAGCAGAAGAAATATCATTATTTTCTTATGATTGTTTAATGGTATTTTCCTACAAAATGTAAGTTTGTTTTCACTCTGTTTTATGGATTTAACAAGTTCTTGTATTTTTAAAATACATTTTTTAAAGTTTATTTATTTATTTTGAGAGAGTGAGAGCAGGGGAGGGGCAGAGAGAGAGAGAGAGACAAAGAATTGCAAGCAGTTTCCACATTATCAGTGCAGAGCCCCAGGCAGAGCTCAAACTGATTAGTCACGAGATCATGATCTGAGCCAAAATCAGGAATAAGATACATAACCACCTGAGCCACACAGGCGTTCCATTCTTGAACTTTTTTTAAATGAAAAGCAGGGCTCAAAGTTATCATGTTGCAGTCATCGGTATGAAATTTTATGGGATGCACCTCTACGAATATCTTTCTTTTGGACTATGGGTGATGGGCATTGAGGAGGGCACTTGTTGGGATAAGCACTGGGCATTGTATATAAGCCAATTTGACAATAAATTATATTCATAACTATATATAAAAGAATATCTTTCATATATGTTCTCAAAATTATATAATAACTGAACTATTTATAATTTTTCTTGGACTAGGAAAAGATGAACAATGAATCTGATAATTTAAAAGATACTTCTTTATCTTTTATTAATTTTTCTTACATAAAATTTTACCACTTTTTAGGTAGACGAAATGTTGTTCTTGTAGCCAGTTGTTTGAAAGATAGATTGTGATTTCCATGAAACTCTCTTTCCTAAACTCTAATATAGGACATTATAATCCAATATACATTTAAAATCATTTACTCTTTGGGGCACCTGGATGGCTCAGTTGATTAAGCATCCGACTCTTGATTTCAGCTCAGTTCATGATCTTGCAGTTTGTGGGTTTGAACCCTGTGTCAGGCTCCAGGCTGACAGTGCAAAGCCTGCTTGGGATTCTCTCTCTCCCTCTCTCTCTGCCCCTCTCCTGCTCTCTCTCTCTCTCTCTCAAAATAAATAAATAAACTTTAAAAATTTAAGAAAAAACATTTACTCTTTAATATTTAAGTTAGTTACTCTTTAATCTATCAATATAAACTGTTTCCAGTTAAAATATTGGGACAAGTAATTCATTTCCTTGAGTGTTGAAGAAAAGACTTACATTTATTATTGGCTTTTCTTTTCCATCCTCAGGATTTCCTATAGTTCTCAAATTTGAATTTCACAAATTATATCAGACGTATCAATAAATATTCAGCTTACTAACCATGTATACAAATCTCTAATAATAGAGTTGACTAGTTCTACCAACAGTGCAAAAAAACAAAACCAAAAACCAAAACAATCTGCATTCTAGTGATACTTTTTCATAGTTTCACTCATATCACTATAATACTTTTCAAATAAATTTATAGTCCCTAGTTTTCACAATTGTGTTATTGTTCCTTCCTGGTGAACATAGAATAGTTGCTAAGATTTACAGAATGTTCCCTATGTTCCAGGCACTGTTCTAAGTACTTTGTGATTATTAATTCTTAGCTCTTATCAGCTATTTCAGGAGAGAGATAGTATTATCAGCTTCATTTTACTGATAAGAAAAGTGAGACAAGTTCACAGAGCTAATAAGTGGCAGATCAGCAATGAAGCCTAGATATTATGACTCTAAAGCTTATGTTCTTAATCCATCTTTTAATAAGAATATCCAATTTTAGGTTAACCCTTTTCACAACCCATTAGTATACATTTATATTCAAGCTAAATCCTTTACATTTGTGTTTATTTTCCTGAAAGGATATTCTCAAATGTATTGCGATAAATAAAGAAATTTTGAATGGAAAAATCATTCAGATAAGTTTAAATGCTAGAATGCATTAATGCACAGAAAAAAGACCAAAATATTATTCCTATTGACATAACCTGGAAACAGCTGGAAAAAATACAGTTTCCCCACTATTTCAATTGTAACTTAATTACCAAAATCAATTTTGAGAATTTTAGCCAAATATTCCATCTTGTTATCTGTAGGTGAAGCCAGGACTGTTAACTGAAGTCCAGATAAAGCCAAATGTAGACAAACACTTGCTTTTCTCAAAGCACTAATTAAGGTTTTCCAGAATTGTGCAACATCAATCAAGTCATCCAAGTTATTTTCCTTATCAAGCCAGCCTACAACTAGAATTAATGGTGAAATGCTTTATTTCCCTGGATTATAGTAACACCTGCAACAACATGGTCTGATTAAAAGCAATCAAGTGAACTTCAAAATCAGTCAGTTGAGTTCAGCAATGGGGAATGCTCCAATATATAACCACACAACTTCTTACCCTATTCTCCAAGGAAATCGTTCCTTCAAAGCATTCGCACGCAAGCTTATTTAGAATAGCAATTGTCTGTTCAATACTTCCCCACAGAGGATGCTGGAAGAGGCATGGTATTTCAGTTTTCACTGTGTCTGTCACCCTCATTTGACTTCTCAGCTCACCAGACACATAATAGAACAAGATATAATAATAGTCATTAACAGACACATTTGATGCTCTCTGCACAAGTATTCACTCGCAGCTCATTCACTTCAATTGCTTTATAGAAAACCCTTCAATTCATGTTCTACGTTACTGTGTTTCAGCTTTAGAAGACTTTACAAATTTTCAAAGATTGGAGAGAACACTTCATGCAACAAGAGAGGAAGACCACTAAGCCAAATATCCTTCACCCCTCATGGCCAGTCGTTGGCATCTTCACTCTGATCTGTACTGCAGGCGGCTGACCTTTATGGACTGTATGTATAGGCTGCCTTGCCATCTTCCAGTGAGTTCAGCAACAGGAAGAACAAGAGGGAGGCGGAAGTAAGGAATGTTTTTCTCCCTAGTCCCTGGCTTCTAAGCCACAGATGGTTGGTTATGCCCTTCTACCAGAATCCCTCGTGAGGTACACAGAGAACTACCTGGCCCTCCTTCTACCTCCACTGACTTAGAGGTGGTAATGAACTAAGTCCATGGGCTTTTACTCTCTCTCATACCCCAAACCACTCCCCACTTTTTTAAATAGCCTTTTTATTAAATTTTATTCAATTCTGAGCTAAAAGCGTTAGGATATTAACTTATCCGTACCCTATAAATCTCAAAACCTTCTAAATGGAAAATTTGGTGTCCTTAAAAGTTTAAAATTTTTCTTTAATGTTTATTTTTGAGACAGACAGAGAGAGAGAGAGAGACAGACAGACAGAGAAGATAGGCCAGGGGAGGGGCAGAGAGAGAGACACACACACCCAGAATCTGAAACAGGCTTTGAGCTGTCAGCACAGAGCCCTATGCAGGGTTCAAACTCACTGTGAAATCATGACCTGAGCTGAGGTTAGACAATTAACCAGCTGAGCCACCCAGCCATCCCGTGTTGCCCTGAAAAGTTTTTAAAGCAAAGGTGCAAGAAGACACAATTAAGGTATTTGTTACAGTTTTCTCTTTGCCTCAATAGATATTGGCAGGTGTTCACCCAGGGCTAATTAGATTTCATTAACATTTACATTGAGGGTTAAGAACTAATAGTGTGGAGCATACCACATTGATTAGGAAGAGTATGTGACGTTTTTATTTCATTATTGTTAGTTCTAAGTAACTTTTCACGTAAGTTTCAATTTTGAAGAAAACCGACATAAACTTGATCAATAACACTTCTGTTACTTTATTATTTTTTTAAAATTTATTTTAGCACGGGAAGGGAAGGGTCAGAGAGAGAGGGAGATGCAGATTCAGAAGCAGGCTCCAGGCTCTGAGCTAGCTGTCAACACAGAGCCCAAACCATGAGATCATGACCTGAGCTGAAGTTGGCTGCTCAACCAACTGAGCCACCCAGGGACCCCTTCTGTTACTTTATAAATATGTTAATTTAAGTGTTGGAAACTCTATTATAAATTTTTTAAGAGTGATTCATAAAAATATTTATAATTCAGTAATATCTTACTGGTGCTGTAACATGGCTCAATCTTGGATTTATAGGGGAAAATCTGAAAGTTTTAAAGCTGTGATTACAACTGATGATCTATAGTCAAATTCAAGTTTTATCTTGTTTTTCACACAAATTGTCCTAAAATTTTTACTCAGGTGATTTTATTTTGAAGTTTTCAGATAAGAATATAACTGTATAGCTTCTCTTGAAAAATTAGGTTTGGGGATACCTGGTCCACAACCCTGTAGGGCAAATTGATGTGGGGCTGGGTAATAGCTGCATTTCTTTTTTTTTTTTAATGTTTATTTCTTTATTTATTTTCGAAAGACAGAAAGAGAGCATGAGAGGAAGAGGGGCAGACATAGAGGGAGACAGAGAATCCCAAGTAGGCTCCAGTGTCTGTGCTGACACAGAGCCCAATTCAGGGCTTAAACTAATGACCCATGAGATTACGACCTAAGCCAAAATCAAGAGGCGGATGCTCAACCCACTGAGTCACCCAGGCACCCCGGTAGTTGCATTTCTTAGGTAACATGTGCACCTACCAATTTCCAAGTCTCTATCATTGCATGTTACTTACAAGTGTGATTTACTCTTAGTTTATTTGCATGCAGCCACAGTTTTTGTAGTTTGTGACTCCTAGTACCCAGGAAATTTTACTCCAATATATTATTAAAAATTTGTACTTCTTATTTCCCTGTGTCCAAACTAGGAATCAGTAAAGTTATAGGAGCTATAGGTTCAAATAGATGTTAAAGAGGTAATGCTTTATGGAAAAAGATTCTAAACTTTTAAGTCTCTTCTTAGATTATTGAAAGATTTCAGCTATCTTATTTGTAAAAATGAAACTATTTGAAAGATTTGTTCTAGATAGTGTAAGATGTACTCAAGGCCAAAAATACTGATTATTAATATATTGATTACAGTAAGTTATTAGTTTTTACATAGAAAAATTCAGGCATCAGATTCTTTGTTGGTTCAAATCAACTTGAGATCCTTCATGGGTCTGTATTCTAGTCTTAAATGCTTATCAGAAGGAATGGAGATTAAATAAAGAAAATAACTTGAAAGACATCGTATAAAAAATAGACAACTATGATTTGGATAGACTACAACATGACTTGCAAAAATATTATATACATATGTATGTGAAAAGTCTGAATTTAATTATTTCAGTTTTGATTTGAACATCTCTAAAATCAAAAGTGAAGGACGCCTTTCACTTATCCAGCAAGTATGTTCTGATAATATACTAGGGTATAGTATCCATCCATTCATTCATTCATCTGTACATACTTACATCTAATGTTCGGCAACATTTAATGAGCCCACATAATATTCTAGGCATCATACTACTCTGTTCTCTTGAATTTTAGGGGAACAATGAATTTCATGCTATGATAGAAAAAGGACATATTCAGAAAAAGTGACTGTGAGGAACAAATGTTTATGTTGATGTAGCAAGAATAAATTGAAGCGAGTCACACAAAATTATGATTGGCAAGATAAGAGTGTTCTTTCTGGAACACTCTCTTCTGGAGAGACTAGAATATGTAAACACCCTAGAAAAAATAAATTGAGAAGGCAAAGAAGTTAGTGAAGAATGCTTATCCCTTAAAGCCAGGTTAGGAACAACTAAGGTAATCCTCATATCCGTATTTTGGTTAAGGCCAATATAGCTGAAAGCTTGATGCTGTGGTGTACTCAACACTGTAATGTCAATATTTATTTGTATGTGTTCTTTAGCCAAGAGTTGGTATCATTATGTTGAAGTAGGATAATAGAATGACAGCTTTCATTCCCTTGGGTACTCTTAAACAATTTTATTAAGATGTAGAAGTAAGATTTAACGCTAAAGATCAAGGCAGGAATATGCACACATCAGAGGAATACAGATTGTGTCTCTTCATGGATAAATGCCTGTTGCAATTCATACTCTAAACACAGGGATTACTAAAAGGCAAAGGCAATGGATTGAAACACTGCCATGCAGGCATTAACATGAGGTAACACAAGCATTATGAAACTAAAAAAACCCCATAAGTGCATTAGAAACAACTTTGGGGAACCTCTAGTATTGGAAAGGGTAATACAATTAGTTTTGTTGCACACTAAGAGTCAATGGTATTACATCGACCAGCAGTGGATGGATTTAAATTAAACTCTGGTATTAACTATTATACCAAACTTTATTTTTAATGTGTGTATAAGCATGTGCACATTTTTGTTGAGATGGGGTGCTGATGAGCCCTAGTTTTATCAGTCTCCTATAAGTTTATGAACCATCGCTCTAAATATACTTTGAATATATCATGAATGGAAGTACTAATTTAAGGTTGTTAGCTGTACCTAGTAACTGGAAATTGAGGATTTACTCTGGATATTGAAGTAATTCAAAAACTTCTAAGGTTGGATTCATCTCTTTCTAAACTCTACTGAGTTAAAATAACAATTATATAACTGAACACAAAACCACTGGGAAAAAATTACACTTTAATAAAGATTTAAATAAATATTAGGCTTCCTGCTTAAATTATGTGTTCCTTTAAAATGGCTAATGACATTATTAATTTAAATTTTTATTGGAAGAAGTTGATCCATAACATCACATATAAGTAAAATATATTTGCATGCTATGAAATCTAATAGTAAAGTGAACATTTATAAACTCCCCACAAATCTTAAAAAAGTAGAACACACCGTAGTGTTTAATGCCACATTGTCTTTCGTAAAACTGAAGAACTGCTATAAACCTTTCTTCAAAGGAATCCACTACACACTAACATAAAAAATACTTTGGTTGAAGAGGCCTGCTTACTTTTTACTCTCTTGTACAGGAAATCCTTATCAATCAGCAAACATACTTCAGTAAAATCCAGTTTACCGTAAATATTTGACTCAGTTTTTTAGTTGCTGATAAGCTCCAAATATTAAAGAGCACACATGTGAAAAGTATTTGGAAAACAAACATTCTTTGGTCATTACTTCTATAATTTGACACAGTTGCAAAACTGATTCTGCAGCATTTTCCCATATAGTATTTTTCTGGTCTCAATAAGCCAAATACTCTGACTCCTTTATGCAAATGGAAAAATTAAGTTTTTACTATATATTTGCCCCATTCAGGTCATGACTTTTATGTGAAGATTCATATTTTATTCCATTATTTATTATGGATAATACAATGGAAATTTACATAAATTTCTGCAGTTTTTGTTCTTATTTAAAATCTGACCACAATTATTAAAATTACATAACTTTTAAAGAGATAGAGCAAAGACAAGAATTTTCAAATGCATTTTCTAGCTATAATACAAATCTACTTTTTCAAAAACATATCCTATTTTTTTGTTTCAAAAGTTTTTATTTACATTCTAGTTAGTTCACCTATAGTGTAATATTAGTTTTGGGAGTAGAATTTATTGATTCATCACTTACACATAATACCCAGTGCTCATTACAACAAGGGCCCTCCCATGTAACCATCACCCATTTAGCCTATTTCCCATCCATCAACCTTCAGTCTGTTTCCTATAGTTCAGAGTCTTTTATGGTTTGCCTCCCTTTCTTTTCTTTTTTTTTTTTTTCCTTTCCCTTGTGTTCATCTGCTCTGTTTCTAAAATTCCACATATTAGTGAGAACACATAGGTATTTATCTTTCTCTGGTTGACTTATTTCACTTTGTATAATAAGTTCTAGCTCCATTGATGCCATCTCAAATAGCAAGATTTCACTCTTTTTGATGGCTGAATAATAGTCCATCATGTGTTTGTGTGTGTGTGTGTGTGTGTGTGATATCTCTTCTTTATCCATTCATCAGTCAATGGCCATTTGGGTTCTTTCCATAATTTGGCTATTGGTGATCATGCTGCTATAAACATTGGGGTGGATATGCCCCTTTGAAGCAGCATTTTAATATAATTTGGGTAAATACCTAGTGGTTAAATTGTTGGATCACAGAGTAATTCTATTTTTAACTTTTTCAGGAAACTCCATACTTTATTCTAGAATGGCTGTACCAGTTTGCATTCCCACCAACAGTGAAAGAGGTCTCTCCTTTCTCTGCATCCCTGCTAACATCTGTTTTTTCCTGAGTTGTTAATTTTAGACATTCTGACAGGTATGAGGTGGTATCTCATTGTGGCTTTGATTTGTATTTCCCTCATGATGAGTGATGTTGAGCATCTTTTTAGATGTCTGTTACCCATCTGGATGTCTTCTTTGGAAAAATGACTATTCATATCTTCTGCCAATTTCTTCACTGGATTATTTTTTGGGGGTGTTGAATTTGATAAGGTCTTTATCGATTTTGGATACTAACCTTTATCTGATATGTCATTTGCAAATATCTTCTCTGATTCTGAAGATTGCCTTTTAGTTTTATTCATTGTTTCCTTCCCTGTGCAGAAGCTTTTTATCTGATGAGGTTCTAATAGTTTATTCTTGCCTTTGTTTCCTTCGCCTCCAGAGACATGTCTAGTAAGACATGCTATGGCCAATGTCAAAGAGGTTACTACCTGTGTTCTCTAGGATTTTGATCATTTCTTTTTTCACACTTAGGTCTTTTATCCAATTCGCATTTATTTTTGTGTTTGGTGTAAGAAAGTGGTCCAGGTTAATTCTTCTGCCTGTTGTCCAGTTTTTCCAACACCATTTGTTGAAGAGATTGTCTTTTTTCCATTGGATATTCCTCCCTGGTTTGTCAATGATTAGTTGACTAGAGTTGTGGGTCCATATCTGGGTTTTGTATTCCATTCCATTGATCTGTGTGTCTCTTGGTGCCAGTACCTTACTGTCCTGATCACTACAGCTTTGTAATTTAGCTTGAAGTCCAGGATTGCTTCCAGCTTTGCTTTGCTTTTTCAAGATTGTTTTGGCTATTTGGGGGTCTCTTGTGGTTCAATACAAATTTTAGGGTTGTTTATTCTAGCTCTACAAAAAAAAGGTATTGGAATTTTCATAGGGATTAAATTAAACGCGTAGATTGTTTTGGGTAGTACAGACATTTTAACAATATTTGTCTTCCAATCTATGAGCATGGAATTTTTTTCCATTTCTTTGTGTCCTCTTCAATTTCTTTCATAAGTCTTCTATGCTTTTCAGAATATATACCTGTTGCATCTTTGGTTAGGTTTATTCCTAGGATGATTTTTGGTGCAGTTGTAAATGGGATGAATTCCTTGATAACTTTCTGCTGCTTTATTATTGGTAAACAGAAATGCAACTGATTTATATACATTGATTTTGTATCCTGCGACTTTAATGAATTCATATATCTGTTCTAGCAATTTTTTGGCGGAATCTTTTGGGTGTCCTACATAGAGTATCATGGTATCTGCAAATAGTAATAGTCCTATTTTGCTTTGTAGGGATGCAACATCTTTATCAATGTTTTCAATGAGAAATGTTTGTTTCTCTGGTTGAAGAGTATTAAACACTGAATTGAAATTTGAACAAGATCTGAATTAAGAACTTATTTGCAACTATACAAAAGGAGTAGTTTGACCTCAAATTCTCACTCACCTCCATATATTTTCTACTTTAATGGAACTTGAGAAGATAAAAAAGATAAGGATAAATTGAATAAATTGACTTTTTTTGAGGAGATATTCTAAAGAGTGACAATTTTTTGGTTCAGTTAATTCATTTCCACTATTCAGTCACAGACTGAAATTAAACAGTGGTCAATTTGATTCTGTGTATCCCCATACTCAACTAATTCCTTAAGTTTTAGAAAATTATGCCCCATACATTTCCATGTGTTTTGATGAAAGATACATGCCTCAATAATGTACAAGTTTTTAAGAAATATGCTAATGGTTGAAATAACTTTATAGAGTATAATGAAATTTTCTTCATCTGTGACTATGCATAGATTTGTTTAAAATGAAAATTTTAAACTGTGATACCTTCACAAGAATAATTTTAGCTTGTGTCTGTCATGACATAGTCAGTCTCTGTGTCTCCATTATTGCTACAGATTAAAAAATTAAATGTTTTCTTAAAAAGCACTGTAAACACAATGTAAGTATATAATCTCTTCTCATTTTCAGGGTAAAATAGGTCTATCTAAGGTAGCTGACAAAACATTACAAACTTCCTCCCTTCATATACATGTACACATCCTAAATATGACTCTGACATAAGGGACACCTAAATCCAACAACTCAGCACAACCAAGTAAGATCAATCAGCATAGAAAATATTGTCAATAAGTTTGGGACAGAGAAAATCTGAAATTACATTTGTACCTAAGAGAGCCTAAGATTAATTACATTCATCCAAGTTGAATATTGTTTGATTCAGCTAAACAAATGAAGTTTATGTTCATCCTAAAACTCTATGTTCTAAAGTTTGGCTAGCGTCAAATCAGAAAGATTCCAGCTTCTTCCACATTTGTTGTTCACTGTACATAATCTTATAAATTAATTTAAAAATTAGTTATAAACTTACTTTGTAGGGGTTCCTGGGTGGCTCAGCTGGTTAAGCTTCCAACTTCAGATCAGGTCATGATCTCATAGTTTGTGGGTCTGAGCCCTAACATCAGGCCCTGCGCTGACAGAGCCTGGAGCCTGCTTCAGATTTTGTGTCCCCCTCTCTCTCTCTGCCCCTCCCCTGCTTGCATTCATTCTGTCTCTTCCTCTCAATAAATAAATAAATAAATAAACAAACATTAAAAGTGATTTTAAACTCATTTTGTTAAACTTCTTATCATCAACTATCCTGGAAATCAGGAAAATTACTGAGAGGAGAAATCTAGTGATACTCTAGAATCTGAGTGTAATTGTTGACATTCCTTCTCTTCAGTCAAACTTCCAAGGGAATTGAAAGAATGATAATTTTACATCTGAATTTTCCTCCCCTTAGAAGACTATTTGTTACATCCTAACTTAATTATTTGGGAAAAAACAATTTAAATACGATCTCTAAGGGAATTTTTTTTTTATTCCCTAGGGAATTTAATTAAATGGAGAAATCCATTCCTTCACAATCCTATATCAAAAGGATTTCACCAGAAAATACTTTCTGGGCCACCTTCACTTTGATCTCCCAAGTATTTCCTCTTTCCAACCTCATATGCTTATGCAGTACTTCAGCCGTTCTTTTTAAGATCTCTTTGGTAATTTCAAATTCAAATCCAATGATCTTTTCTCCAGAATCTGAGAATATATTACCCTTTTTCTATGTGCCTTCCTGCATTCATATTCCATACTGTTAATCTACTTCATTTAAAAATAAACATTCTACTTAAAGCATCTATATTTGTATCTATATCTTTAAAGAATCTAGAGCATAAGAAATCATCTACATTTCTCAAAGAACTGTCAAATAAACTTCAAATATATGTTTCATAAATCACAATGCTTGACCTGCTAATAAGCAATGAGATCCATCTCATTCCTTACAATGGCCCAAATGTAGAGTGACTCACAAAGGGACGGCTATTTTGGTCATATAATCATCACACTTAGAATATCCATTACAAAAATAATACATTGTTCAGGAAAGGTTCTCTAAACTCATTGCCTAGGTTTGAGGTTCAACACTACAAGTGGTAGTATCCATTTCATCAATCTTGCCATGAGGTATAGTGAGATGGACCATGTTAGAGTACTTGGCACAGTCTTAGCATATTTAAGTATGTATCTATTATTATTGCTCTAGTCATTAACACTTGTACCATTTTTCAAATACAATAACTCAGTTACAAAGGAAGTAATTTCTGATTTATAAACTGTTCCCTCTTCCCCTATGATATTGGTCGATTTTTGAACTTTGATTAAAGTGTATAGTGTGACAGAAACAATTCTTAAGAAAGCTATGGATAAGAGTTTGGTAGAAAACAAGGGTAGTCAGGCTGAAGAGGACTAAAACTCAGATTTCAAGGCCTTTATGTATTTTTGTTTTAATCTAATTGATACTAGTGGAAACATCCTAAGGTTTTCTATATAATAATAATCAATAGCATCATGTTTCTTTTATTTCTTAAGGTATAATTTATATTTGGTCAAATGTACATAACTGTATAACTTGATCAATATTTATGTGTGCATACATATATTTATATGTGCATATACTTATACTCTACCAAAATTAAGATACCAAACATTCCCTTTTACCTAAACTTCTGTTGGACTTCTTTTTAATCAAAATCTGCCCTCCAGAGATAACTTCTATTGTGACTTTCATCATGATTAAGATTTTGCCTTTTCTTGAATTTCATATGAAGAGACTCATACACTATATGCCTTTTTGATTTCTTTTTCTCAAAATAATAGATTTCAGATTTATCCACATTGTTGTATGCAACAGTTTGTACATTCTTTTTTATTGTTGTTCAATATTCTATTGTTTGACTCTAAAACAAGGTGCTTGTTTATTTTCCTGTTTATACACAGTTGGGTAGTTTCCAGTTTGTGCTACTATGGATAGAGCTTCTATGGATATTCTTCTGTAAACCATTTTGTGTACATATACATTCATATCTCTTGGATATATAGCTAGAAGTGGAATTGCTGGGCCATAAGGAAGGCATATGTTTGTTAGAAATTGCCAAATGATTTTCCATATTGTTAGTTTCATGTTTGTTTTTCCACCCACAATGGATGAGTATATCAGTAGTTCCACATCCTTGTCAACACTCTGTATTGTCAGTCTTTTTAATTTAAGCATTCTCATGTGGATGGAAGGGGATTTCATTGTTGTTTAATTGCATTTCCATGACTAATGATGTTGAGCATGTTTTTTAAATATTTTTTCTTCGCAGTGTCAAGAGTCCATGTTTTTTAAAACTTTTTTAAAAAGTTTATATATTTATATTTGTCATAATAGGAATATATGACATAGTCAAGGAGAGAGTAAATCTGTGTATATAAGTTAATGTGCAAAATATGTGAAAGTTGGAATACCTTAGTAGAAAAAAGTCAAGGTAGCTTCCATGAGCTTAATGAGTAGGAAAGGAGGGTTTAATCCATTCCTATTTAGCTGTAGAATGCCTTTAATTCAAATTAATCTAAGTTTTGTCCTAAACATATGCAATAAGAAAATATATTTATTCATCAGAAATGCTTTTCCATAGCAATTTTTTTCTCAGTATTACAAGTTCTATTCATGTAATTTATTATGAATAACATTTTCATTAAAAGCATTTGTTTTAATGGGACTGATTTTTAACACTCTTTAGTCATGCAAGGCTTATATTTGAGCTGAATATATAACCTGCTTTGCAAAATAAAAAATATACATATATCCTTGGGAAATAAAATTAAAATACTAAATTTAGGTATAAAAAGAGGAAAATATAGTCAAAGCTGAAAACATATGGAGAATATGTTTTTAGAAAAGGAATATTTTCAGCATTGAAATACATGGCAAAATGTGCAAAATTAATTTAAAACAGAATTGTTTCTAAATATAATGTTTAAAAAGAGTTTTCACGAGATACAAGCATCTCTGAGTATACTAATATCAGTTTCTTTGACTATATGCAAAGAATCAAAACAATCTATTAAAATGTTTTAGTATCAGCAATCGACATATTGAATAAACTATTATTTATATATTCTTACATATAGTTTCAGTCAGAGTATTAGCAAAATGAGGTTAAGGATGTTCTTTAAAGCATAGTTTTTATCAGCATATTAATATGTAGTATGAATTTAATATTACTCTGAGTCACCTAATTAAATTTAGACTTTTAATGTAAGTGCAACTATTTAATATCAGATTTGAACATACGCAGAGTAATAATCAGGCCAATTTTCTATGAAGATGGTAGAGCTACATTCTAATGTTGCTTAATGGACTTCCCTTTTTAGTTTCATTACTAAATCATTTCATTAACAAATCAAATGTGACTTACTCATTAAAAAAAACCCTCATTTAATTTCTAATTTCTGTGTCATTTTCTAAAAATAATGTTTGCCATATGCTAGCAGATAGAAATTCTGATTTGCACAATGTATCACTAAGAGAAAAACTCTAAGAAAATTATTCATGGTTTTCTAAAACCTTCACTATTCCTATTTTTTATTAATACAAAGGCTAATTTGAAGTTTAAAACTTTAGGTGCATATCTACCTATAAATATATCTCTCTTTCTTGGAATACTGAATCTGACATATTTTCTAGAAATATTTATATTAAATATCCCATTATCCCATTGCTAATTTTAATTGCAAATTTTATTAATTATTTATATAAGCAATTGTAATGAAGACTTAATACACAACTCCTTTTTCCTGTTTGCAGCCTTATACTCTAAAATAATTTTGATGAAATATGAATATTCCTTTCTCATTTCTAAAAAATAGTCATGAGCTATAGTGACCATTAATATGTTCAAAATAAAGTGGCCATTTACAAATATGTCTATCTTAGATGTGTATTTATTTTTTGTCTGTTGTCTCACTATAATGTTCAGTATAAAGTATGCTTACTAGTTTATCTAGAATATAGATAATATTATAAGATTAATATTATATTCATTAATGTAATATTAACAGATATGACTTAATTAATATAATATTAATAGATAATATTATAAGTATTATAAATAATTATTTAGGGTACATATACATACACAGACACACACACACATATATATATTTATATATACACACTTAACATATATACCCTAAATAAATTATTATATGCAATGTATTATTTAAGATCATGCATTAAATGTATTATATACACATTATGTTACCTAACTGTAATTATATTTATTAGGCTTTATATTATAAATATATAGATACATATACTAGTCTAAATATAAATAAATATATGTTATAATTACAAATTATATACTGTTATTTATTACACATTAAGTATTACTAAATAATTCTTGGGAGTAATACTATTTAGCAAGTGATGGATCATATTTGACAAAGAAGTCTGGCTCAGTGTAAAGTCTGAATATGCAAATAAACATTGAGTGTTTCAAACTTGTGAAATTAATTTTCTTGACTAATGACAGAGATAAGAAAGAAAAACAATGCATTATATTCTATTAGGATATCTAATAGCCAAAGCAATTTTAGATTAGATTAATTAGAAAAGCGTGGGCATCTTAATTATATCACTGTAGAAACAAAGCAATATCAACTTACTATTTTCAGTCATGGCAACAGATCAAATTAGACAGGGTATTTTGTTTCAGAAGATTTACGTAAACAGATCATAGCATGAAAGAAGCTTGGGGATGAATTAGATTTTTGCAAAGATTAATTGCAGCATTAACTAAACTAAACAAAGTCAGTGTGAGGCAAGATCACACAAGTGGGTCTAATCAATTTTGAGTGAATTTAAAGTAGTAGTATTTGATGGATTTGATTTTTAAAACATCTGTCACATGTATTTCCCAGAGTTACTCCTGCTGCTTCATTGCCTCTACCTAGAGAAGCCACTCTGGGGGTTCAACAATAAAGTTCAAGGCATGATTAGACCAGTGACAATGCCATTGGGTCTGAGAGCCAACAGGGCAGATGTTTTCAAATAAATTAGCTGTGTTAACTACATGTGAAGAACTTATTTCACCATCCAAGAATGATACAATGGAGAAATATTCTTAAGTACAAATCTCTAACATATGATCTGAAAATTAGTCACTGGATTGCCAAATCTGAATTCAGAGCTTTTAAAGATTTATTATATTGATTTCCACTCTTTTTTTGCCTTTACTCTATGTGTGGAACCACCAGCACTATTTCCCCGACAACACAATCAACATAATGAATATACTGTTTTGGTATTGTATGGATCCCACCATATATTTTGTGGATCCCAAGCCTCCAAGAGTAATGTCAAGGACAATTTAATATAGTGACAGAAGACTCTGGATTTGTGGAATATCCTTGATTTTTTTTTTATTACATCACCACCATCTTTTAGTTAAAACAATGGGTTTAAAGAATCACAGAACAGGGGTGTCTGGGTGGCTCAGTTGGTTAAGTGTCCAGCTCTTGATTTCAGCTCAGGTCATGATCTTTTGGTTTGTGAGTTGGAGCCTCACATCAGGTTCTGTTCTGACAGTGCAGAGCCTGCTTGGGATTCTCTCTCTCCCTCTCTGTTCCATCCCACTCACACACATTCTTTCTCTCAAAATAAATAAGGAAACTTAAAAAAAAAAGAATCTTAGAATAATATCTTGTACCTTCTTGTAGTTTCTTTTCTGGCTGTGTTCTAAATAATAAGAATACTTCAGTATATGGACTCAAAAATATAGTCAGTTCAGACATAAGTAATTTCTTTTACTACCCACCAATTATATAAGATGATAAGAATCCAGACTGACAAAAGGATTATTAGAGGACTACAGCTCTCTGCTCCCATTACCCTAACCTATATGTTCTGAGCTAATCTATTCAGGTCTGTTAAAACTCCTTCTTCAATCTAAACCTGAATTTGAGGGTTAGGAATATGAGATGTAAGTTCTAATATATATGACTTACTATAATCATTATGTCTGGTATTACTGATGCAAGTAAAGATTCATTTATAACTTGTTCATTTAAGAATTATCAGTGTTACTTGATATTGCTTTCACATTTTATCCATATCAAAGTTGATGCTATGTCTTCAGTATGAATAGTATTTATTGAGAGATTTCTTCTAAACTTATACTTTATAATTTTTGTTAATAATAGCTGTAAGTATAATATAGTCATCCATTCATCCATTTACTTATAAATATTTATTGAGTAACAATAGAACATTCCAGAAATGTAGACAATGCTAACAAAATGGCTAATTTAGAAAACAAATGTGACATAGCTTAAAATAGGTTACAATTAGGCAAAGAGTTTATTACCAGTTTAATTAATATGTACATATTTTAAATCCCAAGAACTCACTTAGAACTAAATTAAAGTTTCGTATTCCATGTACTCATTAGGTTGAACAGGAAAGACTTGTAATTATTCTCTCCATATAACATACTCTCTTTTGAAAATAGGTAAATAGTACCAGACAGAAGCATATAGAGCAATAGAAATGGTTAAAGTCTTCAGTTCCCAAACACTTACTTGGAAGCAAATTAAGTAGAAATTACTGAGATATCAACAAAAGTATAATTAAGCAGAATAGATACTAATGATCAATGGTAAAAATGGTCCATGAGTCAGCAAAAAAAATAAGCAAAGTGAGCTTTAGCTATCAATAAACATAAAAGTGTGATCTAAGTTAATTGAATGAAATGCATTAGCCTAGCAACTTTAACCAAGAAATTCAATGCACGTTGCTAAAATGTTAATATCATCACCTGAATTCTTAGATGAGAATTCAAAACCACTTCTACATATGTGATTCAGATGCAGTTTAAATAGTGTTCTGCACAAAGTCTGGGGCTACTTCTTATTTTCAATCTTGGAATAGTAAAACTCTTTCATCTTTATGTAATGTATCTTAGGTAAATTTGACCCAGGTAATTACTTAATAGCCTCAGAATGAATTCCCACATCTGGAGGGCTACTGGTCAAAATCACCAGTATTTTAATTGGTCAAAAAAAGGTATCTAGACCAGGAAACTGAATAAGAATGACTTCAAATAAGTCATGAGCTCCCTAGTTGGCCATGGTTCCCAACATCCACTACTAATGACATTGGGCACTTTATATTAATATGCATGTTAATTTCCTGGTTGTATGGGTATTTTAGTTGACAACTTCTAGACTTCAATTTTACGATACTGGGAACCAATAAATTACCTTACTTTGTGTGTGTATGTGTATATAAAATATTTTGTATGTATATGTATATATTCAGAAAAAAATAATGTGAGGTATGAGATGTAGTTTCTGCTTTCAAGCCTGTAACTTGTCTCTGACTTTCAGCATATTTTACTTAAAACTTAATAGTTGATAGAGATTCCAAATTAGGTTTCTTTTCCCTATAACACAGTGACTACCTCAGCTCTTGTTTAGTTCCAGACAATATATTTTGATGGATTTCTTCTATAAGTTGTCTGTTTTTGCCAAGTAATGGGGCTCTCCATGGAGTTGGCAGTTCAAAGGAAAGTAATTTTATTTGGATTCTGATTGCTCATTTAATTGGCTAACACCCACGTCCAACCTTTCCATAAATTTATTATGAAATCTATCATTGTCAACTTGGGTTTCTCCACAAGTAACCACATCTCTCTAAATTATCATAGCCATTATAATTCAACCTCAGTGAATTTTTCAACTGAGACTAGACAGTTAAGTTCTATAATGCCAGATGTACCTAATTTTGTTCTAATTATGAAGCTTGGAATACATACAAATAACTTAATCAGTTGCTTCACTTCAGTTAGAGGTTTGTTTTTGTTTTTGTTTTGTTGTTGTTTTTAAACCTCCTTGGTATTCCCACAAACCTGGGTCTATCATCTGCTTCAAATCAGACTAAAGTGATTAACAAGTTCCAGTTGAATATACCATTCTGATAGTAACCTCACATGCTGTAAAGTGATCTCTTTGGAATCCATGGATACACTGTCTGTAGAAAGAGGAGATTGCAAAACATTATGACCTTGTCCTGCCCTGTTGGAAGGGGATCAGCTGGGAGATATTTATTGACAGGCCTCAAGACTTAAGTGCTCTCCTCACCAGAATTGACAAGGTCAGAGTGGCTCACAGGTAATAATGAAACTAATTCAAACAGCTGTCCTTACATGATGGTTTGACATTTGTCTCTGCCTCATGCCTGGCTTATATGAATGACCAACCTCTGTACAGGCCCAAATGAACAATGTACTGTAGAACAGTTTCATTTTATCAGACTACTATATTGATATCAGCATACAGCTTACACCCATCTGGTATTCTTGAATTCAGCATCTCTATGCTGAAGGTAGAGTATATGTTTTCCTGGGAAATACCTTTATCATAAAAATGTATTTCTACAGGGCACACAGGTGACTCAGTTGGTTGAGCATCAAGCTCTTGACTTTGGCTCAGGTCATGACCTAATGGTTCAATGGGTTTGAGGCCCAAATCAGGCTCTGCAATAACAGTGTGGAGCTTGCTTGATATTCTCTCTTTCTCTTTCTCTGCCCCTATTCCTTCTCTCTCAAAAATAAATAAATATTTAAAAATAAATATGTTTTCTTTTTAAAAAATTTTTTTATGTCTTTATTTTATTTTGAGACAGAGACAGAGAGTGAGTGGGGGAGGGGCAGAGAGAGAGGGAGACACAGAATCTGAAGCAGGCTCCAGGCTCTGAGCTGTCAGCACAGAGCCCAATGCAGGGCTCGAGCCCACAGACTGTCAGATCATGACCTGAGCCGAAATCGGACGCTTAACCGACATCGGACGCTTAACCGACTGAGCCACCCAGGCGCCCCAAAATATATATGTTTCTATGACATCATCCAGATGGCAATGTAGGCCATTCTTCCTTTCAGTTCCCTTCACAACAAGACCAATTACCAACTATCCATAGACAAAACACCATTGTGAAAATCCCAGGAACCCATGGTGAGGCTGAAGCACCCCTTGGATCACAGAGAATGAGAAAGACTGCATTAGAAAGATAAGAGAAGTGACCACATTCTGACCACATTGCCCCTTCCTCCCTTTCTCAGACCAACATGGTGCTGTGCAGAAAAGGCCCCTGGGTCTATAGTTTCCCTAGTGGGGAGGAGGGGGAAAACCCAAAGTGGATATCCAATTTCCCTGTCATTAGGATGCTTTCCGGGAAGCCCAGCTGAGTCTTACATCATAGAAATCACTGGAGGAATCTGGAGGACTCTACCACAAGGTATCAGGTAGAGATGTAGAAGGAGACCAGGCTAATAGAAACCAACACTCAAATCTTGGGAGATGGCATTCCTGCTTTCAGGACTGCCCACTCTGAGATCCCAGCCAGTGGATATGCCCATCGGCAGAGCTAAGTCAGTGGCCACATGGGGCCACAGGAAATTCAGTTGGCAGTTCTAATTTGAGTCCCCAGCCAAGGAATCTTACTGACTATGTAGTCTCTTCTACAGCCTGACCTAGGCAGCTAAGGTAATTGCAGCTCTAACAAATTGCTGAATATAGCCTCTGGTCCCAGCCAACCTAGAAGTCTACCCAGAACACTCTGGAAGCCATAGAGCATATCCTATACACTCACTAGGACAGGGAGACAAACTGGCAGCCCTGCCTAACTGTTCAGCATAACCTCTGACCCACATAACTATAAAGCCTACACAGAATCCCTAGATAGCTAGAAGCCCACCCTACCGCCCTGCCTTATACACACCCCAGGCTATGGCCCAGCCCAATTGCTGAACACAGCCCTGTGGCCTTGCCCAGGCATGAAATCCAAGTAGGACTCCCTGTGGCCGTACTTACTGGTAAAGAAACACTAATAGCAATCCAGCCTGACTACAAAGTACTGCACTCTGCCCAACTATAGGATTTAGCTGAAGGATGCTTCCAATGAGAGGTCTGGCCAGTGTCCTTGCCTAGCTCTGAGTGTAGCCTATAGTCCTGCCTGATCACAGACCACAGACAGAGGCCATATCAGATCACAAAACTCTGCCTGTGCTCCTACCTGAATATGGAATGCAGCCAGTGGCACCATCCTGTTGGGGAGCACAGTCTGAGACTCCACACAACCAGGAGTAATTGTGGAGCCCAGTCTGTAGCCCTGCTCAGTCATGGAGTCTAACCAGTGGCACCACACTGCCAAGAAATACAGCCTCTGACCTTGTCTGACCAGAGGTTATTGCAAATCCCAACTCAACACCAAAAATAATACTGATAATAATAAATGATTCTATTAAAAAATAGACAAATAGACAATAAATGAATAGACATTTTTTACAAAGAAAATATTCAAATAGCCAATAGCTTCATGAATAGGGGACTTAAGATCACTAATCATTCAGTGAAATGCAAATCAAAACCACAATGAAGTATCCCTTCATACCTGTGTGAGTGGCTACTATCAAAATGAGAAGAGATAGCAAATGCTGGTGTGGGGCAAAAATGAAATCCTTGTGTACTGCTGATGGGAATGTAAGCTGATACAGTTAGTACCGAAAACAGCATGGAGTTTCCTCAAAAAACTAAAGATAGAACTGCCATATTATCCAGTAATTCTACTTTTGGAGATGAAATCACAAAGGAAATGAAATATCTGCACTCCATGTTTATGGTAACATTATTTATAATAGCTGAGACATGGAAACAACTAAAGTGCCCATCAATGGATGAATGGATAAAAAAGTGTGTGTGTGTGTGTGTGTGTGTGTGTGTGTGTGTGTGTGTGTTTAATGAAATATTATTCAGCCATAAAAAGAAGGAAACTCTGACATTTGTGGCAACAGGAATGAACTTTGAGGGACCAATGCTAAGTGAAATTAGCCAGACAGAGAAAGACATATACTGTATGATCTTACTTATGTATAGATTCTAAAAACAACAATAATAAAACAGCAAATTGATGGTTGCCAGGGATTGGTCAGGGGAGCAAGAGCAGGAAAAATGCGTGAAGGTGACAAAAAGGTACAAACTTTCCATTTTAAGATACTTAAACACAGGGGATGTAATGTACTATATAGTGACGATATATAGTTAACGATACTGTATATTTGAAAGTTGCTAAGAAAACAGATCTTAAATATTCTCACTTTAAGAAATAATAATAATAAAGATTGTAACTGTCCAGTGATGGATGTGCTAACCAACCTTATTGTGATAATCATTTGCAATAGACACACATATCAAATCATTACAGGATCCACTTTAAATTTACATAATATTATATGCAAGTTGTATCTGAACAAAGCTGCAAAAAATAAGTTATACATATGTGTATGTACACACACAAACACACACATCCAAAGTCATTCTTATTTTGCTTGTCCATCCATTTATGCTATCACTTTTCATTTTCCTAGATAGCATTTTCACTGGTTAAAATGTCTACCCTTGCCTTATAGTTAATATTAACTCAGAGGACATGGGTAGATTTGAGATAAACCTCACCATGCCTAATAAGAATTATTATTTTTTAAATGTTTATTTAGTTTTGAGAGAGAGAGAGAGAGAGAGAGAGAGAGAGAGGCAGGCAGGGTAGGGGCAGAGAGAGAAGGAGACAGAGGATCTGAAGCAGGCTCTGCACTGATAGCAGAAAACCTGGTGTGGGGCTCAAATTCACAAACCACGAGATCATGACCTGAGCCCAAGTTACACGTTTAATCAGCTGAGCCACACAGGTGCCCCTAAGAAGAATTACTCTTTAATAATCAACTTACATATAAGACCCCTGACTGGACACTAAATCTGGTTTATACCATTTACAAATCTCATTTTAGAAAATTGAGAAGACAACTTTGCTCGTTTTTCATGGGAGATATAGCCAGTTTGGATTTTCACTCCTTTTTGCAGCAGCAAGTGTATTTGGTCGTCCACATAAGAACACAAAGAAAATGGGCATAAAAATGGTATGATTATTATTTTTGCAAAATGACTGAAGACATAAATATGTGGGCTGATAAAATGCCAAAACTACAACTAGAGATGAACTTTTCTGAGTGATCTTCCTTGATTTCATCATAGTTTCACCCAGCATACAGGACTCTTCCTTAATAAACTGCCACTACAGAGGAAGATGCCATTGGAATTCCACTGATCTACTTCTAAGTTCCAACATGAAGATGCACCAGTCTTTGTTAGTAAGGGTAGATCCTAAAAGTGAAGTATGTTATGTGTGTATTAATACCCACCAGATCCAAATGATGATTGGGGTGGCTGACCAAAAAGCAGTTATAATACACAAAGGTAAAGATTTTTTATATGTAGTCAACTTTAAACATAGCCTTTGTCACTCATAATTATAAGCTCAATCAAAGAGGTATCCATGTAGGAAAATTTGGAGACAACGGATTTACTTACTTATAATTAAACTTAAAAGTTGAGAAGGGGGGAGTGAATCATTCCTTTAAAAAATTACAATATCAGCAGAATTATATTCTTCAATTAAATAGATAAGTGTTGCAATTATTTGTTAGTGGACATACTGTGATATAGAAATCTCTCCAATGCACTTTCTCCCTAATTTGCTACAAAAAGGAGCAATCAGATCACGTACATATAGGCATTTGTGGGCACCAGTACAGGAAATGACCTTTAATGGAAGGAAAACATTAAACAGACCTCAGGGAATAATTTGAAAAGCCAGACTATACAAGTTCATATGCAACATTACCTCACCTTATAAATTTCTAAATTAGGAGGTAGTTAGCTGAAGAGCACATTGTAGTCTGCCATAAAACTTCTAAACTCTGTTGCATTTTTTCAATCTTTCAGACTACAAAAGAAATACACATTTAAAAAATGAATCTACCACCCAAAGAAGTATCTTGAATAGAGTGTGACAAGCTGGATAAATAGTTCCATAGATACCTCATAAATGCCCCCCAAACCAATTTTGGGGAAAACCACACCCACACACACCCATTGGTTAATTAATTTAAAGAGAATAATTACCTAACTGAAGGTGGATTATCTTTTAATACTAACAACTATATGAAGGATCCTTTAAAAATATGATAAACGCTTCATATAAAATGTACTTTTGGACATACATATCATACATATATTTTCAGAGACTTCACCAACCTCCTAAACCACAGGACAGACCCTTGAAAACAGGACTTATAATGAATCAAAGACATTTTAAGATACTTTGTCAAGTAATTTCATTTTTATACAACACAGTCAATGATAAGTCCCATTGCATGAGGAAAGTGAGGCTCGATGAAATTAAGTGACATTTCCAAGCAGTAGTAAATAACTGAGATAAACATTGATTCAGGACTGACACCAAAGTCCTAGTCTCAATCACCATACTCTGCTAGGTCCCCAAGAGTCTGCTCTCCAAATCCCATTAGAATAACATTTTAATGTGTAATCATCAACATTCTATATTTATGGTATTTAGACACAGATTGGTGATATTTCATATATCATTTTGATGTGTGCAGAAAGAAAGAAAGCACAAAAGAAAAAAAAATAAGGAAGGGAGGGGGAGGAAGACAGGAAGGAAAGAAGGAAGGAAGGAATAAAAGGCAAAAGACAATTTCTAGATATATATTTAAGTGAAATGTGTATGTACATATAAACATACACATCATTTATATAAAATATATGTATTATCATGTTTATATAGAAGAATTAAAGCTGAGATAAATATACTTTAAGAGCTTTGATACAAACATTGGAGTGAAGCCAGACATTGAATGGATTTAATATAAACACTAATAATTCATGAATGACTAATAGGAGGTAAATATCAGAAGTGTGTGTGTGTGTGTTCTTATAGGTGACTTTTATGATTCTTCTCTTAAAGCTTTTTAAAGCCATTCATGAAAGAAAAGATTACCTCCCACCCTGCCTTGGGCTATCACCATTAACTGGAGCCTGAAGTCCAATGTCTACAACAAGCACAGAGTTAGAAACAGATAGCTTTAGTGATGGCTACTCTCTTCTTTCTCGTTTTGAGAAAACGAACAATAATGTGTGCCATGATCTCCCAGTGCTTTACAGCCTTCATAACTAATAACACCTAGAACCTATGAACACCACTGAGATATCATAAAGAGAGCATGCACATCACAAGAGAGGTAGCATTTGATCTATTTTATTGTACTGACAGAGTCCCAAACTTTTCTCCTCTTAGACACACATGAGTGCTACCACTGAGCTCAGGGCTGTATTACTGGAATCAATGTGTATTACAGATCCGAGAGGAAGGGATCTCTTAGTTTACCAGCATTTTCAATCATGTATTCAATGTTTTGCCTTCAATAACCAATTACTTAATTAAAGAATAATGACTTCTTCCAGCATTTTAATTAGTTATCTGAGGTCTGACCATCAAAATGCCAAGGTGCTGAGGAAACAGGAAAAGAAGACACGGTGAGGAGCAGGCTGCTGCATCACCTTTCACACCTGCACCCTTGACAGCATTTCCCATACTTAAATCTTGTCACAATCTGGTTATACAGCTTTGTTTCCAGCGTACGCAATTTTCTTGTTCCTAAAGCTATGTACCTTTGGCTCCTATAAAACACAAGATGTATCCTAAGGGTAGAGTGTCCTTTCTCTGCCAAGAGGGCTTGACAGACAGCCTCCGTATATGTTGGTGCCATTCAAAGAAAGAAAAACAAAGGAAAGTTGACCACTTTTATTCTGAGTTTTTATAAAGACTATGCGCCAATATACACATTCGCTGGACAGTCATTCACTCTTGCCTGTGAATATATCAGGTGCAAATTTATCCTTCTGTACTCCCAACCCCCACCATTTGTGTGTTCAAGGACAATACTACTTCAAAGACAAATGCTTTTTAAACCATCTATCATGTTACCAAAGCTCTGAGAGAAACAACAAAAAAGGGATGTAATTAAAGGAATAATGACCAGATGTGTAGTGTTTCATTAGAAATTAGTTGGTTCTGAATCTCACCAAAAGCCAAAAGTAATCATTGGTCTATTGTGATGTATGTACTCATCCCTGATTGCCTGGTCTCTGCCTACAACAAGCAAAAACAATAGAGTGAAGACATCTTGACCACAAAAGAAGGCAAGCTGGATTATCTAAAAAGGAAATCCAAGGGGCGCCTGGGTGGCTTAGTCGGTTAAGCGTCCGACTTTCGCTTAGGTCATGATCTCGCGGTTCGTGGGTTCGAGCCCCGCGTCGGGCTCTGTGCTGACTGCCAGCTCAGAGCCTGGAGCCTGTTTCAGTCTGTGACTCCCTCTCTCTCTGACCTCCCCTGCTCACGCTGTCTCTCTCTCTCTCTCTCTCCTAGAAATAAATAAAAATATTAAAAAAAAATAAATAAATAAATAAATAAAATAAAAAGGAAATCCATAATTCTTGGCAGTTTCAACTGAATGTGTAGCAAAAGTATTTAATTTTAAAATGTAATGTTTCATCATGATGATGATATGACTTCTTTTCCCCCCAGAGAAGACAATGCCGTTTGCACTAGTCTATCATGCAAAAGCAGCATTCATTCATGTTGCATGAAAACACTCTTGTACACTTTGTACTACAGAAGGCTTGAGTGGAAATAGTGTCAAAATGTGAATGAGCTGGGAAACTGAAGGGCATTTACACAGGGATAGAGGATCATTATCAGCTGTGGCATCAATAGTTCTGCCAACTCTGGAGAGTAGGTGTTAATAATAAAGTAACTTCACCTCAGAAAATCTGCTCATCTGCTTTTCTCTTTGAGTTATAACACCATGAAAATACTTTTGAAATACTTTTCAAAAACTGTTTCTTATTGGATAAAAGCTACATATATATGTTGGACAGGTTAATGAAATTACAGAAAAACAGAAAAACAATTGTGAAAGAACTGCACTAGGTGACCAGGGTGGGTATTTTTTATTATGTGGTCACATTCATGGATAACCCCAGGAAAAATAACTAAAGCAAACTTAAAATTAAAGGAGGACTTCCCCCAGATCTTTCCCAGATAAGGGAAGGGGGAGTAAAGACGCTACAAAAACACAAAATATAACAAAAACAAGTCTATGGTCTATTTCAAATAACCTAGAGAAATTTATCAGTGTAACATAATGAATCAAAAAATAATCTCTTGTAGGTTAGAGATAGTACTGAAAATTTTAGAAAGGTCACCCAAGGGAAAAGGGTCATATTTCAAAGGTAAAGTGTTGATTCATTGTTTTTTAAGTTGCTACTCAATCATGCAAAATCTGAGATCCAGAGTGGAAGAAAGTCTTCAGAAGGTTATACACATTTTTACTCTTATCTCTTAGGGGAGCACTTGGTCATGATAAGTCATAAGAAAGATGGTGGCATCTTGTTCCCTGAAAAATTTATAATTGGAAAACTGACAAATCCTTTATATTCATAAAGGTCACATCTAAACTAAAAGCACTGTTGTCAAATCTTCTATGAACTTTCTTATTTACAAAAAGGCCCTATTTAACCTTTTTCAAGGTCCCTCTTTTATAACTTAGTCCAAATTTCTTATATAATATTCAAAGTAATATAAACCTCAGGGATATAAGAAATAGACACCCAGGCAAGTCTGAACGAGTGGCAGTCTAGTAAATATTATTATTTTGGTTTGGGGTTGGGGAAGTGATAACCACCATTCATAGCATTTGCCAATTTCCTTTGTTATGTCCTGCTACGATCAATTTCAAGTTGCCAACTTTACCACATGGAATTAGAAGGAGATACACGGGGACACATCTTATATGTCTATCATAAAGATTCAATATTTGTAAATAACCTTAAGTACATAGGTAATAGCACAATATAGCAAAAATAATTAGCAAATAATGAGTTATAAGTATTTACTACCTTGATTTTAAGATAATGTATTGAAGTGTACGTTTATATAATTAAATTTTATTAATAGCTGTGTTTAACAACCAGCTTGCAAAAATCCTGAAAATTTACCAGTTGGCTTTCACATTGCTTGCTCTGAGTTCCTGTGCCTCAGCCATTGGTCTGGTGGATTCTAGATGTTAAAATCAATTAGAGCAGCTTACTCTCAACAAGATGAGCGTTTCTGGATCTGCAGTGTTAACAGGATGGTTACTAGTTCTTAGATTCTCCTTGGAGAGTCTGATAAAAACTACAGAACTTCAGCCTCAGAAACTTGTACATATGCAAATATTTACCAAATTTTGCTTAATGTTTGGAAGGAGTTGCTGTCCACCCCCACCTCCCACAGCCATGTTTTGAGCAGGCAAGTGGTGAAACAGCTGACAGTCATTAGAAGAAAAAGGGGGAAGCAGAGCCTTATCAAAAGACATTGCTACAAGATCTCACAAAATTTAGTACTGATCAATTAGATTTTTAGTATCTGACTTAGAGATAAGAAACTGGGTAGCTAATCCATTTGGATGTGGAGTTAGTTTCCTAGGGCTGCCATCACAAAGTACCATGAATTGGAAGATTCAAAACAATAGGAATGCATTTCTCAAAGTTCTGAAGAGAAGGCTTAAATGAAGGTAGTTGATAGGGTCATGGTCCTTCTGAGACTCTGGGTAGGATCCTTCCTTGCCTCTCCCTAGCTCCTGCTGATGGCCATTGATCCTCAGCATTCACTGGGTTAAAACTTCATCACATCAGTCTCTGTCTCTGTCATCATAGCATTCTCCCTATGTGTCTGTGCTCTTGTAACTAGATACAAGTTAGGGTGGATTAGGAGCTCTTCTTATTGCAGTATAACCTCATTTTAAATAAAATCACATCTACAGTGACCCTATTTTCAAACAAGGTCACATTCTGAGGCACTGAGCATTAGCCTTTCATGTATCTTTTTTGGATGACACAATTTAAACCTTAACTGATGTTAAAGTTAATAGTTTAATAAATTATGGATGATAATGATTGCTCCTACATTTGAGGCCTTTTTCCCCCAAAGAATTTTTAGGTCAATATCACCATTTCATTGTTTTGAAATGGAAAAGATTTGTAACCCCATATAATAGAGAAAGAAACTGACTTACAGAAGAAATAAAAGATGCCCCAAATTATTCGGCATAGCAAAAGAAGAGCCCAGAATCTTTCGAGATTTAAAGCTATGACTCTTTAGTCATAGCTAAAGTTCACTTTCTTCCTCACTGAAGCCCTTTGCTCAATTCCATTCTTGGTATATTCCCTTAGCGCAGCAGCCCTTCTAAATACAATAAAGTACGTACATCCTCTAACAAATTAGGTGAAATGTTCTTACCTTAAAGATCACTTAACCTCATGCATTAAAAAGTTCATTTTCCCCTATGCCTTCAGTGACACAAACAATTTTTTTTAATGTTTTATTTATTTCTAGGAGAGAGAGAGAGACAGCATGAGCTGGGGAGGGTCAGAGAGAGAGGGAGTCACAGACTGAAACAGGCTCCAGGGTCTGAGTTGGCAGTCAGCACAGAGCCCGACGCGGGGCTTGAACCTACGAACCCTGAGATCATGACCTAAGCGAAAGTCGGATGCTTAACCAACTAAACCACCCAGGCGCCCCGACGCAAACAGTTTTAATCTACAAAACATCCAGTTTCTCAGTTAACTTTTTAATATTTTAAGCCTATTTTATAGTTAGAAACATGCTACTTTAAAAAAAAAATTTAAATCTTTATCTTTGAGAGAGAGAGAGAGAGACAGAGCATAAGCACGGGGGCGGAGCGGGGTGGGGGTGGGGGGCAGAGAGAAATGGAGATAACAGAATCCGAAGCAGGCTCCAGGCCCTGAGCAGTCAGCACAGAGCCCAATGTGGGGCTCAAACTCATGAATCCAGAGATCATGACCTGGGCTGAAGTCGTTTGCTCAAGTGACTGAGCCATCCAGGTGCCTCAGATACATGCTATTTTTGAAGCCAGAAATGTAAAAAAAATGTTCTTTCAAAAAAAAAGAAACTTGTTTTTTTAAATATATAAATTAATCTGTAGAGTTTCACCCAGCACATCCTAATGGGCTTGAAAACTCAGATAAGTCTCTTCATACTTGACAGCTATTGAGCGCCCCCTATGCGCAAGGTCCCAAATGCAGCTGAGTTCAAATATTGGAAAATTCAAATGACTTGTCTGTTCCCCATCCACTTTTAGACAATGATGCAGAAGTCTGACATGGTACTGTTTTCTCAATTATTCTTTGTTCACTGCAGTTAGCATTTGTGACAAACATTTAATTCCTAATTCAGACTTCCTTAAAATAAGAAAAATTAAGAAAATTTTAGAGCTATGTTAGTTTAGTAAACATTATCATAGAAAAATAGAATATATTCCTCTGGTTTACTCTAAATCAGGGATCATTGCTGACAGTCAGGGACTGCAAAGTGACAGGTAATCAAAGTTTCTGGAGAGTTTCACAAAACTTTCTCAAAATGTTGTTCATGACAATGACTGAAACTCAATTATCTCTTCTGGAAAAAATTCCCACCCCTCAAAGCAAGAATCTGTTGTACTAGAGTCCTGAAATATAATCACCAGCTTTAATGGAATGACTTTTGGGCCTGAGTTAAATGTCTAACAAGGAAGCCTATTTCATTTTCCAATAGGTTTATTGAGAGAAAGCTGCTTCTCAATCTGAACTCAAATCTGTCTCCATGATACCTCCATATGTTAGAAATTCTATCCTCATGTCTTGAGAATACAAACTCAATCTGATTCCATTTTCCACATTAGCACACCCGCCTGTTCTCAGTTCAGTTGAATTCAGTAGTTTGCTAGTTGATATCTTCTATGAACCAAACTCTACCCCAGATGATAAGGGTACATCATGATAAGGGAGAGAAAGTCTCTTCTAAGGAGGTCAGTCTAGCACAGTTCTGGCCAATAGAATTTTCTACAATAATGTAAAAGTTCTATACCTGCACTGTCCAGTATGGCTATCACTAGCTACATGCAGCCACTGAACATGTGAGATACAATAGGGCAACTGAAAAACTGGATTTTTAATTTTTTATAATTTTATTTGATTCAAATTGCCACATATGGCAGTGGCTACTGTATTGGACAGTGTGAATTTGATAAAATAGCCAGGCTCAGACATGAACTATTCCTAGCAGAGAACAGGTGAACTGAGAGACCAGGTGGTATCAAGGTTAGTTATCCTGAGAAGGTGATGTCTGAGCTGTCTTGTGGGTCTTGGTGCTGAAATTAGCCAAGTGATGAATGGAAAAAATAGTTCAAGGAAAAACAAAACAAAACAAAACAAGACATCATGAAGGCACACAAGCACAAAGGAACCTCCTGAGAACAAAGAATTCAAATACCAGTTTGTACACAAAACCTAGCTGTGTGGCACTGAGTATAAAATCCATTTTCCTCATGGCCTTCATAAAATTAGTTTTTAAAGCACACTGTGCACACAATTTGTTTTGATCTGTAGAAGAAATGTGAGTTATTTCTTTCCTTATTTGAATATTATACTTCAAAATGCACATCTGAAATTCCAATTGACATTCCTGGTGGAAAAAATTTAAGTTTACATTTAATTAAAAGACTTCTATAAATACTCAGCCTATCTGCTAATAAGTCAAGCCTCTCCTATCATAATTGGAGAATGTGAGTTTCTGAACTAAGATGTAGGATTTTATGTGTCTATTAAAGTTTGCCTAGATAATAATAATGGAAAAAAACACACATAGTTTGGGCTTCTAGATTTTCTTTAAGATTTTTTTCAAATATTTAGTAAGTCTTTGGATGAACTCTTTGGATTAAATTTTCTATCCAACTCTGTGTTGTATTCACATATTTGAAACATGAAAAACTGTCTACATCAGTGTTAACATCAAAACTGTAATTAGGATGAGAAAGGGCCAGACCCCTGTTGAGAGCTGTCAGAGATGGCTGAATATCAAGGTGAATATCAAGGTGAGTCATCAAGACAAAGATTCCTGCACTACCTTCTCAAGTAAACAGACTTGGTCTGTGTCTTCCTTATTTACTCAATGAACACACTGTGTATTTATTTTAGTTCAACAGAAAACGTATTTTCTGTTGATGGTTTTTGCTTTTGGCTTCTCTATTTTTTAACCAGGTGCTACCACAGGCTCTGGGATACAAAAGATGAGATTTGGTTCATCTTCTGAGCAGCCTAAGAGACTGGTACACATGGACAAATTAACAACCTCAGCCATAGTTGAATGCCATGTGTCTTCATCAAGATTTGTTGTCTAGAGAGTACCTGGGTGGCTCAGTTGGTTCAGCCTTTGACTCTCGACTTCAGCTCAGGTCATGATATCACGGTTCATGAGATTGAGCCCTGTGTCAGGTTCTTTGACTGTGGAGAGCCTACTTGGGATACTCTCTCTCCCACTTTCTCTGCCCCCACCTCTCTCTCTCTCTAAATAACTATTTATTTAGTTAGTTAGTTAGTTAGTTAGTTAAAAACTTGTTTTCTACTAACATGTTCATAGCTTGGAACATCATGAGGCAAATTTTTATTTCAGAAGAATGGAGAGAGGTACAAGGAAAAAGAAAGGTGTGTGTGTGTATGCGTGTGTGTGCATGTGTGTGCATGTGTGTATGTGTGTGTGTGTTTTTAACTTCAGAGAGTCAAAACAAGAAAAACATAATTGTATTTGAAGGGAAAATAAGGTGGAGAATGTGGCAGGTGGTGATAGAACAGGACTTACCTTTTCCATCATTACCTTTTCAAAACATGAAATTATTGGCAAGATTTTGTTTTGTTTCCTAAATATTTGGCTCTGACAGTATATAATCTATTTATACATGGTTCTCTTAGGAATTATTAGTGCCTGCATTAGTGTCTTCATGAAACAACATGAAGGTATCAAGAAAAATAATGGAAGATTTAGGATTTAAAATTTCTTGAATTTGAAATAAACTATCAGTTAAGAATAACTGCTGGCATACAATTTCTCAAACATATAAATGGGGGCACCTGGGTGGTTCAGTCAGTTGAATATCCAACTTTGACTCATGTCATGATCTTGAGTTTATGAGTTCAAGCCCTGCATAGGGCTTGCTGCTATCAGTGCAGAGCCTGCTTCAGTTACTCTCTCCCCATCTCTCTCTACCCATCCCCAACTTGTGCTCCCTCAAAAACAAACAAACATTTATTTTAAAAAGTATTTAATGAACATGAAGTTAATCTGGGTTGATAAATATCTCCAAAAAGTCATGTAAACAATTGTCATCTTAATTTAAAACCACAGTTTCCTTAAACCAAAATGTAAACCTCCAAAAGTTCATGAAGCCTTTCTACAAATGTGCAATTTATGGCAGGTGCTGTTAGAATTGTTCTTTTAAACGATAATGTGACTAAAACATAATTATGGAAAATGATCCAGTTATTAATTAGAATAAAATTTCTTAAAGTACAGATTTAAAATACTAAGGTTGTTGAATGATGTTGCATTGGAACATGTACTTTGTAAGTTTTAACTCACATGGTTATACAGTAGTAATGTGTGATCCCCTAACTATCCAACCTCCCTGACTATTTCTCTGCCCAATTAGTTTCTGTTTGACATGGGGACAAATATGACATGGAAAATATTTCTGGGTTGTATAATCAATTTTAGTATATGTGCTGTCAAAGTGAGCACTGGGTAGTGTAATCAAAGCCAGGCACTAGTTAAAGTGTTATGCACAAACTCTACCCAGTAATAACTATTGCAATAAGGAAGACGGTCTAGTGTGAAATCAACTCAACTTCATTGAAAAAACAAAAGACAGCCTTTTAAAAGGTTGGGATGTGCTTGGGGAAAGGCAGTGGAGGACAAAAGGCGGATTTGGTCCATGTGGCTAGGGCATTTGGGTTTGTTAACTGGCACTTAACAAAGGTAAGCTCCTATCCTCCCACACAGACTTGGGAGACAGGGGCCCTATCTTCACATGTTGACTACAATGAACAGTAAATTCTTTTGGCCATTGTGAGCATTCTCAGGTTGGAACTTAACGGGCCTGGAGTTGCTGTCCTAGGTTCTGGATCTTGAGCTGTTAGAGACTATGTTAGTGTTTAAGTTTCTTAGTACATGCATTTGGACAAAATCATTATATGCCAAGTACTCTTTTATAGTTCTCAGTGGAATATATCTAGATAGATATAGAGATAGATAGATATAGATATAGATAGATATAGATATAGGTATAGGTATAGATATAGATATAGATATAGATAGATATAGATATAGGTATAGGTATAGATATAGATATAGATATAGATATAGATATAGATATAGATATCAGCAGAGGAAGAACAGGACAGCTTAAGTAGTGGATGTGAATTCTCTAGAAGTTTATCAGTCTCCATAGAGAAGGGTTCAGAGTTAAGTGGGCAGGGAACCTGGGCTCTGCTTGTCCAAATCTTCTTCTGATCTTCACTAGGTGGTAAGGGGAGGAAATTGAGGAGGAAGGGAATAAAGAGAATATTAACTGAACAAAGTGAGCACTGTGCTAGAGGCTTTGCAAAAACAAGTTCTCAGCAATTATGCAAAGTAGGTATTGCTTTTGACATATTATGGAAGAGGAAATTTCTTCTCAAGATTAAGCTGTTAGTAGTTCAAGCTGAGATAAAAGTCAAGTCCAAGTTTACTGCCTCTTTCTACTTTCTCTGACCCTCCTATCTTGACTTTTGGTTAAGAAAAGAAAGAGCCTGACAGGGGCGCCTGGGTGGCTCAGTTGGTTAAAGGTCGGACTTTGGCTCAGGTCATGATCTAATGATTTGTGGGTTCAAGCCCCGCGTCGGGCTCTGTGCTGACAGCTCAGAGCCTGGAAACTGTTTCAGATTCTGTGTCTCCCTCTCTCTCTGACCCTCCCCTGCTCACACACACACTCTCGCTCTCTCTCAGAAATAAATTTAAAAAAAGAAAGAAAGAAAGAGCCTGGTATGTGTCATAAAAGACCAAGGAGTTCTCTAACTTATATCCACTTAAGTAGCTCTGGGTCCACGTTAGATGCTGAACAACCAAGACGGAGGTGCCTTTCTTCTTAAATATTTTCATAGATAGCTAATTAAATTCATATGAATTCTATTTCTACTTAAAAGACACTTTGTTTACAGAAGGCTAATGTCTCAAATGTTACCATTTTGAAATACAGTTGGGAACTAGGTTTGATAAATAAGTATTTGTTATGGGAATATCTATTATTATTTTCTGTCGGTGTGACTATTAATGGACAAACAACGAGGCTTGGGACCAAAAATAAAATCTCAAAATATCTTTCAATTAGTCTCCATTCTGGAAAGAACCTAATAGCCTATGGATGATAAAAAACAAAACAAACCAAAAAACAAAAACCTGCATGTAGTAAATTTGCATTGGAAAATTTGATACACTGAAACTTTTCTTAAAATAAACTTGGTAACCTGGCTACCAGAAGTGTGCTGGTTTTTAAATTACAGAATAGCCAAAAAAGGTTCCTAATTAAAACATTTAACTACAATTATTTTTCAAACTAAATCTAATTTCTATTATGTAAAGCAAAAGCTATCTCTACCACCAATTTTACATTAATTGCCACTAAGGTCATGCTTACACAATGCAACTTTGAGTATCATGAGTTCATGTCTCACTAGAAAGTGAAGCATAAAATACAATTACAGTATGCTCAGGAATTCCAATTTTTTTAATGTATGGATTTTTTTCTTCTTCAGTTTAAAAATAATTTTAAAAAGAACATTTTAATCTCAAGGGAAGTAATTGAAGTAAAAACTGCCTTGCCTTCCCTCCCCCCCTTCTCTCATATTCCTAAATTGGTGGAAATTTTGAGAATGATTTTCCAAGAATCTACTATTTTATTCACTTCTTTCAAAGATAGTCTTAAAAGAAGAATATTCTGTCAATAAATTCAAGTAAGAAGAAGAAAGCAATGAAACGAAATGGTTGCATTTTATAGAAATTCTGATGGGCAATGTGAATTTTAGCATTTTGAAAGAGATGTAAGCAGCATGACTATTCCTGATACATGCTGGCTAAGTGCACCTAGGTTAAGATGTCTTTTTTGTTAACATACTGAACTGAATGGTTTTGCCAGTGTGAAGAACTGTCAACTTGGCCATCTCTTTGATAATACATTTTTCACGTTGAAATTCCTTAGCAAAGAAAAATAAGTGAAAGTATTTAAAAACTTCACCTGTTTTAAGGCAAAATTCTCATTTATTCTAATTCAAACATTACACAGAGTGGAAGGAATGTTCCTCTGATAGGCAGCATGGAAAACTGTAGGAAATTCTCAGAACATACAAAAATGAGAGCTACCATTTTCTTGTTTCTTCAAAGTAGAGATTTTAATTTTGCCACTGGAACAGTAGAAATATGCACCCAGGAAAATGACACTGTAGGGCCTCAGTGCATATTATTTCTTGGGTACCCTAAGAACTCATCTAATCCATTCTTTTATCTCTGTTCACATTTGAACTCGAGACTTGCCAGATTGTAGCCTTTTCCATCTCAAATTCCTTGGACAATTCAGTCACTTATATTAAGATTCATTACTACATGAGACAATGCTAGAACCTCAAGTTCTTATTTAAATTTGACATTAAGAAACATTATATTAATACAGGTGGCCATTGTTATATGAAAGAGAATACTCTTAATCCATTTTATTAAGGAGTTAGAATATTCTAGACTTATATTGTGCTCCTCTTTTACTTCTTCCATTGCTAAGAATATTCTATTTTTTTAATTTTTTTAATGTTTTATTTATTTCTAAGAGAGAAAACAGCGTGAGCAGGGGAGGGTCTCCCAGGCTCTGAGCTAGTCATCAGCACAGAGCCCAATGTGGGGCCAGAACCCACAAACTGTGAGATCATGACCTGAGCTGAAGTTGGATGCTTAACTGACTGAGCCACCCAGGCACCCCGCTAAGAATATTCTTGCATATGTGCCTAATGTTCTTATACATTGGAGTCAGAACTCACTTAAAACTCCTTATAGAAAATGAAAGCAGTGAAGAACCTTTCATATCCTTCTTGCTTTTGACTATCTCATCAAGCCTCATAGTAACTCTTCAAAGTTTTATGGGTTTCATTAGATGTTGTTAAATAATTGTCCCTTTCTGCCAGGGATGTTTTCTAATTTTAGCTTTATTTAACTTACCTTTATGGAAACTGGAACAATCATTTAGGAAAAAAGATGATGATTTCAAGTTTCAGTCCTCTAACAAGATATTGCACCATGCCAAGGATGGTAATGAACTCATTTCACACAAGATGTCCTAAATTAAGTTGTCAGAGGGAGGGCTCAAGAACTCAAGGACGTCATGTACTCTGAGTTGTATTGATTGATGATGAGTTTGCACAATTGTCTTAAATAGCAACTCTTTGTCTCTTGAGAGTTAGTGGCTGAGGGAAGAGGTACTAGGCATCTTTTTAAAAGAAAATAAACAAATCTCAGTCTATAGAGGCGGAGGCATTAGATTAAGAAATTAACCATAGAAATGCAGAGTTGGAAGGAATCTTAGAAGTCACATATTCAAGTATCTTACCATACGCATAAATCCTGTCCACCTTCCCTAAAAGGGCTCACCCAGAACCTGGTTAAGGCTTCTACAGATGAGGTAAGCCATTCTACTTCTTGATGAGGTAGTTGAAAACTCTCAGGTAAAATAAACTGTAGTCTGTCCTCAGTTTCAACACATTGAAATTAATTCTGTTTGTAAAATAACAAGCACTTGGGGAGGGGACCTCCTATGCACCGCACCATATGGAGTACTGCAGTGGTATTCGAAAACATATAAAACATGTCTTCTCCATCTTCCGTGTTATGGAGAAGCAAAGGGAACACACAGGAGACAGAGAACCACTGAAAGCTAGGCAAGTGTCATGCTTCTACCATTCATTGAGGAGGTGCTATGTACTCAATCTTTGCTCCTCCCAAATTCATATGTTGAAAACCTAGTCATCAGTGCAGGGGTATTAGCAGGTGGGGCTTAGGGGAGGTGATTAGGTCATGAGGGTAGAGTCCTCATAAAAGATGTTCCAGACAGCTCGGTCCTCCCTTTCATCAGGTGAGGAACCAACAAGCAGGACCTCATCAGATACCAAATCTGTAGGCATCTCTATCTTGGGCTTCCCAGCCTCCAGAACCATGAGAAATAAATTTTTGTTGTTTATAAGGCATCTGGTCTATGGTATTTTTGTTATAGCAGGCTAGATGGACTAAAACTGGGGAGCACTTCGGCAAGTCACAGCACCTTGAAGGGTTGCTTCAAGGATTAAACTTGCTTATGCAATTGTTTAGCAAACTGTGGGATTTAAACAAATGCAAATTGTGATTGTTCTGAATTCCTATGCAGATTTCTAGGATAAAACATCTCACCTTGAGTTATAACAATCATCTTACTTACTTGCTGCCTATGGAGAAAATAGGGACATATTTCCCCTTTTGTACTGAACATTTACTATAGTTTCTGGTACATAGTATTTGGTAAATTAATCCAAATGAGCACTACTGTGGGACCTCACAAATTGTGATACTACTGGCTCAGGTAGCTTAGAAGCAGGAATGCTTTACTTAAAAGATAAATCATGAATTTACTTTCCGTATGATAAGCTTAAGTATTAAGCATCCTGCAGAAGTGATCTAAAGGTAAATGAGAAGACAGGGCTGGATGTGAAGTTTTGGAAATTTTCACAAAGAAAGAATGGGTGAAATGTAGGGAAAGAAACAAGAGGCATCCCTTTAGAGAGAAAAGAGAAGAAGTTCAACTTAAAAGCTGGGGCAATGCTAGGGGTTGACATTAGCGGAAGAAACATCTAGAAAGCTGGAACAAGCACAACCTTATTTCACTGGATCTGTTATTACTTGAATTTTACTCTCCTAAAATGCCCATTAATCAATCAGAAGTACGTGGTAACATCTATGGTCTCTCCAATATAACTTCGTATTTTATGATATACAGAAGAAAAAAAATTAATAAAATCCATATTTTTAAAAATAAAATCCAATTTTTAAAGAAGTTTTCCATTTCCTGAATAAATAACACATGGTTAAAATCAGAAACAAAGAATGTAGGAGAAAAGGATAGGTAAGCCACATGATTGTATGTTTAAACTCTGCTACTATATGTCACAGGCTCCAGAACTGCAACTGAAACAAAAGAACAGAGTAGAACTAAGAAATCAAGAGAGATTTATGGATAAGATGGGTCTACAATTGAGCTATAGATAGATAAGCTTTGACATGTTAATTTCCCCTTTACAAATATTAATCATTGAATCCTGTCTCCTCCTCCTGGGGGCAACTTAACTTGTCTGGGCATCAAAATCCTCATCAACAAGCTAGAAGAGATAACAATACCTATGAAAGAGCTGTTATAAGAATTAAATAAATTAAATATGAATGCTAAAAAGAGCACATGGTACATTAAAGTGTTTAATGATGGTAGTTATACTTATTATTCTCCTATCTGTTTAAAATAATTATTTTGCTATGAATCAGGCATATTTTGGCCTGTTTCATATTTATTTCATGTTAATTTCTATAAGAACTGTCTCTTATACATAATTTAACACAAATAAGTTGTTTTTCTAATTGGGGCCTTCAAATATTAATATGTGCATGGGTAGATAAGATAGACAGTGGGCATTGCATTTGGATGGGAAAATAAAAACAATGATATTTTCATTATTAACACAATCTCTTCAATAATTTTTGCAGTTGAGGACACAAGAGGAGCTTTTTGGATTCTAAGTACACTAATTTGTTTTCCAATTTTATTTTAATTACCACATCAGGGATGAAGTGGTATTGATAAGAGATTGATTTACTAAGAATTAGGATCTCTGGATTCTACTCTGGTCTCCACAGTTAACTTGCTGTGAGACTTTGGGCAAATAAATAAACTTCTTAGCTTTAATTTTCTAACCATAAAATGAGGGACTATAGTTTCTTTCCTTCTGAGCAAAACAACTTGTATTATGAATCCAATGATGATTTACTATTACAAAGTGAAAGTATTGGCCAAAGTCTAGGCAGTGTCTTTCAATATTTCAGGTGCTGGATGATCATAGACAACTGGCTACAGACTTATCTCTACCTGTAGGATGAATGGGCACTTGGGCATTGGTGCTGTAAGCACAGCCTACATCTCTGATCCTATGTGTCTCTGATAGTCTAAAATTTTTCTGCTACTCAAATCATGGTAATAGGCATTGAAATTTTTCTATCATTGAATTTAATAATTTGAGGAGAATACAAACCACCTCACTGTAGTTTTATCATTCCTGTTATTCTTTATGCCAGGATGGGAGAAGAGATACCCATCCAAATCACATCAGTAAAACTATCGTGTTGGTCATAATTTTTAATAAATAAAATTTGGTCAAAATTCTAAAGATTAAAATAATATATTTCAATCAAAAGTATAATAATTTTGAGAGAGAGAAATTATATAAATGAAACTCTTATCTATATCTCTGTACCCACTCTAATTAAAGAAAAACATTTCTAAAATTTAGGACCACATTATTATTTTTTTAATGTTTTATTTATTTCTGAGAGAGAGAGAGAGACAGCATGAGCAGGGGAGGGTCAGAGAGAGAGGGAGACACAGAATCTGAAGCAGGCTCCAGTCTCTGAGCTAGCTGTTAGCACAGAACCCAACGTGGGGCTCAAACCCACAAACCATAAGATCATGACCTGAGCCAAAGTTGGATGCTTAACCGACTGAGCCACTGAGGCACCCCACATTATTTTAAGAGGAAAGACAGGCACCTGGTGGCTCAGTTGGTTAAGCATCCGACTCTTGGTTTAGGGTCAAACCATGATCTCACAATGTCATGAGCCTGCACTGGTAGCATGGAGCCTGCTTGGGATTTTGTCTCTCCCCCTTCCTGACTCATACTGTCTCTGTCTCTCAAAATATATAAATAAACTTTAAAAAATAAAGAGGTCCCAGGAAGAATGTTCTTTGCTGTGTGGTCTCTTAAAAAAAAATCAATTTTCTAGAGAGCCAACATTATATGACCCTAGGAATGATAAAGGGATATATGTTTGAATTTTTTAAAATAGCCATGTGAAAAAACAAAACAAAACATAACAAAAAAACACTACCACCACCAAAACAAAACAAAACAAAAAACCACCAACAACTTGTGTTTTGTCATTTGTAAGTAAACTCAAACCTAAAAATGAATAGTAAGTTTCTATGAAGATAGAACATGACCCACACAAGTGTATATATATATATATATATATATATTTTATTTTTTCAACACAAGCTGCCTTAAGAACACACATAAATGTTGTCAGGAATTTCTTCATATGCAATTCATATGTATCTTCTTCCTAATAGAAAGATTAAACTATTGCATGTACAATATATAAACAGGAATAACAATTTTTAAAGATAATAAAAACATTTCAGTACAAAATGCTTTATTATCTTCAGTGTTTATATCTTTTTTTTTTTTTTTTTTGGTTATAGAGAGAGTGTAAGAGTGCTAGTAGGGGAGGATCCCAGGGAAAAAGAGAACTTAAGCAGGCTCCACACACAACATGGAGCCAGAGGAGAGGCTCACACTCACGACCATGAGATAATGACCTGAGCTGAAATCAACACTTTCCTGACTAAGACACCCGCATGCTCCTATATCATGTTTTTTCTTTAAAAATAGTCTTAATTTATTATCGATTTTCAATTTAATTGCAATAATCAAAGACAGAATAAAAATGAGACTAAGATATATTTCATTTACAGTTTTCATTTCAATTTTTCATTTTTTGAGTATATGTGCACTTTTCTCAAAGGGCATCCCTCTTTCACATGATTTTAGTGAAGTCTACAGAGGAGCAACCCTTTCATAAATAGAATAAAAAAATGTCAATCATCTGAATGTTTCAGGTATAAACTAGATAGACCCATAGTATATAAACTTTCTATTTTATCTTTTTTTAATTGTATAAGAAAAAGGAAGGATTGATTTTTTTTTAAACAGTAATACCCAGAACTGTAAAACATGTATAACATTATATAATACTCCAGAGTTTACCTATTTGGTAAGCTAATTTTGGTCAAAATTTGCTTTTATTATACAGTGCTCAGATTCTAATTCTTTACGTCTTATATTCTGCAATGTTTAAAACACTGTGAATTATTTTTGGAATGAGGTAGAGTATAAATAAATAAAACCCCAAGCACAATATTCATTAAGTAACCAGTAAACACTGAAAAAACAAATTACCCAAATTCCTCTACTGACTTAAAAGGTTGTAAACATTGGCAGTTTTGCTGGTTAAATAGCTTGAGCTTTCTTGCTGCACAATATTGATAAGAAGGGAAAACTATTATATAGGCAGAAAGAAATGCCTTAGTTTAAGTAACAATCATATGAATTGCATTTGTTCACACAGTTTAGAAATATTTTGCATCTTATGTCCATGGAGACAGAATGTGGTAAATCAAGGAATTTGGGACAAATTGGAAACACCAATGAGGACTGCAGTGTCTAGGCGAGTGTGAACCCAGGAGTGTGGTGGTCTTGGAGTTAACCAACTGGAATGCAGAACTATCGAAACTGGACCATTTGGGCCTCACTGTCCATCTCCTCAGGTTTATACGCCACTGTGCTTTACATTAACAGTGTTATAATGAGAAACCTACACAGAAATGGATGAAACTAATTAAGGGCCAAGAAAGAAACGTTTCATGAGTTACACTATGTTTGAGGTAGAGTTTGGCAGCAATTATGCAGTCAACAAATTACGCAGTCATCACTAGGTGATGGTTTGGGCTTGGAAACTCGACACTGTTTTGCCATTTTGCCTGGTAGCCTGGTAGTCTCTGTGGATAAACAAACACACCAGAACTGGAAACCAGAGAGCTCACTGCTGGTGGGAAATCCTGACTGCCTGTACTGCTTCTTAATTGGAGGGTTAGCCTAGATAGAAAGGAGGGTGAGTAGTCCTTGGATTTTGTTTTTACCTTGAAAATATTGCTTCTCATACAAAATACCAGGGTTAAGATTTTTTTTTATTGCCTTCCAAAACTCCTACTGAAATTAGAGGAGATAAATCAAACCATAATAAACCCATAGGAACTCTGAAAAAAATATGGGTTAAGGAGATAGTTGGGTCTAAATGGAGCTGCTTTTTGGGAAAAATATCTGGAAGAGAGAAAATGAGTAGGTGATATTGATGTTTTAAACAAAACAAGTGAAACTAAGTTTTGAAACATTTATAAGACAAAGCCTACAAGGAGGTGGGAGCTATTATTTATAACAAAGACTCATATATACAGAGTAAATATAGAAAATGGGGCAGAAAAATGAGGCAAGTGTGTCTAAAGAATATCTATGCCATTTGTCACGTACTACTGTCTGGTATCTGCTGAAGGGCCATTACCAGTACAATATCCTCAAATTTCTAAAATTATAAGACAAATCCATAAAAAAATTTAATGATTTTCATAATTAGGGCTGAGACTTAAGCCATTCTCATTTTGTGAGCTTTCTAACATATCTTTCTGTTTGCTTTCCCTCCAATCTATAGTGAAACCAGCCAGGTCATTACCCTACTTGGTCAGCCCTACTTTGGAGTGGACTGACCTTTGAGGATCAAAAATTATGTAATGGTAGAAACATTACTCAACATCCATTAATATATCTTTTATAAATATGAATGAACAATTAACGATTAGCAAACACACTGAGAAAATTAACACCACAATGTAAAAGATCCAAAATGAGCCAAGATAACAGCTGACCTTACAAGGCATTGAGTTAATGCAAGGAGCAGAAGAGAACTTTACTATATTCCCATCAATCCTTTGAGAAACTGTTGCATCTATAAATTAGAACAAAGTGACATGAAAAAGAAATCCAATAATAGAGAGTTCTTAAAAGATAAGAAATCTGTAAATTGGGAAATCTCATTTTTGCATGGAGCAAAAAAGTGAATAAATAGAAACTATTAAAAAAAAGAGAGAGAGGGAGAGTGAGAGACCAGAGACACAGAGAATTAGCCCAGCATGCCTAAATCCAACTAATAAAAATTTTAAGAGAAGGAAGAGAAAGTGGAAGGGCTAAAAAAAATAGAGGAGAAAACACATTGGAACTGAAAAATAACAACACTCTTCAAAATAAAGTGGTTGTTATGTGGTTATGTGCCCAGCAAGACCAAACCTACTCAATGAAATGTCAAGTATCCAAAGATTCAGCAATTGCAAAAGCCTTCAAAAGCAAAAGCTGCCTATCTATAAGGGAATGGAGATCAAATTGACACTATATTCTCATCAGCAATGCTGAATGTTATAAGACAATAAAGGAATGTTTTCAAAGTTCTGAGGAAAAATAATTGTGAACTTCAAAATCTACTTTCAGCCATACTATTATATACAACTACAATTACAATGGCAAACTAATGACATCTGATATATACAAGGACTTAAATCATTCACTTTCCAAATCCCTTCTAAAACACTGCTTATGGATGTCCAAAAGAAAGCCAACAAACTGAAAAGGGAACCTAAACATGGAAGAGACAAACATATATCAAAACATAACAGGCATAACCAGACAACAATGGACTAGGAAGGAGTGAAAGGGGAAAAAATCCCATCCTGAGAGAACAGTTATGGGGTAGAACTAAAAGAACTATCAATACAAATTAAAATAGTAATATGATAGTTTTAAGGGGATGATGTCCTTAAGAAAAAATGCCTTTTTTTCTTTAATAATAGTACCTGAATAAGAAATGAGCAATCTTAACAAGATGGAAGCATGCTATTATTTTTTAAAAGATTACAAAGTGTCATTTAAAAATTCCAGAAAAAGGAAAAAGGAAATTTATAGTCAAAACAGAAGGCAAAGTAAGATTTGCTGGCTAAATTAGAGAATTCATTTGACCTCCATCCTTGAGAGGCCCATACTTGGGGACAAAGAATTACATTTCTTTTTTATGGGTCCAATTACATCACTTAGCTCATAAGCATAGTACAATATTGTGTCATTTTTGGTTTCTAGTTTTGTAATTAATATATAATCTGTAATTAAACCATAATTATAATCACGGTTTAAAAAGAGAATGTAAGGATGTAAAATACATGTGCAGTTGATGGAAAATACCATAAGGTTTAAGGAGATATGTGAATATGCTTCATTATAGCAATTTTCTGAAAATTATTGACAATACATTACTTTTAAAAAGCCATTAGCACATGACTTTTAAGTATAGATTGTTTTTCCTTTATGAGAACTGCATGCTTAACCTAATTTCCTAAGAATGAGTCAAACGTATAATGAATGTGGGGGAAAAAAAATAACTGGGTATTTTCTCAAGGGGACTGGCAGACACAGGTAAATCTTCAGGTTTGAAAAGCTGGGTACTCCCCACCATTCAGACAGACTTTCACACTGATCACAAGACAAAAAGTTCTCACAGAGAAAAATCCTATAAGTTTCTATAAAATTTATTAACAACATATCAAATTATAGCACTTAACAAATCAATTCTATTTGTCAATATTCTCAGTTATATGCGAAACTTTAAAACATTTCCTGTGTAGTTTATTGAGATGTTATATTTATAGATATCTGAAATATTTATTTATAGAAACCACCATATACACTGGCACACGCACACCCACGCCTGCTTGAGTATTTGCATATTTACTCCATAGTGTGAAGATATTCAATGCAAAGGAAACTCTGAAATGGTAAACATTTTGACTGGAAAAACTGTCTTTGCTGAGCAAGCCTAACTCAGCTCGCTGCCATATGAAAAAAAATTAAGTGCAGGAGGCAGTGAAAAACGACCAGTCATTTCTTTTCTCCCAGCTGATACATATCTTATTTATTCTTCCTTGTGATGTGTGAATGCTGCACCATGCCCTATTTTGTCTTCTGCCTCAATTAAAATGTAAATTTCTGCAGCCCATCTCTATAATTCCAAACTGCTCTAGGCAGGGGAATTTAAACTGCTTTTAATAAAACCAACTACAGATGCTGAAATAAGATTTCTTCCCAAGTCTTTGAAATCTATATGTGTAATGGTATGCTGGGTCCTCTGTAGTTATGTCTCAGCTACAAACATTCAGATTTAAAAAAAAAGAAAGAAAGAAAGAAGGAAGGAAGGAAAAGGTGATGGTGCATTATCATCACGTATACAAACCCACCGCTAGAAGACTGACCCTCCACTCCCTTTGGACAATTCCTAGCCATCAATCCTTTTCTCTTTTCTAAAAGATAAATGTTTGTTACAATTAGAATTTATAGCCTCAAAATGCCATTGCCCATTTTGTCGAATAGGATAACAATCTGATAGGTAGATGCAACATTGAGGTGAAGTCTGCAAAGTGAATTTTGGAGTTTCATATTAGCCTGTTGGTCTAACTCTCCAACTGATCCATGTCAGTCTCTCACTCTATAAAACTTCCTGTTGCCTCTGCCTTCTAAGCCCCTTTGCCCCTTTTCCTGCTTCGTTCTTAATGCCCTTTCAAGCCTTAACTTCAGTGTCTTCTCCAGGAAACATTACCTTGCAGAGGGGCCTTTGGCCTCTTTGCCTCCCCTACCCTTAGCATTCCCTGCTTGCTCCTTCATAGTTCTAGTAACTTCTATATTAGGAATGACCATATAATTTACCATCTAACAAATAAGACAGGTGTAAACTAGGACTCTCTCGGGCAAAGCAAGACATACAGACAATCCATTAATTACTTGGACAGCTTCACATTATTGTTGTATGGTGGAAGAAGAGGGTACGTTAGAATACTCCAGTGGAGAAGCCATATCAAACTGCATGGCTGACATGTGTGGTTCTCAGATGCCTTCAGTCATCACAAAACTGACAGCCTGGTGATATTGTGAAGGGACAAAATTTCTCTTTTCCTGCTTATAAATAGTTATCACTTAACTATATAATGTTTCTCTCTTAACCTGTGGTTCTCAACGGGGGGTGATTTTGTCCCCTGGGGGGATGTCTGGCAATGTCCAGAGACAATTTGGGATGTTATAATTTGGGAAGGCAAGGGAGGGTGCTACTGGCATCTAGCGGGTAGAGGCCAGAGACAGGACACCCTCTCGGAACAAAGAGTCAGTGAACCAGGCCCAAATGTAAATAGTGCCAATGCTGAGAAATAATTGCCCCAAGCAAGAGACGTAATGACCAAGCAAGAGGGCAAAGAACAAAGGCAGCAGAGACATGAAGTGTTTAGATTTATAGTGTCAACCGTGCAGCCCTGTATGGAGAAGCAAGCCTTCGGTATGGAATGCAGAATTTCACAGCCATCTTCCATTTTTCCTCTCATGAGCATGATGCTCTCATGAGTGCTTGATATTGAAGAAATGGCTATAAAGGAGGGATGATTCTATGTCTATACCCTCCTTGAAGCACTTTGCTATTGAATAAGCAAATATAAGCAAATACTCTGAATGGAATTTTCCAGTTTCTTCCTTTCTGGTTTTTTTTTTACACCCTTCTTGACAAGTTAACTCACTTCACTTCATTTCACTGCCCTGCTGAAATACTTCCAGCGTCTAAGTGTTGAGACTTTCTGAAATTATCTTGGAAAGTTCTTTCTATGAGCATCTCACTTCAACCATATTGTTCCAATTTCTGTCTTCCAAATATAATTCCCTGCCTCTAACACGTTGGTTGGTCCTGCCTGGAAAAACCTTCCTGATTCCATTTTGTCTATCCCAATCTTCCTTTTCTTCCATGGCCTTCCTTAAATTTCACTTTCCTCGAACACATCTCTCCTGTACTCTTATGCTATCTGTTGACTTCATTACTCATTTACTTGGATTGATCATTATCTTTTGACGTACATAATCCTAATCTTCTAATCATGATAGAAAATGCTTAAGGACAAATACGAATTTGCAAAGTATCCTCTTATAGTAAACATACTTATATGTTTATTAAATTATTCACAAAGATGTTCAAGAAATATTATTCCCAGCTCACCTAGAACAGTAATTGTGCTACCCCCACTCACATGAACTGATATTTAATAAATACATGTTGTGGATAACACACAGAGAGACTTATCTGTGACTAAATAAACTCCTAATGAGATCAGCTTTCAAAGGAGACACTTTCCCCCCTGTTTGAAGTGTAGGGAAAAAAAGAAAAGAAAAGCTCACCAGCCCCTTGGGAAAAGAATTTCAGAAGATATTCATTTCTGTTGCCAACCCTTTCATTACTGTTCAGATCCTACAAGGATGGAGAAAGCTCGGGAGCAGGATTCAGACTGCATTAAACATAAAGCTCAGAGAAAGTTAGCAATTTAACACATATATGAAAAAGAAAACCCTTAGAAAATTTCAAGTTTTGGTTAAATAGTGCTTCAGGTAGTGTTTTTCAAATTGAGTCTACAGGCATAAACTTGAAGGACCACAGGGTTTTATGATTTATGGTTGCTTTGTTTTTTTTAGTTTTCATTGTAATTGGAATCCAAAATGAATTTTACCACTATAAAGACAAATTTTATATTTTGCTATGATTCTTTGCAGGTAAAAGATATTTTCATGAACTAATTCTTAGACTCCTTAGCCAACATTTCTTAAAATTGTGAGAACACATGTCATTGAGGATATGAGAATTTCTTTTATTAAGAGGTTGGTTCTATATAGCCTCAAATTAGGGGACACTGGCATATGGTACATCTTTGTGAACATTACTGGTCTATTTTATTCAAAACTAGTAACAGGTATTTGAACTCTGAAACAATTAGAATGTTTACTGCCTTGTTAATGCTAAAATCAGCTTAGCCTAGCTGTCTTCAGTTGATGATCTTTCATATGCCCTATTCATTCTTTTTCTTCACTTCATGAATTCCCTGTTATATGACATGAAAAGGCAATTCTCTTAACCAACCAACCAGTTTTGATTAGCTTAGTCAAGAGAAGTTTAACCATCGATGGACTGACTCATTTCTTGCCAAGGGTGTGCATTCATTAGTCTAAGAAAACACACGAGTTCACAAACCTTAAAAGTTTTATTTTACTTCATAACAATTTTTGCAGTGTTACCTCACTGATTTTTTTTAATTGCATTGTTTCATCTGTATCATTGCTAAAATAAAATCAATGCAGTTAGACAAATGGCAAATTCTTTTTCTCCTCTTCCTCAACTTCTTGTAGAGATTCTAATGTAAATAGTCCCTTGGAGTGGGCAAATGGGAAGACAGATAAGACAAAGAAAGGAAGAAAAGAAAATCACTAGACCTAATTATAGCTCCACCTGGAGAACTAGATTCTGAACATTTTAGAATTGAATAGGATTCTGTGGTGGTTTTCATACCCAGAAACATGACATTTTTAAGTGTAGTTGAAATAAGCCATCTTTTTTAAACAGACAACTGGCTGAATCCAATCTTAAAAAAAAATTAATTTGTTGCCTAGACCTGGTCATCCTCTGCTTCAGGCAGCTGGAGCCCCATGACAACTTCCCAGAGGAAGCAGCTGGGTGAGTAAGAGCTCATCCTTTATTGAATTCCTTAATAAAGAATGCACATCTTTTGGGACTTACAGAAGCATCAAGCATCTCTCCTTTCCCAACCTTCCTTGTAAGGCAGGCAGTTGGGGGTGGCGGGGGCAGATAATTGAATTAAATACAGAGATTGAACATGAAAGCCGTGCCTATGTCTCCAGGGACGTGTGCTTTCTGGAGAACTGACATCCCCTTTCCTTTTCGAGTTAGACTGACAGTGACTGGGCTGCCCGTGCAAAGTCGTTGCAGTTGCCCTTTGCAAACACTCCCCCTGTTCAGTGAGAGGGGGAGAAAGTCTGCATTTGGGATTTCATTCGAAGATTTCCTTCCTCCAAGTTCCCTTCTGCTTAGGTTTGAAGCGTTATTAATTCAGTCTGCATCCATTTCATAGGCAGGCCGATCACTGCCAATCTGACTGGATGTGTTACTCCTTGGTACGGCTCTAATTCAGTTCACTGTAAGGTAGCGGCGAAGTACAGATCATTCTCAGACTCCTTGTGCGTCACTCCAGGCAGAAGCTATGCGAGATCCTGTCCTTTGCTCTTCTTTGATGAAAGGCATTTTTTTGTTTGGTATTTCCTCCTCACCGAGAAGAGGAAATATTAACTGAATTCAATAATAAAACTTGAAGAATGTGCTAACTGAGGAAGATGGCTCTGTGCCGAATGGGTGAGGTAGCAACATTGATGCCCACTAGGAAGCGAGAGCATGGCAATGTATACAGCCAAAGGGCTGGCATCCCTTCTGAGCAGACCCTGTACTTTATTTTTCTTGGGGGACAAATGACAATGGTCTTTGAGTAAATACTCCTTCACAACTTTCCTACCCTTATGTGTTGTTACTGTTAACATCCTCTCCTTTCTTCCTCTCATGGGAAAAGGTAGTAGTGATTCTTCCCCTTATGGTATTCTGTTCCTTTGTCCACCTTCACCTTCATGTGAAACTTCTTTCATTATTTATCTTTTTATCTTTATCTTTTTGCACTTTTTGGCTATTTCTTAACAGAACATAAGGTGTCTTACTTCTCCCATCTTTAAATATAATCATTCTTATATACTGAGTCACTTTCAGGTATTACCTTTCCGTGTGCCTTCCTTCCCACATGGGGAGTTTAAAAAGCACATATTTCCTTACCCCTAAATCTTTCCTCTATCCCCACAGTGTGGGATCCACACCATTTACTGAATGCTGATCTCGCCAAGGTCACTGCCAAGGTTCTAATGTATACTTTGCAGTCCTCACTCTTCCTTCTACTGCCAGTTGAGTAGAGTCATTGAGAGCTTGGCTTCTGGAATCAGACTCCTCAGATTCACACCCTCACAGTGCCATTTATTAATTGTGTGGTCTTTGGCAAAATACTAGATGCACTTTGTGTTCCTCATCTGGAAAATAAGGTGATAATACCTACCTCCCAGAAATAATAAGAGTATGAAGGGAATCGACGCACACAATGCAATCAGAAAATTGACACTCAAAGTATGTAGCCAAAATTACTCAGCCGCTTTGCTGAGTTTGACACTGCTGACCAGTGGAGGACCACCTCCTCCTTGTTGAAATTATCTTCTTTCCAACCTCCAGGATATCACGTATTCAAGATTATGCTTACCTTTTTGTTTTTGATGTCTATTCTTATTCCCCCCTCACCCCCCTACTTCTCCAGAACTAGAGATTTGTCCATGCCTTTCTCTTGAACTATACATTCTCTGGAAACAATTTAATCCATTTTCTTTGTTTCAAGTGTAACTACACCACCACATTTTCCCCCCTGTAGCTTAAATCTCTTTCCTTAAGGGTCTGATTATACTAAATCACTTTCCTTGAATGCCTTACAAGCTCAGAAGGTTTTAACATCATTACTCAGACCTGCCCCTCCTATCTTCTGCCATTTCTTTTTTGTGAACAAAGTTTCACCAAACCACCCATTTGCCAAAATTGAAGGTGGAGATCACTTTATTTGCCATAAATCCTGTCAATTCTTTCAAAATTTCTCTTAAGACAAATCCATTCCCTCTGTCTCCATCCCACCACTATAGTTTAGGCCCTAATCATTTCTTCTCTGGATTGCTGTAGTGGCCTGATTCCTTACTGTCTTGCCAGTTGCCTCTTTCCATCCATTCCCCTCCACTTGTTTTCTCTTCTGATCTTTCTAAACCACTGACCTCTTTAGCTCCATCCACTGCTTGATATTTTCTCACTGACAAAACATCACCTTCCAGGCAAACTTATAAGCATGCTGGGCAAGGTCCTCTCTACCTGTCCAGTTTATTATTATGTCACTGTCTCTGTGTTCCCCACACTTATGCTACATTTAAACAACTTGAATTTATACAAAATTAATTCAGTCTGAGAGCAGAGGTTTGTTCATAGAAGTATCAACAGCCCCTTCCATACTGAGGAATGCAAGTAATTTTCCCAACTTATTCTAGAGAATAATTCTAGATTTGAGCAGAAAAATCTGAGAATCCATGGATATATAATATTTTACATGAGTGAGGAGTCTTACTGATCATCTAGTTCAGATGCTCTCAATTCTTGCTATATATAAGAATTACCTGGAGATGTTTTTGAATTTATCAATGGTCAGGACCCATCACAGACCAAGTCAGTGAAAATCTCTGTATATTTTTATAATATATTTATAGTATATATATTTAAAGCTCCCTGAGCAATTATAATGGATAGACAAGGTTGAAAACCATTGATCTAGTCTAACCCATCATTTTACACATGAACATATTACAAGACTGTTGCTCTTATTTTCCTCTCAATATTTTTGCCTCAGCAAACATGATAGAGGTTAGCAATGAGCGCTAAACAAAAAGATGGCATAAGACATGAATCATGGGCAAACATGGAAAAATTTGTCCTGTCTGAGAAAAAAATGACCATGTATTTTATTATCAAGACTAGGGTACTTTGAGCTTTTTGGGGGGACAAATTTGCTCTCCATGGTCATGCCAATGCCTAGAACAGTGATTGACACATACATTGTAAGTACTTATTTAAAAAGTATCAGAGTGAATTAATAAATCAAAGTTTACTAACTCTCCAAGAGTAACCTCCAGGAATATCCATGAGTAATATGAATAATTGTATCTCTTTGTATAGCTTTCATATGAAGAGCTGTGTACCCTTTATAATATAGATTCAGAGGTAAGCTTTGTGTGTTTGCATTTGTAAAACAATAAAAGCTTATGATGATTATTTTTTCCTTTAAGAGGTGAGCTTACATTTGGGGCACCTGGGTGGCTCAAGGTTACACGTCCACATGGTTTCTGGGTTCCAGCTCAGGTCATGATCTTGCAGGTTCCTGAGTTTGAGGCCCACGGTGGACTATGTACTATCAGTGTGAAGTCTGCTTGGGATTCTGTCTCCCTTTCTCTCTGTCCCTCCCCAGCTCACACTCTCTGTCTCTCTCAGAATAAATAAATTAACTTATTTTTTTTAAAAAAAAGAGGTGAACTTAAATTTAAAATTTGAATTCCACAATAGAATTCCCTAAAGAAAATATAGATAAATAAATCCCCTTGTGTTATATTTTATTTTTCAACTAGAGTCAGATTAAAAAAGAAAATGTGGAAAATACCTTTAGTCGCTGAACTAAGAGATTTTCAGGAGAGTGAAGATTATAACTGAAAATAATTTTGAAGTTTTTATAAGCTGAATTGTGCCTCACCTCCCCCCAAAATTCACACACTGAAGTCCTAACTCCCAATGTGACTGTACTTGGAGACAAGATATTTAAGGAAGTAACTAGTTAGATGAAGTCAGAAGGGTTGGGAGCCCTAATCCAATAGGATGGGCATTCTTATAGGAAGAGACACCAGGAAGAGACACCAGGACACCAGGATCCCTCCTCCCCAACCCCCCCGCCCTACAAGAAGACCTGCCAGTACCATGGTCTTGGACTCCAACCTCAAGAACTATGAAGAAAATAATTGTCTGTGGGTGACTTGGTAGCTCAATAGGTTAAGCCTTTGACTTCAGCTAAAGTCATGATGCCACTGTTAGTGGGTTGAGCCCCATGTCATGTTCTCTGTTATGGCAACCTTAGCCAACAAATATAAAGGGGAACTTTTTTTTTCCCTTTAGGGTCAAGAATGAGACAATACGTAGGAAGCAGAGAATTCCAAACAAGTACCAAGACTCTTCCTCTGCTTCCCACAGAAGTTGTTCAGGAGGTAAAATGTGACTTGGGTTAGAAATATGTTAAAAGGAATTAGCTGGAAATAAAACCCAACAAACTTTTCACATACCCATGGTAAACACCTGAAGTACTGTGTAGTGATCTTACAGCAAAATATACCTTAACATAAAATTACTGCAAGCCAATTATCCTTTTTAAAGTGAAAAAGGAGATGCCACACTGTAATTCCCTCCCAACAGCCATGGCCCCTTCCCCTGCAGCCATCACTTCTGAGTTTGTTCTTAAACTGAAAACTGAAAAATAAAAATTAGCTGTCTTCATTGCAAGTGGAAAATGACAGGGGAATGTACTGGATCATTTGGACGCTCCTTACAATGTAGTGTTGCTTCTCATATACTCTCCAAGCCTCCCTGCATTAGATTCTACAGCCCACCTTGTGGCTTTTCAAGTATATTAATCATTCTTTTCCTTACAAATTCATTTTAGCAGCACTTGGGTTTTGATTTGTCACCAGTCCTCTGGCACTTATTAACATTCAGAGTAGTTCTGAGCAGCCTCATGCAAATATAGCTACTTCAAAACACAAAATGCACATTTTCTGTTTGACAATCAACATTACATTAATAGTTTGTTAAACCTGGAATAGACCTTAATGACCGCCTATTTCACACCCCCCATCTCCTACCCAGTTAGTGTTAGCAATAGATAAAAGACCTCAGGGTCTTGATTTTCAAGACATCATGCTACTAAGTAAGTGAACAAAATGAGAAAATGTTTTCTTTATGTCCACTCTGCACATAGCCAGATTCTACTAAGGATATCTAACCAGACCAGAATCTCAAGCTGCATTAAAATTCACATCAGACTTGACCTTAATTGAATACATCTTAGTATCTCAAACTTTTACTTTGTTATCAAAATAAAAATAAAACCCTTGCCATATACATACATACTCTTTAGAATGTAGGATATTTTTCACTTAAAAATATTTTCATAGGCATAAAAAGTATTAGCTCAAAAAACTTAACATTTCTCTATCTTCTGTATCTATTATAAAGGGTCATATGCTGTTATTTAAAATATACGTGACAGCACATGAATGCACGGATGCTTAAACCAGGAGGAGACAGCCAACGAGTTTTTGAACCACTGAATGAATTTTTATTTTTTTATTTTTTTATTTTTTTAATAATATTTTTATTTATTTCTAGGAGAGAGAGAGAGAGAGAGATAGCGTGAGCAGGGAGGGGTCAGAGAGAGAGGGAGACACAGACTGAAACAGGCTCCAGGCTCTGAGCTGGCAGTCAGCACAGAGCCCGACGCGGGGCTCGAACCCACGAACCGCGAGATCATGACCTAAGCGAAAGTCGAACGCTTAACCAACTAAGCCACCCAGGCGCCCCTGAATGAATTTTTTAAATACGTGGTTTTGTCACTTACAGAAATGAAAAATAAAGAGGGCTCAAAACACATGTGTTATTAAAATAATAATTATAATAATAAAAGTCCTGAAATTTCAGCTTCCTTTCCTTTCCACTCCTAGCAGCATCTGAATCCTACACATTTTCTCTCTAGGCTTCCTAAGGATTTCTTCTATAAACTGGTGAAAATGGTACCTTCCTGACTACAGTCCGACACCACACTACAGGTCACGGCATCTCTTCAGATGATAGGATGTGTCTCTCTCTCTGTGAACTTAGAGAACACACTACTTGCGAGAAGAATGAAAATCCCACTTTCACCTAATCAGAGATGAGCACAGAGTTGGAGCTCTGGAAAGGAAAGGTGCAGAGAGGTAACTTTTTAATTTTTTTTTTATTTACTTTTGAAAGAGAGACAGAGACAGAGACAGAGACAGAGATCGATTGCTAGTGGGGAAGGGGCAGAAACAGAGGGAGATACAGAATTCAAAGCAGGCTCCAGGCTTTGAGCTGTCAGCACAGAGCCTGATGCGGGGCTCAAATTCATGAACCACAAGATCATGACCTATGCCAAAGTCAGATGCTTACCTGACTGAGCCACCCAGGTGTCCTGAGAGGCAACTTTTTCTTTAGAGAGCACGAAGATGGGAGAGGAAGAACAAAGGCCTACTTTCTGAGGCCACGTATAAATGGAGAAGCAGCACAGAGAGCCTGTATGGTTGCACGCCACAATTCGAACAATATATAAAACATAGATACTATTAGGTAGTACAGATTTAATAAGCTTCAACAGCAATTTAAAAATTTACACTAATATGTATTACATTAAAAAAAAAACTTTACCTTTTTATTAGCTTGAATTTGTGACTCCTTTAATTAAAAGCATTAAACATTTACAATTAAGAAAAAACATCTATTGCTATAACCGCCATCCTAGGTAGACCACATTATGTTGAAGATCCAGGTAAAAAAGACCCAGCGGGAGACACATAATTCATCTACTCATCACTCATTTACCCATTTGACATTTATTGAACATCTACTAGATTCCAGTACTGTGTAAGCATGAAGATTCTGACAAAGTGGTCAAGTATGAATGTTAAATCTGCTCTCGTCACCAAGCTTATTTCTGGTGACTGGGTTCTCATTGGAATGCAGTGGCCACATGCCGCCCAGCCCAGTGCACCCACATAAAGATGATGTATAATGGAGAGTCATTCAAAACTCCCTTCAGTGATGTGTCTGAGCCTCAGTGGACACCAACAAGCGTAACCTTGAGCACCGACTAAGTGGTAGGTCTGCTCTCCAACATCGTCAAGTACTGAGAAAAGATGGCAGCCGCTCCACCATGTGCCCTCACACAGAATGCACATTTGTGCTAACAGAGCACTGAAGGGTGTGGAAAACACATACAGGGCAGACTTCCTTTCTTAGAGTTGGAATTTCACAGTTTTTTTGTCCAGCATTCACATATGCATATAGGCTGATGTATGAATATATATTTTATGACTCAGTCATAGCCATCTTGATGTGTACATGGAATGAAATCTACCGCAGGACTGCTTTTAAAGGAAACATGGGAGAAATTGTCATGCGCACATATGTATATATCCCATAATTCAGTTATATGTTTAAAACCGTTGATGAAACAGCTCCTTCTTGATTTTGGGGGCTGTGGAACTTATCTCCCTAGAGGTCTGTTTTATCCTAAAATGGAGCAGCAATTTAAGGCAAGTAAGATTTTAGCCTCTTTATGTTTACTTATTTGTATTTTAATTAGCTCCATGTTACAAAAATCCACAAAAGGTAACTTATTTGTGAAGGCACAACTGAATAGCTCAATTTATAAATATAATTTATTATAAAGAAATACGTGCTATATATAAATATTATAAATTGTATAATATTTTACTATCAATAATACTAGCCTATGGCCTAAAATTTGAAGAAAGATGGAACGATCTCCCCTGCTCTACAGTTGCTCTTCCAGGCATCTACTAGGTTGATTATATTCAATCCCTGGACATTACTGTTTTTTTTCCTTTGTGTTCATTTATTTTCTCTCCTAACAGCCTGCGTTAGATTCACATCATTTTGGGGCACCTGGTTGGCTCAGTTGGTTGAGACTCTGATTCTTGATTTTGGCTCAGATCACGATCCCAGGGTCATGCGATTGAATTTCACATTGGCTTCCATGCTGAGCATGAAGCCTGCTGAGAGTCTCTCTCCCTCTCCCTCTTCCCTACCCCACCTCTCTTTCTAAAATTAAAAATTAAAAATATATCCACACCATTTAAAAGAAATTTAATGTTTATTTATTTTTGAGAGAGAGAGAGACCCAGAGCATGAACAGGGGAGGGGCAGAGACAGAAGGAAACACAGAAACCAAAGCAGGCTCCAGGCTCTGAGCTGTCAGCACAAAGCCCTATGTGAGGCTTGAACCCATGAACTGTGACATCATGACCTGAGGTGTAGTTGGATGTTTAACCAACTGAGTCACCCCGGTGCTCCTCCACATAATTTTGAGGGAGGTCACATATTAACCTCACATTATCCATCAGTACCTTAATGTGAATTGCTTTCTGAGCTCACGTTCTATCCAGGTCCAGAGGGCAATGGATTTCTCATATTGTTGGGGAGATGCAGGGTATGTTTTGGAAGCTTGTTCAGGATGCTAAAGTTTGTAGATATGGGGACTGCATACCTGGAAAAGGTACTCCAGGGATAAGAGAAGAGAGACAAATGTTTCATCTGTCACTGATCAATTGATCATCACTGCCAGGTGTCACCTCTTAGGATAGCCTCTGCCTAAGGAACTTTTCATAAGAGATCTGAGGGTGTGACCCCCTACTCCAGGCGATACATAAGCTCTCTTGCTGGTGGTCTGGAAGAGTGTGTGTCTCCCTGCATCTGGAGGCAGTACTGTAAACTTTGGGAAGATTTTCAGACTCCTTTCTGAAGGCATTACATTCCTATCACTCTGATGCCAATTCTACTAACTAGAGTCCTAGGGAATTAGACATCCATTGCTAAACAGGTCACAATCTCAATGGTGCTGAGCAAGCTGATTTTCTGGGCCCAGTTCATAATGTTCAATTGGTAGCAAGGGAGCTACAAAGTGGTAAGCTCTGATATGATGACTAGTCAATCAGAATGTGAAAGCTCCTGTTCTGGGAATTCTGGGAAAATTCAGCAACGCTTTAGACTCTCTGCCAAAGAAGAAAAAGGCCAAGGAAAAAGCTGCGTTTTCTTTATCCCCTGGGCCTGAACAGCTGTCATCTGTCTCAGAGTGGGAATGCTTTTTCTAAGTAAAAATCTCATTTACATACTATAGGAAGTGGTGGGAAATCAGTGAATAAACAAATTTAGCATCAATTCCTAGCTAATAATTATGACCCTTTCTTATTCCCTGGAGTCTCAATTCAAAAGAACTGAAGCTTCACAACATTAGTTTTAGAAGCCAGACTTTTAAAGATGCTACTTAGAGGAAATGCCCTGATCTTTCTCTGCACAGCAGTGCACTGCTATTGTAATTTTGCCTAATAATACCCCAAGCTCCACTTGTTACTAACTAAATAGAAATAATTCTACAGAGGCTTCCAACGGAAGTGTGTTATCCAACATGAATTCCACCAGTGCTTAGGTTACTGCATACCAAAAGGAATTCACTTATTAATGGCAAGTAATCCTTCCTAGTCCATTTACAATTTCTTTTCATTCACACATATCATCTGGAAAGTTAAATTAAATTTGCCACACATGTTTAGAGATAGCAGCGCTTTGAGCAGTCCTGAAACTTTCCAAGAGATATTTATTTCCACCATACTCTAAATAAAATGTTTTTGGCTTACCACTGGGTAAAATAGCTATTAGTTAAAATCATTGCAGTTAATACTGACATATGTGCTTTAGAAATTAATTTATGTACTGTATGATATCTTTGAGTTTGGGGGACACTGAATGAATACCTTAGTCTGAAAACAGGTTTCTCTGTTTTCTCATAAACAAAAATAATTATCACAGATAAATAAAATGCACAGTCCTCTGAACTGTGGGTAGGATGATGTGACAAAGAGTTTCATTAAGCTCCATAAAATTAGATTGTGGTTTATATGTCAATCTATTTTAAATGTTAGGAAAATGATGATTAATTATTCAGATGATCCAAACAATCAGAATGTCAATGTTTCTTGACTATGCCAAAGAGTAAAGCAGGTTCAATGTATTTAAATATTTATATAAACATATGCCTTCTTAGGGATATTAAATGCTTATATGTATTTAAATATTTATGTGTATAGACATTCATACATATATGAATAGACATTGATAACACAAAATCCTGATTCTTTATTATATAATTTTTGAAATACCAGGTGTCATATAAAATCCCTCAAGTGTAAGAACTACCTCAGCAGTGCACATTGAATGTTCTCTTCCCTGACGATATTACAAACAGATTTCACTCTGAAAATTCTAACATTTTCTCATTCATACAATAAACACATTGAATGTTTACTATACACTAGGCATGAAGCAATGGAGAAGCAAGTCCATATGTGTTCTTTTATCCCTCAGAGATAAGACATAAAAGAGGTTGGGAGGGGTTAGATTCTGGAGAGTATTATCCATTTAAAATTTCAAGTCTATATTCTTGCAGAACATAATAAGTCACTGAAGAACATAATAAGTCACTGAGGAACATTAAGCAATAAATATGTATTCAAATTTGAAGTTTTAGAGATATCAGATGAGTGTAGGTAGTTTTTGTGTTACACACAAAACAGCTAATATTGGATTAGCCTACAATACAATTTGCAATATTGCAATCCAATATTCTGGTTTAGATGATAAGGTATTAAACAAGGAAGTTTCCAGGAATTTATAGAAGATGGTGCAAAGTAAGCATTGTTAAGGAAAACTATCATGAGTCATTATTGGCAATGACAAATCAAAGTGGGAGGGAAGAGAGAATCTAGAACAATACCCAGGTTTCTACTTTGGAATTGGGTTGATGGTGGTGCCCTTTGTTGTCATGAAGAATTCATGGAAGAAGCAGTTTGGGGATAAAGGTGACATGCTTATTTTGGGTTTGTGGGGTTTAGGTGCCTTTAGGATATCCACAAGAAAATGTCCAGTAGGTATATGAGTCTAGAAGTTGAAGCAGAGGTCTTGGTTGGAGGCAGAGACTTAGGAGTCATAGGTGAATGGTAATTCGCACCAAGAAAGGAAATCGGATTGCTTAGGAAAATTGTGGTGGAATTAAGGAAGGACAAAGAATAGAGCCCTAGGTAATGATAACAATTCGATCTGGGTTGCTAGAGGAAGAGCAGTGGACAGATCAGACAAGCATCACAGATAGATAAGGGGAACTATGAACCAAGGAAAGAGAGGACTGAGTGGCTCAGAGACTCATCTGCACAGAGGGAAACTGTAAGGTTGCCAGATATAGTAAGTTAAAATACAGCACTCCCAGTTAAACTGGAATTTCATATAAACAGCAAATAATTTTAGCATATCTCAAGTAGTACACTGAATGTGATTATACTAAAAAAATATCAATTTTATCTGAAATTTAAATTTTACTAAAGTTAATTTTACTAGTTAAAGTACAGGTATTCTGTACCTTATCTGGTAACCCTAGTCAAACTGCATGAGAACTGTAAAGATTCCATTGCCTCTGGCAAGATCAGCCTTCGTTAACCATATTTATAAAATAATTTTGTTGTTGTTGTTGTTTTTTTTAAATCTAGTTGTCATGGGATGAAGAGTGGATAGGTAAAGGGTAAAGAATTAAATCCTAAGTTCACAATATCCATCAAAGTCTTTGCTGTGATGGAAAGGGGGTAAATTATAGGGCAACACCTAGAGTGGGACCCACAGCCTCTTTAGGGAGTTAAAGGGGGAAAGAATAGAACCAATGGAAAAGGAAAGGGTAGGATGGTGAGTGAGGAACACAATCGCTCAATCTCCACATCCTCACAGCCAAACCCAGACAAGCCCCTTAGCTGTCTGTATGTTTTCTAAGCTTGGGCTCCTTTACAATGTAACCCTCTCCCTTGATCACTGATGGGCTGCCATTCATTCTTCCACACTCACATTATTTGTAGGAAACACACCTGTCAATCCTCACCATTTTGTCACTCTAACTTCTCATATGATGCTTTAAACTTTGTTTTAATTATTTTATATGGTAATTATATATTGTGTATATTGTAATTATTTTAGCTATCCCTGACTCCTCAGGGGGCTGAGAGAGGACAGGGTCCTGCTTTATGAAACTTTATAATCCCAAGGCCTAACCCAATTTTTGGACCAGAGTGGATGCTTAATAAATGATAGAAGAATAAAGTAAACCCCACAAACTTCCTTTAGTTTATTTATTCTGGTCATCATAAGCACACATAGAAGATTTTCAGGAATCTAATGCCTACTAGACAAAATAAATTTAACCCCAAGTACAGAGACATTAAATAGCTACAGAAATATACAGACATATACTGTATCAGACTTCATTCGTAATTGACATTGTCTAGTTTTTACTTTCAAAAAAAGATATAGACTAGTACCTCAGTTACATTGCTGACATTCCAATCTCCTGTATTTCTTTTTCGTTGTTGTTACTTATGGGGGATACACCTTCACAAATATACCAACTGCATTTTCTGAAGTTATCAGGAAGTGAACATAATGAATGGAAAGACTGTTTAGAGGAATATCTAATATATAGGAAGAGGGGAAAGCAGAAGAAAATTAAGGTGGTAAGTGCAGGAGAAATTATAGATCCACTAGAACTTGAAGAGAGGGTCAGGCCCTGTAAAAAGAGGTATACAATACAAACAGGATTTTTTTAAAGGCAAAACCTTGGAATGGTACGAATTCTTTACACTGCAAGAATTACTTATTATCAAGAGGACTCAAATAAAATGACAAATTGAGTCAAAATCCTGTTCAAAACTTTACTGTGTATGTTCCACACTTAGCTGCCTTGGCAAAAAAACCTGCCAACCTTTGAGTAATCACATTGTTATAACACACACACACACACACACACACTTGCAAATCAGATAAACAACATTGAAAGCAGGGCTAACTATGTTCAGAGAAGGGGTGTAGAGCAGTTTGGGTTGGGTTTGCTCCATGCAAAAAGGATGGGGCCATGAAAGAAAACAATAGGATTTATGTTAAAAGGATTAAAATAAGTCTGGGGTTGCCCCTGTATAGTCTATTCTGGTGACTCTGGTCCTCTGGTCTAAACAGCCAAAGTAATAAATTATGCTATTTCCACATCACCTGTGCTATTCTACTCACCAGATCTTAAAACCATAGCAATGTGGGATCCTGGACTAGGAAAAACAGTAACTCATCTCATCTCAGAGAGATTTTGTGATCCTCTCCCTGCCCACCATCACTGCAAGCTGAGCCAGAGACAGGAGTAGTCTAGTAGAGCACAGGTGGGCTATAAAGATGTTCAGATGGCAATTGAGTTTCCTGAATGCAGAGGAAAAAATACCTATCAATGTCTTAGACTTATTAAAACCAAAACACAATTAAGGCGAGTTGAAAGCAGAGGTTTAATAGAGAGCCTAATTACAGAGGTGAGGGCTGCATCAAGGGACATATCTGGGAATTAGAAACAGAGCAGTCATAAAACTGGTAAGCTTGAAGGAGCAAAGGGAGGAAAAGGAGTTCCCATCTTGAGAGCACCAAGAGCAATAACAGAGTCTCTCTTTAATCAAACTTTAGTCAGGGACCACTGAACTCCCTTCTAAACAGGACCCTGATTTTTGGGCCCCCAAGTTAGTCTCGGCAGTATCACACTAGGTCAGCTTACCCAGAATCCACACTCTCCATATCTGATTAGGTTCCCCATCCTCCACCAGCTCCCATGTGAGCTGCCTTAGCAAGAATGCTGTGAAGGCAGGTTAGCCAGAATTTCCCCACACCTTATGTTCCCCAGTCGTCATTTTCTAACTGCCTACCCCAGACTCTGCTCCTTGGCTATAAAACCCCGCTTTCCCTTGTTACATTCAAAGTTATGCCTGATCTCTCTGCCTTAATACAAACTCCATTATAGGAACCCCTCTACCCTTTAATAAAGTCTTTCCTTATGATCTAACATGTGTCAGAATGAATCATTCTTTCTTCTTTCACAGTGGGAGACATGAGGAGTAGGTCTTGGAATAGCTGTACTTATGGAGGGTTCAGCCCAATAGGAAGCCCAATAGGAAATACAAAAGAAAAGCTCCAACAGTCTTTCCATCTATCTCCCTGCCTATCTTCTCCTCCTGCTGCCTCTCATTGGACAATCACACTAGAAGCCAGCTGACAAGAACCCCTGTTTGATGCAGTTCCAAGGGGCCAACCCCTTGGGACACGCCGCATGGCAGAGATGAACAAAGAGTGGCTTTGAGGTGGGGTAAGCAGACAATAAATTGAGATTGTTCAGGATATTAGCCAGTTCTCTAAAGTGTATGAAATGTTGAGCATTTCAAAAGCAGTACAAAAACTAGGTTTTGCTCTCTTGGGTGTTTTAAAGCATAAATAAATAAATGCTCTCCTTCTGCTATTCACTTTTGGAAAGTAAATCGTTCAGCTTGTCAGAGTATATAAGCAATGTGTCTTTATTCATGGCCATGGAATAACCCCCTGATCAAACAACTTTTTGCTTTAGGGGAAATTTTAGCTTCATAATAGCAAGGGAAACAAGTCAGATAGGCTTCCTTGTTTACTATGGGACATGATCTATGGATTTTGTGTGTTGGGGGGGGCGGTGTGTGGAAAGAATTCCTAACAGTCTATCTCGGGTATTTTGAAGTTCTTTAGCAATGGAGAGAAGCACTTCTGTATGACTGGCATGATCTTTCTTTATGACTCCCCACAGATCTGAGCCCATCAATATATTTTATTGAATGTACTAAAAAAATGCTCCTGGCTCACAGATTAACTGGTTTATGAAAGGAAGAGACTCATGGGTAGTTTGTACGTTGCAGTAAGATCTAAACTCAAATGCAAATCACTGAGCTAATAGATTTAGTGGGAAGAACACTGAATTAGAAGGCAGAAAACCTGGGTTTGGTAAACAAGGTTTGGGTCTACCACTAAAGTAGTAATATGATCTCAGACTAGAAACGTAAATTCTCTGTAACACACTGTTTTCTCTGTAAATGTCTGGGTTCATTTATTTCCAATGACCTTCTCAAAATAACTTTTGAAAATTAGATCTACATTCAAAAGGCATTCACTGAAACAATCAGATACCCTTTTGAAGAACAAGCAATTCAGGAAGGACGAATAAATATAAAAAAAATAATATAATTACGTTTCTCTGGCTATGTGTTTTTCTGGCCATAGTTTTAAATCTGACTTTGGAATTCACAGCTATACGGCTATAAGCATTAAATACATAAAGTGTACCGAGACTATCAGCTAAAGAAAAATGGGTGGAGCTTTGGCCCTGTCAACGCTATTGGACCTTTTCCCCCTGATACATTTGTATAGTGTGGTTTTGTTTTATTTGAGGAAGTTGAAATCTTCGTTTTATCCTTTAGTGGTGGTTTTCTTTTTCTTTTTCTTTAAACATTCAAGCATTTTCTTTCTAACCTTTTTTGTTTCTTCTTTCTCAATCTATACCTATTGGGTCTGTTAGTGAAAGAAATTTTTTCCTTATAAAGATCTTCTATAAGGTAATATCCACAGATTACAGAAGAGTATAAACATTACCTTTTGTGACATGCTGAATAATGGCTTCCCCCAGAGATATTCACCTTCTCATCCCTGGAACCTCTGAATATGTTACCATATTCAGATGAATGAAAGTTTGCAGATATGATTAAGCTAAGGATTTTGAGATGGAGAGATTAGCCTGCATTGCCCAGGTGGGAAAATATAATCACAATGAGCTTTGTAAGGGGATCCCAGTCAGAGAGAGATGGTGTTGAGATGGAAGCAGAGGTCAGAGAGCAGAGAAGATGTGCACTGTTGACTTTCAAGATGGAGAAGGAGACCATTAGCAAAGGAACGTAGGCAACCTTTAGAAGCTGGAAAAAGCAAGTCAAATTCTCTTCTAGTCTCCAAAAAGAAGGCAGCCCTGCTGATACCTTAATTTTAGTCCAGTGAAACTTGCTTCTGACTTCTGTCCCCCAGAAATATAAAATAATACAATTGCTTTGTCTTAAGCCACTCAGTTTGTGGCAATTTGTTTATAGCACTAGTAGTGAGTAGGAATTCTAAGAGTATTTTAAATAGGGTCTTCTGGAAAAACTAAAAGTCTCCATTAACCAAAGTAATAAACATATAATTATGTAATACATCTCTGATAATTTCATATCCTGTCATGGAAAGTGAACAAGTGTTTAGATAGGAAATCATACTCACAGTTCCCCCCACATTACTAAGTAGTAAGCCCAACAAGATGATTTTTTTTAAAAATCTGAGAATAAAAAAATTACAGTCTTACACAGATAGGCAAAACAATATACAGGGGTTTCTATCAATATCTGCAGACACTCTCTTAAATTAATAAAAATGTCATACTCTTTCTATTGAATTTTGCATCATTCCATTTTTTTTCTATTAACAAATATCAGTGGATAAGGCAGACATTGATTTTTAGATTCAATATTATTAACTGTCCTTGTTTTTGCTAACTATGATGTCAGTAAACTATTTCTGACTTTCCTCCTTTCTTGGGACATTCTTCCTGAATCAAAGTACACTCACGATAGGTAAGAAGGCATTCTTGTCCCTCTTTCCAAGTCTCCTTAAGTTGGCTCCTAAAAAAGGTAATGTGGAATTTGCTATTGATGAAAATGACTATTTCCTCTATGCTCTGTAGCTTCTGAATAGACATCTTTCTTGAATTTGTACTTGCCATACCATATTATGTTTATATATTTACAAGGATTTTTCTGTACATTAGTGTCTACTTAGACTATGAGTTTTTTAAGGTTGGGAATTGTTTATATGCCCCTTTTTATCTCCCAAGACTTATGCCAGGTAAGCACTGAATACATGGTTTTGAAATTAATAAACCTTTGCATAGGCTAAGATTATAATATACCTGAGAGTGCTCAGGGAGTCAATCAGTCATAGCTGTCAATATGCGCTAGATAATATAAGAAATGACTCCAAAGCAAAAATATCATGATTTAAAATAGAGACGTTTATGCTGGCTCACTGGAGAAGTGTTGAGCATTCTTCCCCCTTTGCTTTTCCACACTGCCCCTTTCAACCTTCTGCTGGGGAGGTGCCCTAATGCCCTTATCCTGCTCCATTGTCTCCTTGGACACACTCCCTGTATACGTAGGCCTGCCTTCTGCAGACTTCTCTGCATTTTTGTGCACTTCCACCTCTCTTTAGTTCATCAGATTGTACCTCAAGAGCAGGGCTTTGTTCTACAGTCTTGCATTTGTCTTGTATATCTTAAAGAAATCTGTGCTAACTTGTTAATACTTGTATCAACTTGATGTCATTCTCCTAGGAAACATCTTTCACACTGAGGTTTTCTTAAGAAATAACTTCTTTGCAGACAACAAAATTTCAGATGCATGGTAGTGTGGTCTCACAGACTCTATTTTAGCAGATTTTTTTAAATGCCCTTGATTAATATAAGCATATGTTTATGCATCGCATTGATTCTGACTACAGGAATCCTTGAAAAGCTACTGTTCTCTGTGGAGGATCATCAAATTCAGCTTTTGTCCTACTTTAGTATTACCACTAAAATATAACTTCTATAAAATATTATCACTGTAGACAAAAATACTTCTAAGTCTGTCATTCACTTACTTCCAACATCAGTCAATCAATAAATTCTTGATTTTGAACAATCCCTTAGAGTTCCCAAAAAGTGAATTTGACTTGTCTTGCAAGAATAACAGTGTTGGATGGATAAAAGGATGAAAGTAAAGAAGTCACAATACAAAGTTCAGTTTGTCAATAAACACAGTTAAGACTATGAGATAATATCATAAAGCTGAGTATACTTCAGTCTTCAATGAGTGTTTTCCAAGTGTGGCTGCAACGTGATATCATTTACACTGGATATGCCATTTTGATTTTGGAGCCACTGGATCATGAACTGTGCTGAACCGTGGGGAGTTTCTTAAAAGAAGATTGAAGAAAAACAGATGAGCTTCTCAAGTGGGTAAAATAAAAAAGAAAAATGAAAGTATGCCAATTAGTAAAGAGGAGACAAGAAAGCCTAAAGCACCATTAAAAATGTAGAAGTTAAAATAAATAAATGACAGCCCTAGAAGTTAGAAATTGTAAAACTCTAAATCTATTTCTGTTGGCAATATATAAAGTGTGATGATTTATGTAATTTGTTACAAATGTTAAAAAGTTTTAATTACAGGAAATAGCTTCAAGGATATTCATTTGATAAAAGTTTTCCCTCCTTAACTGGCCATTCTGTAGTACTATGGTAGAAATGTTACATGCAAAGACTAGAAACAGTCAAGGGTGCCTGGCCGGCTCATTCAGAAGAGCATGTGACTCTTAATCTAGGGGTCATGAGTTTGAGTCCCATGTTGGGTATAGAGATTATATATATATTAAAAAAAAAAACAAACAAACCCTAGAAACACTCAGAGATCTATAAGTATAGGAACATTTACTTTATGTAAAAGGACATGGTAAATAAAGATTGAGTTGAGGATGTAGATGTGGAAGAAAGACGTAGACTGGGGTTGGACAAACATGGCTAGTCTCTAACTCTGCATTGTTTAACATATCTACTGAGTCTTAAATCATCAAATAGGAAATACTCCCTTGAATGACTGATGTCTTCTCATTGATATTATGCTTTACATACATACTGGGCCTGAATAAAGTCCTTGATAGCAGAGGCAATGCGTCAGATCAAATCCAGCCAACCAAACTCCTTTAAAACTGTTTTTACTTCAATTCTTAGTATTCCATTCTCAATCCTCTCACAAACATCATTTCCAGGCAAATAATATTTCTACCTGAATTAAACAAAACTGAAGACCTCTAAACCCCTATTTCTAACTTCAACCTCTTTCTGAAACTCTGAAATGAATACTGTGAACTGTTGAACCTGAGCATGAACAAACAAACTCGTTATTGTCTGTTCATGCCCATGTATCTCTCCTCCTTCTATGTTCTCCAGCTGATTACATCACCCTTCTTCTCACTCAAGTGCATCATCTGTAAATCTTCATCCTCTTTTATCCTGAAGACCTACGGTCACCACATTCTGTTAATTATATCTTCAAGATATTTCCATGTCTCCATTTTTATCATCACTTCCCAGTTTAGGTCATTGATTATAGATTTCTGGATGGAATTTTCCCTAACTTCTCTTCCTTCCTGCATCCCAATACCAACCTGTATCTTACCCATTCCTCAAAACTATCTTTTGAAAATATGTTAATCACTAAAACTATTATTGAGTCTTTTTTACCTTAATGGTCCTTTCCTCACTTCAGGGGCCTCTCTCACAGTGCTAACCCAAGTATATATTTTCAAGTTACACAGTTCACAGATGAATAATGTTAATTAAAAAAAAACCTTACATGCACTGAATGTATTTCTACATTCCAACACAGAAGATTACATAGCTAACAAGAAACAACCCAAGATTCCAGCCCAGTAGGTATTTTTTTGATAATACAGTAAATTCTGCTGATGCAGACAGGTCATGTCAAATGCTCACAGCTTGCAACTGTTGAACACACATAACACTATTAGATAAAATATATCTGCAGGAATGAATATATATATATATATATGCTTAGAAAAATATATATATATATGCTTAGAAAAAATACCAGGCACTAGAAAGAAAAGAAATCTGAATAGTAGTATAAGTTGTTAGCATGGTGCCAGAAGAGTGGACAATTTGTCCTAAGATTCTTAACCTAGCAAAGATAAATTTTTTTAAATTATATTTGTGAAATACAAAAATCAGAAACTGAGAAATATAAAATTATTCAAAGCCCATTGCATCCTTAGGGCCTAGAAAATAAAACACCACTCTCTATGACACTTTCACAAAGTAGGACATGGGATATTACCACAGAAAAAAATATTTTCTATTGAAGATGACCTCAATATTGAGGAGCATTAATAAGAATGTTAACAAACTCAACAAACCAGAGATTAGCACCATAAAAACTTCAGATTATAGAAAACCTAAAAGGCCTTGTAAAACAAAGAAGTGCAAAATAACAAAAGGATAAAAGGAATATAAACTATAATTTTAAAAGACAGTAAAACAGCAATAACAAAAAGGACAGGCTGACTTGACAAAGAATCAAACCAAGTTTTCTGACTCTAGATCCTGTGCTTCTAATAATTGCATTTTTTCCTGCCTGCCTTTGTACCATACTCAATTTCCCACACCGCTATTCTAATTCAAAAAGTCATGACATCTTGAATCAATCCAACAGACTTACTAGTGTCCATGCTCCTAATCTTGTCTCCCCTCCCAATCTGCGCTTCATTATAAAGTAAGCATCCTCGTGTTAAATGCTCATCTGAGCACATTACTTCCTTGATATAACTATCCCAAAGCACCTTGTTGTTTGTAATGTAGTTTGCAAGGCTCTGTGTGATGTCCCATCCTGCCTGTTCAGCCTTATTTCCTATCATTTATCCCCTTCACATTCTATTGAGCCCCCAGCTGAGGGAGCACATAGTGCTCTCCACACCTCTTGGCCTTTGCTCTTCTTGTTCCCACAGACGTTAGCCTAGAAACCAATTTCCAATTTCTCAGAGGGACCTGAAAGCCACATTAAAATGTGATAGCTTTCCTCTGGGCACAATTATTTCTATGCTCTTCTCTTATAATCACATTCGCCAAGTTTAATTGTGAAGGGTGAGATCACTAGATAGTACCTCTATAAAATCTGAGATAGTATGAAACTGTTAACCATATAAATGGTATTTAGCAGATGTTCCATAAATATGCTCTTCTCTTATAATCACATTCGCCAAGTTTAATTGTGAAGGGTGAGATCACTAGATAGTACCTCTATAAAATCTGAGATAGTATGAAACTGTTAACCATATAAATGGTATTTAGCAGATGTTCCATAAATATTTGCTGAGAACTTTAGACTATTACCTTGCATCTCCTTAGCTTTTCACTCTGTTGATAAAAACCTTGGTCATATTATGAGGGTGAGCTCTCACATGACCACTTTTTAAAAAAAAAAAATTAATGTTTTATTTATTTCTGAGGAGAGAGAGAGAGAGACAGAATGAGCAGGGGAGGGTCAGAGAGAGAGGGAGGTACAGAATCTGAAGCAGTCTCCAGGCTCTGAACTGTCAGCACAAAGCTCGACGTGGGGCTCAAACCCATGGACTGTGAGATCATGACCTGAGACGAAGTCGGACGCTTAACTGACTGAACCACCCAGATGTCCCTATTTTTTTGAAATATCAACTGTTCCAGCTCCAGTGTTCTCATATTATCATAATTTATAAATGTCTATCTCTCCAGCTAGGTCATAATCTACCACATTGGTGAGATGTAACAGATTCTTAATATACATGTCTAATTACTAGGTATATGACCTAATGACTATAAACAACCAAATGACTGATATTACGTCCTTATAAGGATGCCCAAAAAGAAAATTCTTAAAAAACACCTACATTTTCCTAATTTTATTGCAGAAATAAACTTTTAAATTTCAGTTTGAATAACATATCCCTTACATATCTTCACCACTGGATTGTTCTTTTTTTCTCCCTGCTTATATCAACACCTTTGTAAACTACATTTCAAAAGAAAAAAACAGTCTACTCCTCTGTTGAGAAACATATCTGTATCCAGGAATGATTCCAACAATCCTTGGGCACTGAAGTCACAAGAGATTCAAAAGCATCTGTTTTTGCCTTGTTAAAGATAAGCTGAATTCAACTGGGAAAACCAGCATATCACAGTTCACTAATACCTATTTCTTTCATTGAAATCCATTCCAATTCTGATCATTTTGTAATCAAATTTAAGTTTTATAGAGTAATATATCACCTATTAATTAAAACATAACTTTATCTTTTATTCACAAAACTATAATTTAAAATATGGTAAAAGATATCAAGAAAGAACTAAATAAGTGGAGAGACATCCCATGGTTATGGATAAGAGAGTCAATATTGTTAAGATGTAAGTTTGTCCCAAATTGATCTGTAGATTCAACATAATCCAAACCAAAATCTCAGTAAGTTATTTTGCAGATATTGACAAACTGATTCTAGAGTTTATATCAAGGGGCAAAAGGCCCAAATTAGCAAACTCAGTATTGAAGAACAAGGTTGGAATATTGACAACTACCTGACTTTAAGACAGTGTGGTATTGATGACAGAACAGATAAATCAGTGGAATAGAACTGGATCCAAAAATAAACCCACAAAAATATAGTCAGCTGATTTTTGCAAAGGCACAAACGTAATATATTGGAGTAAAGACAGTTTTTTCAACAAATGGTGCTGAACAAACTAGACATGTAAAGAAAAAAAAGAAGAAGAAGAATCTAGATGTGGCTCTTATAACCTTCACAAGAATTGACTCAACTGCAATCATTGAGCAAAATATAAAACACAAAACTTTGAAACTGCTCGAAGCAGTTGAATAATGAATAACTTGATTTAAAAATGGGCAAAAGGCTCAAGACACCTCACCTAAAAAAAAGATATACAGACAGCAAGTAAGCATATGAAAAGATGTTCAACATCACATGTCATTAGGAAATTGCAAGCTAAAACCAGAAGATACCACTACACCTATCTGAACAGCCAAAATCCAAAACATTGACAATGCCAAATGCTAGTGAGGATGTGGAATAACAAATAATCATTCACTGCTGATGGGAATGCAAAGTGGCACAGACTCTTTGGAAGACAGCTCAACAGTTTCTTACAAACATTAACTTAGTATTACCATGTGATCCAGCAACTGTATTCCTTGATATTTACTCATAGGAACTTAAAACTTGTCCACACAAAACTCTGCAGAAGGATATAAAGTAGCTCTATTAATAATTGTCCAAACTCGGAAGCAACCAATATGTCCTTCAGCAGGCAAATAGATAAATAAACTGTGGTTCATTTAGACAATCGAATATTAATCATCACTTAAAGGAAATGAGCCATCAAGTCAAGAAAAGACATGGAAGAAATTTAAATACATATTATTAAGTGAAAGAATACAATGAGAAAAGCTTGCACACTGTGTGATTCCCACTATATGACATTCTACAAAAGGCAAAACTATGGTGACAGTAAAAAGATTAGTGGTTACCAGGCATCAGAGAGGACAGAGGGATGGATATACAGAGCACAGAGGAATTTGAGGGCCGTGAAACTTTTCTGTATAATACTATAATGATGGCTACAAATCATCATACATTTTTTTAAATTCACAGAATGTACAACACCACGAATGAACTTTAATATAAACTGATGGCTTTGATGTATCACTGTATGTTCATTGGTTATAACAAATGCACCACCCTGATGGAAGATGTCCATAATGAGAAAGTATGTGCATGTGTGAGACCGGGGATCTATGGGAAACCTCTGTGCTTTTTGCTCAACTTTTCCGTGAACCTAAAACTGCTCCAGGACATGACATTTATTAGTTTTAAAAATGTAGTTAAAACATGCAGGCTTAACTTAAGCTGTTCTTCAGTTATAGCTTAGAGAAACTGCAATTGAAATATTTGTGCAGCTCTTCTCTGTACATAATGAATAAACTACAATAGATTTATAAGAGATTAAGAAAAGAACAAACTCCATTTGCTGCTTTTATACTGTTATTAAATTAAAGTAGTGTGGCTTTAAAGATTGTTTCTTGAGTGATCAGATGTATACAATTCAGCCATAGTCCCTTGGAGAGAATTGGACTATTATTCTGTCTTGTAGATTGCAAAATCCGTGAGAGAACATCAGACTTTCCTCAAATATGTGCCCACTTTTGTCTGAGAGTGTCCCCAAACCCACCTGGAAGATAAATGTCTATTGCCTGAATACAGTTTTAAATGTTTGAAAATTGTTTTACTTCTTTAATTTTTTTCCCCAAAAGACTACTGACAGAATGAAAGAAGTCAGACTAAATCAAATTACATGTGTAGGAAAAGGTGAAGTGACAAGTTGCATAAAGCGAGTAATTGCCTTATGTAATTTGTGTAATATCCCATTAAAACCAGTATGACAATCTTGTCTCTAAAATATACTCACAAAATAACTAGTGATATGATGTTTTTTCAGCATATCAAAATTGCAAAGCCAGCATGAACCATGGGGGAACGGAGGGAGCTGCAATAGACAACTTCTCTGAGATACAACACTTTTCTGGCGCTCAATACGGAGTCACGCAGACCCTTATATAGTCTGATACACCTTCATCTCTTTCCTAGTGTTGGAGCCCTTTAGATCAATCAGCTCACATTTCTGCTCCTAACACATTGGAATGTTTAGTTAAGCTGACAAATTTGTGTGGTAAATATAACAGCCTGGCAAGAAGCTTTCTGTCTGCTTCAGTCAATGCTTTGAAATAAGGCCAGCCAGAAACATTTGTTCAGGCAGCTTTGAAAGTCGGTGATACAAATGGATAAGCTAGATGTCCTGTCTTCAGGGCTGTACTGGAACGGGTCAGTGGGCACAGAGACGGCACTGCTCTGGAAGGACCAAAGGACTCCACGAGCAAATGGAACTGGCAGATAGAGGCTGAACACAGCAGGGATCAGTGAGCATGTTGTGTGTGAGAAGTTGGGCCGGGTCAAAGAGGCAGCAAACTCAGAGAAGGTGGTCAGTCGATCCTGTGCCCTGATGTCCCACTTTGACTGTTCTAACAGCAGTCGTGGCAACTGGTAGGGTGAGCTGAGAAGTATTTGGAAGTATTTGACGAGCATATTGTCTTTGAAAAGAATGTTGGGTGCTGCTGGATAGGTGTCAAACCAGAGATCTATTTGTGATCCTTAAACAGATAAAAATAGCAGAGAGGAGAATAGGGGAGAAAGCTGACAGAGGCACAAATGCAATATTATGCCACATGTCAGAAATTACTGCCAGTTGATTAAAAGTGATTGTTAGAGTATATTTGTTCAGTTTGTGAAGATGAAACTAAGCTCAACAAAGATCAAAGCTATACAGAGTAAAAAGGCTATGTTAGTTGAGGATGGTTTTTATACAATGAGTGCAGTGACTTACATTTGTACAGATTTTTAACTTCCCCATAAATTTCATATACCCTATTTTATGTGATCATCACAACAGATGGAGAGTATAACTAGGGGGGAAATACAACCAATTTTACAACTAAAAACTGACTTTCCTTGGGGGGCGAGGGCAAGTCGCGGCAGGCCTCATGGGTAACTCAGGTAAAGATGCTTTTCTTTTATCTGAACCACTTAATGATTACTTTACTTTCGCTTTTTAAAATTTGGAAATCCAATAAAGGAAAAGACGTAAACTTGTGATTAAAAAAAAAAAAAGACTTTCCTGGAGATATCTAATGATGGTGTTAAGGAAAATGATATTTTTTTATTTTTTTATAGGAGAGAGAGAGACAGCGTGAGCAGGGGAGGGTCAGAGAGAGAGGAGTCACAGACTGAAACAGGCTCCAGGCTCTGAGCTGGCAGTCAGCACAGAGCCCGACGCGGGCTCGAACCCACGAACCGCGAGATCATGACCTAAGTGAAAGTCGGACGCTTAACCGACTAAGCCACCCAGGTGCCCCAGGAAAATGATATTTTGAACTAGAGTCTTCCTTCAGGTACAACAGGGTCATTTTCCTAATCTTGTAATCTCTAGAAAAGCTTGTTAAAGATGTGAGAAACTTGTAAGGGTGTTCATCTCTAGCCAATGGGAATAGGATATTATTGGAGGGAATTAATTTACACTTCACTTTACATAGTGATGAACTATTTGAAGTTCTTTTAGTGGTTATATACTACATTTCTAATAAGAAACAACTAAGGGAAAATATCCAGGGGTGGGGGGGAAAGGCATAAAATAGGGAAAATAAGGACATAGACGATTTAAGATATAGAGAAAAGGAAAAGATATATTCCCTCTGGAATATAAGAAAACTACATTGAATGAAAAATTATGTCAGGTTCAGGGAGATATGATCAAGAAATCACTTCATTAGAATACATAGGTTTGATCTACTTCAAGGGTAAATCACCCTCAATGGAGAATTGAGTAACTTCCCAAATAATATTCATCTAAATCTATGGTCCAGGCAAATATGCATATTATTATGGAAAATTCTACCCTATCTCATGTGCACTAGCCAGGCATACTTGACCAATTCACTGAAAATCCACCCCCCCCGATATTTTCTGTTTATCACAGGAATGGGCATATGTGCTTTTCTGCACATATTGGTAATATTAATAGTAATTATTATTCATATTAGTAATAATATTAACAATATATTTATTAGTAATTATAACTTGTTAGTATAATAATTATTAGAGTAATAATTCACACATTATTATTACAATTATGAGTAGTAATAACACATATCGTAATAGTATTTTGCAATTTAAGTAAAATGATATAACATTGAACATAATACTATGGAAATGTAATGATATGTTTGGAGAATAATAAAACACTTTAATCAATATGTTCAAAATTAGTAATTAGTAATAATAACAAATTGTAAAGTATTTTGCAATTTAAGTAAAATGACATGCTATTGAGCACTGGAAATGCTACTATAGAAATGTAATGTATTTGGAGAATAATGAAACATTTTAATCAATGTATTCAAAATTCTCAGAGTTATCTTCAACTTGAAATGATAGTTTTCCCTTAGGAGACTATATACTCCTTTGAAAATATAAATTTATTTTTAAACAACTTGTAAAGTAAATATGACCTACGGAGGGAGCTTAGTATGAAAGCAATTCCTGGGCTGGTCCTCTGAATTTAGAGGTTACACTCTTAGTGGCAGACCCACCCACTGTGACTGAGGGCCAACTGCTTAACCCTTCTAAGTCCATGCGGGCTCGCCTGCAGTGATGATATATAATGTCCTCTAGCTCACTGGTAATGCACACATAAGCAAGAAACAAGGTAATAGTTTGACATAAAAATCTGGTAATTTAAGCAAAAAAAGTTACGTATCTATTTCAAGGTAGCCATAGCTAGGGTAATGGATTTGATCTTGATATGCCAATATCCACAGACTGAAACAGAAGTTTTTAAGTAGCTGATATAAACTTTCCCCTTTTTGTGGATTAAGTGACATGTTCACAAAGTTTGCTTTCAACATCTTTGGGTGTGAGTTATGTGAGCTATAAATCACTTATCTGAAAGGAACTCGATTAGAGTCTTCCGTAATCAAATTATACTTGGTGATCAGAAAGCTGATAACGAGGTATTACAATGTGGCAATTGTTTTCAAAGAGTTGATTTATTAAAAGAAAAGATCGGTCAGACCAGGTGTACGACATGGGCCAGGACAGCAGAAAGACTATTCGCAAGCTTATCCAGACATAGCCAGAGAGTAACTCCAGAAACAAGATCATTTGTTCTCAATAAAAAGAATATTTGACAGCATGGATGAAGCTTGAGTAGATCATAAATAAGGGAAATTAGTCAGCCACAGAAAGGCAAATACTGCACAATTCCACTTACTTGAGGCATCTAAAATAACTAAATTCATAGAATGAAAGGGTGGAATGGTGGTGACCAGCGGGGGCTGGGTGGGGGGGGAGGTGGAAATGGGGAGTTAACAATCAATGAGCATAAAGTTTCAGCAAGATGAATAAGTACTCGAGATCCACCATATGACATTGTACCTATAGGCAACAATGATGCATTGTACACTTAAAGATTTGTGAAGAGGATAGATCTCATGTTAAGTGTTTCGATGACAATAAAAAAATTTAATATAATACAAAGAGAGTAGGAAATTCAAGTTCCTGTGTAATTACCCTTAAAGCCTACAGTTCAAGAGATAACTTGATGGAATAGGAGGGTGAAGTGAAAATGCAAAATAATTGAGGGGGAAGAATATCAAATATTGTGTGGATTAATGTGAAGATAAATATTAGCCTGTGAACAATACAGGGTAAGAGAAAACTGAAGCTTTTTAAGGACAAAAACCAGCAAATTGTGCCCCCAGTACTTGGCAGGGTATCTATGCAAGTAGTTTTACAAGAAATACCTATCAAATGGATGAAGTATCCATAACTATTGCTTACGGGGCTTTAGACTTCTATATCTTGTTTCTATGATGAGAAATAAATCTAAATTGAGACTAAGGAGACAGAAGAGGGAGTTTGGAAAAGAAAAGCCAGAAATATCTGCATATGTTTGTTTATTAAAGTTCTAAAATCACTGAATGATGCATTTTGGAAGAAGAAAAGCAAAATCCATTACTACCAAGATGTTAGAATCTTAGATTCTTGCCTCCTTAACATAGATATTGCCACCAACTCACTCAGCAGACAGGTACAATGAACCTTGGGCCAGCACTGTGCTGAAAACCACCAGGAAGGCAGAGAAAAGCAGTCATCTGAGCTTTGGTGTTGGCCACTGGTATCACTTGCTTCCTTTTCACTCTAAGAAACAACACATTTAGGAGGAAAATGGAAAAAAAAAAACCTTAAAACATATAATTGGAAACAATGAGGAATGATACCTTGAATATTCTGTTTTTCTTCAGAACTTTCTTAATTACATTTTTTGCTGACTCTACCCCTAAGAAGAGCAGGAAAGAGGCAACTTTGCTCACTTCCAAGAAATGCCCTTGACTCCTCTCTTGTTAAAACAGCTTAGGCTCATTTGCTTTCTGTCTAGGTCCTGAAAAGCTGCAGAGTCAAGGAGTTCTTCTAGGCTTGTGTGAGATACAACACACATTATTAACAGCAGTTTCAGTCTCTCAGGTTGCTAACAGTATCTGAGCAGTAACTTGCAGTTAGAATGTTCCCCTCGCACAGAGCAGAGATATGACTTACACAGGGCAAGTTCTAACATAGTTTTATAGATGAAGAAACAGGACTAGACAATAGCCACATCTGGTATAAAAACCTGAGGTCTGTGATTCTTAATTAACCTTGTGATTTTCTCACTGTGGAGGACGTTTTTTCATCACAATGGAAGTGTGGAGTGACATGAGTCGGTTTTGCAGAATGATCAATAGCAGGACATCAAAGGTGGACTGATGTGGATTTGAAACTTGATTCTGCCATTTCCTGGATATGTGCCCATGGTGATTTACTTAAGCTCCCAGAACCTTAGTTTTCATCTTGTACAATGGGGGGAACGATAATACCTCATATCATGTGAGGATTGGAGGAGCTAAGATATGTTTCTGTTAAGTACAAGTCTAGTATAAATCTTTCCTCAATGAACATAGTTTGTTAGTTTGCTGATAAGAGGAAAGCTGCTCAGCATCTGGACAGACTCATGAGGCTGGACACAGTGGGAGGAAGGTCTTTCTCAAGGGCTTCCCCTGGGGGAGAGGAAAGCCTGGATGTGCATCCTGACTTGGACAGCTCTTAGCTGTGTGGGCTGTCCACTTAATCCTTCCTCAACTTCGGCTTGCTCATTTGTAAAATAAGGATAAGGGTGCATCCTTTATTGAGTTGTCATGAAGAGAAGCATGAATTTGTGGGAAATACACAGCACGACGTCCGGTGTGCTGAAGATGCTCAGTACAAGATAGCTACTGCGCAATATCAGTCACACCTGTAGAAATGCCTCTCCCAAGCCATCCTGTGTCCTAATTGTTCAGAATGTTATACATGAACATGCCTCCCCCCCAACACACAACAGAAGAATTAAAGGGTGAGAAACTAACCTAAGACTTTGTTAAATACAATGGTTATGGTGAAAGATATGGATCAGGAATGGTTTCTAAGGAGTTTTCACTAAGTTAGTGTGCACTAAAACAGAACAGTCATGGGGCGCCTGGGTGACTCAGTGGGTTGAGTCTCCAACTTCAGCTCAGGTCATGACTTCACAGTCTGTGAGTCTGAGCCCCGCATCAGTCTCTGCTGACAGCTTAGAGTCTGGAGCCTGCTTTGAGTTCTGTGTCTCCCTCACCCTCTGCCCCTCCCCTGCTGACATTCTGTCTCTCTCTATCTCTCAAAAATAAATAAATTTTAAAAATTTGGGGTGCCTGGGTGGCTTAGTCGGTTAAGCGTCCGACTTTCGCTTAGGTCATGATCTCGCGGTTCGTGGGTTCGAGCCCCACGTCGGGCTCTGTGCTGACTGCCACCTCAGAGCCTGGAGCCTCTTTCGGTCTGTGACTCCCTCTCTCTCTGACCCTTCCCTGCTCACGCTGTCTCTCTCTCTCCTAGAAATAAATAAAACATAAAAAAAAATTAAAAATTAAAAAAAAACAGAACAGTCATGACTGCAGATAAAATAACAGCACAGCAAAAATATTTTATATATCCTGAATCAATAATAATAGTATTAATCATAATCTCTTAGAACTTACTCTCCTTCTTTTAAAGACTTTCTTGCTACTACTATTTTACTTAATTTAGCCAGAATATCTACAGATATAGACTTCTATGTTGGCTCCTTAATAATCATTTTAAAAAAAGATTAGACGCTTTTATACCTGCAAGAAATTGGAGTTGCAGAGTCTTATCTTACAGATCTTTCCTTTTATCAGTGCTTTTTGAAAATATCCCAGTTATCTCCTTACAACCATTACCACAATGTACTCTGAGTTTGCACTAGGAATGCACTAGGAATACCTCACAGAATCCTAAACAGTGACTTCGGCCAGAATGTTGCCCCAAACAGGGCATGGGACTCATGGGACCCAGGTAACCAGACATACCATGCCAACATGGCATGGGATGGCCTCTTCCATAAGATACGTTCTATAAGTATCCTCCCATAGCGGGCCTGAGCTCAGTTTCCAACCTCCAGGGTGAAAGGTAATAAGACATTTAAAGACTCATATAAGATGATTTTTTTAAATTTGTCTCCTTCACCTGAGGGACAAACACTTGTGGTTGTACCTCTACTTAATGAGATCTCTTACACTATGAAAAACTTAATAAAAGTCCCTAAGTGGATGAGAAAATTGTTATTGTACTAGCTCTCTTATTACTCCCCTTACCTCCAAATAGGGAGGGTTTTCAGTGACTTGTATCATTCTGCAGCCTGATGCTAAGGTGCTCCTGCTTAGACAACCCAATTTAAGATTTGGACAATATAAGGAGTTAACTAATATAAACTTGAAGACATGTTGCATTATTTAATAGTGATGCATGCTTTTCTACTAAACTAATATAAAAGATTTCTGGTGGCATCTGTAATTTTACAGTTTTCTTTCTGATTAAAAATGTTTTATGTTAAAAGCTACTTGCTCTAAATTCTCTTTTTCTGGGGATAAGTTTTATATCTATCTATCATCTATCTATCTATCTATCTATCTATCTATCTATCTATCTATCTATCTAGCCAGCCAGCCAGCCAGCCAGCCAGCCACCTCTCTCTATCTCCCAGAGACTTGAATTTCTAATATATTTCAATACAAATATTCATATCAATGAAGATAGTCAACAGACAAGCAACAGGCTGGTAACTGCTGCCAAGGTGAGTGTTTTTGATGGTCTCGATGGTGGGAATAAGACCCAATGAGGCCTGGATCAAGGTGAGGCAAGTGAGGTAAGGCATGCAAATGTGACATACTGTCTTTTCCTAATATTTTGCTATTTTATCATAGATTTTTGCATTAATTTTGATTCCTTAAAATACAGTATTAATTAGTATTTATTTTGATTATTGAATTTTTTGGCTTCCTAAATTTTATACCTAAGGTGAGTGCCTCACTGGCCCAATCCTAATTTTGGCCCTGGGTTGGATTATTGGTTGCACTTCTTCACATGCCTGGATCAACATTCCTGCTATTTTAAGTTGAGTAAAAGATATTTGGTACCCCTGGACTTTGGGCTTGGCCATGGGACTTGCTTTGGCCAACATGGATGTGAGCAGACACAATGTAAGCAGAGCTGGAAATTGTATGGCGGGGTTTTCCTTCTTGCATTCCTGTCATCACCATCAGATATCAACAGATAATGTCTTATGTAGCTGCAACCCATTTTACCTACATCCAAAAGATATGGAGCAAACTTGAACCCAACCTGCAATTTGAATCTACCAATCTACAGGCTCATGATCTTAAAACATTAATATTATTGTTTTAAACCGGTGAGGTTTTCAGGTAGTTTGTTATATAGCATTATTGTAGCAACTCTGAGTAGCAGAGAGAAGAGGGTATAAAATATGCTTCACTATCTCTCCTACTTATTAATAAGCAGCAATTCATTTGATTTATTAACAAACATTCATTATGCAACTACAATGTGATAGGCACTGGGATTACAGAGATGGATTAAGGTGCTGATTCTTCAGAAGTTTATTGTCTACTAGGAGAAAGACTATGAACAGGCAAGTGTAATTACTTGCTAAAAATGCTGAGGGGCGCCTGGGTGGCTTAGTCGGTTAAGCGTCCGACTTTCGCTTAGGTCATGATCTCGCGGTTTGTGGGTTCGAGCCCCGCGTCGGGCTCTGTGCTGACTGCCAGCTCAGAGCCTGGAGCCTGTTTCAGTCTGTGACTCCCTCTCTGTCTCTGACCCTCCCCTGCTCACGCTGTCTCTCTCTCTCTCTCTCTCCTGGAAATAAATAAAACATTAAAAAAAAATTAAAAAAAAATAAATAAAAATAAATAAATAAAAATGCTGAAAGATTTGGGTGCCTGGCTGACTCAGTTGGTTGAATATCTGACTCTTGATTTTGGATCGGGTCATGATTCCAGGGTCATGGGATCAAGCTTTGCATCAGGCTCTGCACCGAGCATGGAGCCTGGTTAAGAGTCTCTCTCTTTCTCCTTCTTCCCCTCTTCCTAGTTCACAGACTCTCTAAAATTAAAAAAAAAAAAATGCAGATGTCTGCATATGGTACAGTATGCAAAGAGTTACATAAGTTATCACACCTACTAAGAGAGAAAGTTTTTAATGGAAGAGCTGATTATTTCATGGAATTAAACCCAGATGCTCACCCAGGCCAGAAGCTTGGATGGAGCTGACAGCATTACGATCACACATTACCTACAAAGACAGAAGTGCCACAGACCTAGCTAATTGTTATTAGGGAAAACATGGAAGCTCAATGTATCCCTGTCTTCAAGCTTTCAAGAGAAATCTAGATTATTCTTTAAAACAATCTTACAATTCAAAAATGGCAGCCATTAATTCAAGGTGTTTCTACCTACTATATAGGCAAAAAGGCTCCTGCACCAAAGAAATAATCCAACCATAGGCTATATTTAAACCTTGGATTTCTAGTTTGGGGTAGACTGAGCAGGTGGGAATTAGGAGAGTGCCAGCTTGGGCACATGCACAACTTGGACACAGGCGCAGGGGCGGGCAGGGTTGAGACCTTGCCTTCAGCTGAGCTCTCCAAGCCAGTACTCCCTGGAAGTGCTGGCTGCAGCTAGGAGGAATGAGTGCTGTTTTTCTCTTCTCTCTCTCTTTCCTTTTTTTTGTTTGTTTGTCTGTTTTTGTTTTTATTTGTTTTGCAATTTGCTCAAAGTCACTGAAGGGCATGTTTCTTTCATCAGTTTCTATCTCTTAACAACAACAAAGTAATAACAGACATAATGAAAACACCTAGAGTCATAGAAAATGCACTTTTAATTATCTGTAAGTTGAGACATTTTCTCTAATATGCCAAATAGCATGTCTCCTTTACCAACTCTGCACATTTCAGTCTAGGAATAATAATAACTCGTAGTTTTTTTAGGAAAGCACATTATGTTCATATACTTTCACCATTAAATCTGGGTAATAGAGGAAAAATATTTTTAAAGTATAACAGAAGTATCTTTGTACAAAAGTCATCTATCTTAGGTATTATTAGTATAAATCTTGGAAAGGTATTTTTTTCTTGTCAAAATCTAAATTCCTATTTACAGATAATAGCACCAAGAGTAGAGGTGGTTTGGGGGTTGGAAGGATAAATGTCAAATACAGCGGGATTGTGTAAGTCATCTTCATTCATAAATAATACACTACAATATGGTGACATGATATTTATCTAGCATTGCAGAGAAATTTGGTATTCTAGGAACACAAATGTATTTGATAGCTGGAGGTTACAACTTCAAATGCCCCTAAGAAAAGTTGATGAGAAGCTAGCTAAGATCCATTACATAATTTATCTGCCTTCTTAAACAGACTAGACTAAAATAAACAGACAAGTAAAGTAAAACCTTGAATTCTTTAAGTTCATCCTCATGAATAGCATGTTATACTGTAAATGCAATGCTACCTTCCATGTCTAGAGTAGGAGATGGGGCTGTTGAGCCATATATGAAATGGCCCTTGCTCTAATCTGCAGGCCAGTGGCTCTCCAGTATCAGAATTACCCATGGGAACAGAGATTATTGGTCTCCTTCTTGTACAGTTTTTTTTTTTTTTTTTTCTCAGTAGGTTTGGGCTGGAGAACAAGACTTTGAATTTCTAACATATTCCCAGGTGATGTTGCTGTTGCTGGTCCAGAAATCATATTTTAACTACTATTGTTACAGGCCTTTTCTCCTTCCTCCCTCCCTCCCTCCCTTCCTCCCTCCCTCCCTCCCTCCCTTCCTTCCTTCCTTCCTTCCTTCCTTTTTTTCTTTCCTTCCTTCTTTCCTTCTTTCCTTCCATTCATCCTTTTATAATATTTTCCTAACTCCCACTCCTTCACCTATGACTTATCAATAATTTCCCTGTACTCTTGTTTATAAAACTCTCACAGAAAAAACGAAGTCTTCTTTTGCTCTTTAGACAATGATTGTGGCTCTAGGCTTTGCCCTTTATTTGCAGCAACCACACAGCCAGTTCGGATACAGAACCAGTGCTGAGGTTCCTGGTCCTTAGTAATTCTACCTTTAATGTTTGGACTTACAGAATTCAGGACATGAAAGCATCATTTCCCATGAAGCATGGACAATTCCACAGGCTTTGCTCTCACTCTTAAGTCCCTTCTCAGACTTGCAAAATATCACTCTTATCTTGAGAAGGCAAATATGGTTCTTCAATAATCCAATTACCAAAAAAGCATCCCTGCTCCCATCAAATCATTTTATTCCTTGAATAAAGTGAGATGGAAAATGGTATTCACCAGAATAAGGTTTTTACTGCTATTTAAAACCCAGCCTTGGGGCACCTGGGTGGCTCAGTTGGTTAAGCGTTCAACTTCAGCTTAGGTCATGGTATCATGGCTCATGAGTTCAGGCTCACATCAGTCTCTGTGGTGACAGCTCAGAGCCTGGAATCTGCTACAGATTCTGTGTCTCAGGCTCTCTCTGCCCCTTCCCTGTTTGTGTTCTCTCTCTCTCCCTCTCCCTCTCTCAAAATTAAACATTAAAAAATAAATAAAGATAAAAAAATAAAACCCAGCCTTGTGGTCAAACTTTGATATTCTCTTACTATCATATCCTCGTTCTTTAAAAAATTACCAATAACAACATAGGGGAAGTCCCCTGTTTTGATGAATGTTAAAAAAAAAAAAGAAATAAGAAACATTCATTTTTTTCTCAAAGACTTTAAATTTTAACTCTAAATACATATGGGTTCTGTGTGACACAGAAAATGCTTTCACACATCTATTAAAAGACATTAATGATATAAACATAGATTACAAATATTTTTATTATTTGTACATTGAACTTCAGGTGCACTTTCCATGTATTTCACTAAACATCACTCATTGTCTTCACATGTCACTTCTATGTCTGTCACTGAACAATGAAAATGCTTACATGGACATAGTTAAATATGCATAATTATTATAGCAGATAGAATGAAAAATCAAAGGCAAATGTCCAAAAACAATTTTAGATGCATAAAATTTATATGGTACCAAAAGTACCAATATCAATCAGAAACAAAGGGGGAAGAGGCCATAAAAATGATGGCATTCTAAATTCCCCATCAGACATTCATATTTTGGAAGTATAGATTGATATAACTATTTTTATCAATTTAATCAATTGCCTGTAAAATGTGCAACGTTTCTATCTTCTCAATTACTACAGAAATTAAATCAAGCCACAAATATACACAGTAGAAGATATAAGGAAAGAAAACACCAAAATGGCATTAAAATGAAAGTCAGAGGTATAAAATAAGACAGAGGAGATAATCATAACAGTAATAATCATTTGAATGCTTACTCTGTGCTAGGAATTTTACTGTTTTAAATCTACTATCTAATTAAATATTCATATGATTTTGTAATATAGCGAGCAAACAGTGTCAATATTCAAATCCAGATTGTATTTGTTTCACTTACCTCATGACATTAATATAAATTATGTGTGATAAATATGAATGATGAAACCCTCCTTGGTAAAAGCAAAATATTTTCAAAATGGGTAGATACGAATAAACACAGGAGACACCTACATGACATTAAAAGACATACCTAAAGAGCTCTATATATGAAACATAGTAGTATTAAAACATATGCAACAGTAGACATTAGAAATAAAATGGGGTATTACTAGAAATAATGTAGAATTAGAAAACTACTTAATTCTTGAGTGTAATAAACCTGAATACCTGAATCAAATTTAAAAGGAAACAAAAGTTCATATTCTAAATTCATTTGGCATATAAGCAAAAATCCTATACACTGGTGAACTGAATTTCACAGAATATTAGTATTTTCACATGTACATAGTGGCAAAATCCTAGTCAGTAAATAGGGCAAAACCCAGGGGGGAAAAAAGCTGTAAGCCTGTATAGAGAATTAGAACAGTAAAATATTGATAGCAGTTATCTTCGGATAATAAGTTATATGTTTTTTTGTGTCTACTGCTCTACATTTTCAAATATACCTGTAATTAATGCGTACATGTGTCTCTTATAATAAAATATATTTTATTTTAAAAGAAAGCAAGTATAAATGCTTACATGTGTATACATAATTGTGTGCATGAGTATATGTACATATATATATATATATACACATATACATATATACTAAAGAATATTTTAAAACTATAATACTGTAGCAGTCATATATTCCTGGGCTTTGTTTCATGAAGATGGATAATGCCTGTTTTACACGTTAAGGAGATATCCTGAATCTGAGATATCTAGGAGCTTCCTTCTTATAAACTCCTTTGAATCTCATCTTCCATAAATATTAATTTGTGTTCCTTATTATCTTTCCAGTTTATGAACTCTTTTTTGGGGAACAACACCAATAAATTTACCACCAGGCATATAATTTTTATATCTTTATACCTAAATCCTATACTACCTTTTCTTTTACAGCCTAAAATTACCTTCAAACTTCATGAGAGTTCTCTTAGGCATAGTATTCTTGAATTTGTCAAATATGTCCATGTTCCACGTACTAATATCCTTCATGGACATGAATTTGATTGTGTCCCTTTTCACCCATCATTTTTTTGAACTGAAAATTTCCCATCTGGTGTCACTACTTCATTCCTTTGATCATTTCCATTAACCTTTCAGGCTTTTCTAAACTATTTTATGGCCTTAATGGAATGCACTGAATCAAATTATGAACTCTACTCCAAGTACAAAAACATTATTAGTCCTGTTCAAAGACTAACAAAGTTATATAATATTGTGGGTTTTTTTTTTCTCCAATTTTATCATGGTTATATATGGCATTTAGTTGCCCTTTTGAACTGCTAACCTATACTGGACTGTCTTCAAGAAATATTTGACATAGACTCAGTTAATCATTTTTTTCCAGACACAAGTAATAGAGAGATAGTAATCCATTTTATCAACATAGCTTGGATCATGCTTCCTTCTACATCCTACACATGAAAATCATCGACTCTTATTTTGCCTATTCACACAGCATTACAAAATAGACTTGCAGGACCCGTCCATCTCACCAGTTTTGAACAGCTTCACAGTCATCTGCAGACTTACAGATCTGTCTCGGTACAGTCATACCGGCCACCTTCCTCCTCAGGCCCACATTCTTCCAGTCGATAAAACTGAAGCATTTTTACTCCACTGTTGGTTTGGTCCAACCTCATGTGCTAATACTAGTCCTGTATACCAGAGGTGAATTTCAAGAACTTGAACAAGTGCTACAGGTCAGAAGTTCATGTTTACCTGGACACTTTCTAATCCCACTTGGACCTCCCATCCTGTCCCCGACCTTGACTATTCTTCCTTATGACCAAGTCACCTCCCCCCTCATATTCCACTTATAGTAATAGATCTCTGTGTGTGGCCTGCTCACCCTACTTTTGTTTGGTTTGGTTTTTAAATATGATGCCTTACTCTTGTTAATATCCTGTTTCATTTGCTAACTGCCAGATCAGTATTTCTTCTCCAAAAACAGTGCTTATGAATCACCTGGAAGGCTTATCAAGCTACACCTTCCTGGCCCCAACCCTAGAGATTCTGATTCAGTAGACCATGGGAAGGCCAAAAATCTGCATTTCTAACATGCTTACAAATGATGCCAATAACTGCTGGCCTGGAGATTACAGTTGGAGAATCACACAACTTTCATGATTTCCATCTGTTTTTTGTTTGCCAGACGCATCCCTTGATGATCCACCCCATTAGACAGCTCATTTGGGTTGTCTTGATGGGGTTTCCTACATCAAAGAACCCCAATACTTCCTCTGACCATTGTATGAGGAAGGAAAACAATGCCAATTCTATATTTCTGCTTCCTGATGACAATGCCAGTGAGGATGATGGCAATGGCAATGGCAATGATAATGAGCCTGGATTTCTTCATCTTTAAGGTGGAGACCTCCATTAGAGATTTCTGAAATTATTAAATGAGAAAGCACATGAGACTGTTAAATGAGAAAGCACAGCACTTTGCATGATGCCTGACATGTAATGGGTGCCCAATAAATGTGGGTTATGAGGCCATCAACATAGACAATGATGGCAGCGTATCATTAACTCAAGAGATTGACTGATTAGTTTGGGGAAACATAACAGTGAACAAAACAGGTAAGGATTCTGCTCTGGTGGAGACAGAAACAGTGAATGATTCTACAAATAAAAACAGACTACAGTAAGTACTACAAAGAGAAAAAAAAAACAGAGTAACTGGAAGAGGTCGATTTGGTCAGATGCATAAGGGAAGGCCCTATAAGAAGGTAGCATTTGCAATACAATCTAAGTGAGAGGCGGCTATGTGAAGAACTAAAGGAAGAGACCAGCAGTCATGTGTAACTACCCAAGCAAATTTGTCAATACTGGAAATTGTTTGGTTTCTTCAATGAAAAGGCAGGAGGCCAAATTGGTGGAACCTAATAAACAGAGGTAGAATGTGCTGAAGTCAGAAAAGAAATAAACACAAGCTAAATCCCACAGAGGTTGGTAGGATGTGGTCAAGAGTTTTTAGTTTAATCTAAGAAAACAAAAAGACTCTGAGGGTTTTAATTTCCAAGAAGGGGCATCCTGTGTTCTGATTACATGTTAACAAGATCATCCGGGTAAGAATGGGTTGCAGTAAGGCAAAACTGCAAGAGAGATGGTTAGGATGTTCTAGATCTGGTCCAGGAAACAGGTGAGAGGAGCTGGACTTAGGATGAGGGAGGTCAGGATGGAGAGAAGTGGTTAAATTTTCTGGAGGGTAAACTGTTATGAATTTGATGCAAGGTATAAGGAAAAGAGAGCTCAAAGCTAATGAATGGCTTTGATATATTGCAACACTAAGGCTATATTCAGTAAATCAAAATCTCTTTACTTATTTTGACAGTTTTCATATGCATTGTATATGTGAATGATAAATACTCCTTATCTGAGGACAATTTAATTGTGAATACTTATTTTCTGCATGATTTTCCTAATAACTTATACTGTTGACATTTTTCACAATCGTTGGTAAAGTGTAAATAATGGTAGCACACTTCTTAAGCTTCCTCCAGAAAACCTGTAATATTTTTAGTTCAACTTATTTTTAAAATAATAATAGTTAATATTTATTTAATGCTTCATAGGTATCAGACCCTTGTTCATGCCCAAATCATTAGATTTTGCAGCCCACCAAAACCAACAAAACATTCCTCTCCTTTTGCTGATATCACTCAAATTTCCACTTCTACAGCTTCCATTCCAGACTCTCTATGTTATGATACATTGTACTGCCTTGCTTAAGTTCTCCAGTGCATCTCTAGTGAACTTTAACACTTTCTTTCTTCTTGAGCTTCTCTGCAACATCAGAAGATGGTAAGAAATGTTCAATTTAATATAAGATCTGAATGAGACTTCCTAGTCTGAGTTTGAATAATCATGGAGAATGCATGTTAACAGACACCTGCTGTTAATAACAGTAATGATGACAATGCCATTGACCAAGTGTCTGCTCTGTTCCAGGCACTGTCCTGGAGCTGCACGGAACATGCATCATTTTCATGGAGTCTAATCTCTAACAGCTCTGCAGGCTAGATGCCACTGGCCCATTGCACAGACAATGCTTGAAGATGGAGTGAGGTGTCCATAACCACTCCCCCAGTGGCACCCTCAAGCCTAGACTGGAGCAGGTTGGAGGAGGAGAAAGGGGAACAGGATGGTAGAAGGAAAAGGCGTGGATAGAAGGAAAGATGAGAGTCGCAATCACAGAAATGCCCCTGCTTTTAGGGAAGGAGCTATAAATTGTCTATACAATGTTCAGCCAAAAAGGAGAAAAATGCAGTTTGCAGTGGAAGTGAAAAATGAGAACTAATTTGGTCCTGTATTTACATGGAAGGGAGTGAAGAGGTGATGAGGAGAAAAATTCGCTCACTGATATCTTCTTCTGAGGCCAGAATTTCATTTATTATTTTATTATTGTTTTAAAATCAAACAGGGAACATGCCCCTGTGTCACTTTTCCTTCTTACATATATGTGCATAGTGGCCTTGTGTCCTTTTAGTTCCCCAGATATTTTGCAAGCTAAATTATCACTCCAAAGGAGAAAGAGTATTATGTGCTATTATGTGCACAATCCCCACATCAGGCTAACCACCCTTTATGAAGTGCTCACTCTCGCTCTCTCGCTCTCTCTCTCTCTATCTTTCTCTCTCTCTCTCTCTCTCTCTCTCTCACACACACACACACACACACACACGCACACCGTAATCCCCCAGCTCATTTGAAATTTCTTTTGTTTTCATGCCTGTAAATTGGTGATAAAGTGTTATTACTGTGTATTTGGCAGTTGGATTCACTAACTACTTTTTGAATGTCAGTAAGAACATACCAAGGGAAAATTGAATTATATAATGTAATCACTTGGGCTAATTATTTTCTTTGCTGATCCTTTAAAGAAGCAGTGGATGAAAACTCACAAATATCACATTTATTTTTCTTAGTAGGAAATTGCTTTTCTTAGAGAAGCGCTGGGCTGTGATTAAACTGGCATCATGTTGCTTCTTACAGAACGTGTAATGGGTCTGAACTGCAAGAATAAAAAATCAGGTACACCCATTAATCATGGTAAAAATCCTCTTTTAATTGGGTAGGCAGTTTCCATAAAAATGTATACAGTAAGTGGCCATTACATATAGGCCAGAGTGGAATAACTTTTCTGCTGATAGCTAGACATTCTTCACCTGAAGCTCTCTTTCCATCTCCAAATACAGAAAACAAAACAAAACAAAAAAAACAGTTTCAAACTTCCCTAATCTCACATAGCATTTCCCAAATATTAGCTTGCTAGAGATTCTGACATGTCCTGAAGTATATACCTGTTTAATTCACTCTGTTTGATCCAACATTTTCCAAACTCAGGCAATCACAGATGATTTTTGTTTCACCTTATTTTACTTTTTTTTTTTTCATTTTTGTTAGGAATACCTAAAAACACACAGCTCAGAGAATGTTCATGAACAGGACTTATTAGCTTTCATCTGTATTAAATGCCTCACTTAATTGTACAGGCGCTGCATCTTTAACTTCGTCCATTTGGCTCACCCCAAACTTGTACCCAAAATGTGTTTCACAGGGAATAACTGCTGACATATCACTATTGTTATTTAGAATAGCAAAATTCTTATTGCTATTACATAGCAACAGCTTTTCTGAACAATAAGAATATAGATAAAATGAGAAAGAACACTTGCAGTCAGAGCATTGTATACATAGATTTTCTTTTTTGTTCACAAGAAGAACTAAAAGAAGGAGAACTGTTGTAGTTTTTTTTCATGTACTGAAATTCAACATTCAGAATGAAAATCCAAATTCAATACTGAGAGGGAAAAAATGTGCATTCCTTAAGTATTTCTTAAATGCGTAATTCATGTCAACTAGTACATAAGACACTGGGGATGTGACAATGATTTAGATATCCCTCCTCCTTGAGAAACTGCCTACCAGTCATTATATGTTAATAGTGGAATTAACAGGAAATTATGAAAGAACAGGGAAGGGAGAAGGGCTGCCACACATAACATCAGATCCAAACTTCAAAAAGCATTGCGTATATGATATAGCATCAGTTTAAAAGAACAACAAACTAAACACACAAAAAATTGGTCTTTGTGAACTCAAATGTCTTCACCCAAATAGCCAGGGACCTCATGTTGCCCTCATTACTTCCTCTGTGTGGCATTCCATTTAGTTTGTCCCTTTGAAAGTGGTATACCTCACCCTAAATACATATGCTCAGAAAAAAGCCATTACAACTCAATAATAAAAAGACAAATAACCCAATTTAAAATGGGCAAAGGGTGGGGGTCATCTGGGTGGCTCAGTCAGCTAAGCCTCTGACTATTGATTTCAGCTCAGGTCATGATTTCATGGTTCATGGGATCAGGCCCCATGTTGGATTCTGTGCTGACAGTGCAGAGCCTGCTTGGAAATCTTTCTTTTCCTCTCTCTTTGCCCCTCACCCATGTGTGTGTGCACTCTCCCTCTCTCTCATAAATAAACTTAAATATATAAAATGGACAAAGGATCTGAAAAGACATTTCTTTAAGATGTATAAATGGCCAATAAATCCATGAAAAGATACTAAACATCATTAGTGATCAGGGAAATGCAAATCAAACCCACAATGAGATTCCAGTTGACACTCATGAGGCCAGCCAGAATTAAGAAAAAAAGGAAAGTTAGCTAATAACAATTATTGATGAAGATGTAGAGAAACAGAAACATTTATTTATTTGTTTATGTTTTTTATTTATTTTTAAGAGAAGGAGAGACAGCATGAGCAGGAGAGGGTCAGAGAGAGAGAGGGAGACACATAATCTAAAGCATGCTCCAGGCTCTAAGCTGTCAGCACAGAGTCCGATGCAGGGCTTGAACCCACGAACCATGAGATAATGACCTGAGCTGAAGTAGGACGCTTAACTGACTGAGCCACCCAGATACCCCAAGAAATAGAAATATTTATGCATTGCTAGTAGGAATGCAAAATGGTAGAGTCTCTTTGGAAAATATCTGGCAGTTCCTCAAATGATTAAGCATAGAGTTACCATATGACACAGTGGTTCCACTCCTAGCTATATCCTCAAGAGAACTGAAAACATAGGTCCACACAAAAACTTGCACATAAATGTTTATACAAGATTATTAATCATAGACAAAAGCAGAGATGATCCTAATGCTCACCAACTAATGAGTAAAGAAAACATGGAATATATATATGTATATATATATATATATATATATATATATATATATATATATATATATATATATATAGAGAGAGAGAGAGAGAGAGAGAGAGAGAGAGAGAGAGAGAGAGAATGAGATTGGAATATTGGAATGTTATTTGGTTATAAGAAGTAATGAACTACTCATATACACTACAACAAGATTGACTCTTGAAAGTGTTTTACTGAGTTAAAGAAACCAGTCATTAAACACAATATATCCTATGATTCCATTTTTGTAAAATTTCCATAATAGAGAAACCTACTGAGATGGAAAGTAGACTTGTGGTTGCTAAAGGCTATTGGTAAGGTAGAGGGAAAAGAGAATAGGAGGATAGGAGATGATAGTTAAAAGGGTACAGAGTTTCTTTCTGAGCTGATGAAGGTGTTCTAAAATTCACTGTGGTCAGATATGGTGACAAACATCTATAATTATATTGAAACTATTAAACTGGAGACTTCAAATGTGAAGTTGTCTAGTATGTGAATTACAATGAATGGTATCTCTATAAAGCTGTTTTAAAGCATTAGGCAAGAAACTTATTACACTTTCAATACACATTTGTTGAATAAGTGGATAAATAAATCAACAAACATATAGAAAGAACACCAACTGCTTTACTTTAATTGAGTCTACCATTTACAATCATGTTTTCAAGTTGGTGCATTTTGCCCTTAGGCACAAGTACTGCCATTAAGCGGTAGTAGAAGCCTTGGTCTTATGATACAAATTTGAGGAATATGAATACAGGTGTAATCTGGTGGTTTCCCGCTCAAATATACTGGATCATACTAAAGTTAAGTCCACATCTCACTATGTAAAACTAACATGATGATACCTAGATATATTAAATACGAAGTCTGAAATGAAAGTCTTTTGAAAGTACAAAAAGAAATGTCATGCTTTTTTCTCCAGCCTTCCAAAATTGGCAGGCACAACTGAAGCTAACTCTTGCTATCTTTAATGAAAGTACTCTTGTCTTAATGTAGTTTGAGTCCTATCAAACTCCAACTCCTTTTGGGATAATATGTACGTGTGGTACCTCAGGACAACTTTGACACGGAACGCCCTTTTGGGAAGCTTTCTGCCACTGTCAGCAGCTCTCTCTCTAAACCACAGATGGTCAATTCACCTTGCTGAGACTGTTAGGGCTAATTAAAATCATAGCCTTAGATTGCCTTTTTAATGCTCTGAATTACTACATTGCCTTCTCCTTTCTCTCTGGAGCCTTCACTAACTTCCTCATCTTTCTGAGGAAGAAAAAAACAATAGATTCATAGCCATCTCAAGGATAAACGCAAAAAACTTTTCAAGTTGTTTTTCCAGTGAAAGAGGGAAGAGGGTAGAGATCTACATAGTAGGTCTTTATACAAATACTGGTGTGATGAATAAATAAATCCTGTCACAAATGCCACTAGTATTTCCACAGATGGGAGAATTGGAATTTTAATACTGAATCACTTTACACTAACTGTCTGGACATACCATGTTTCTTCTAACACATTCAGCAGTATCTCCTAAACACTACTTTGGATAGAACTTTCGTGCTCTTATAGTGGCTATGATTTCAGGTGAAAAAAAGTAACTATAATAAGAAATCAACATAGTATAGGAAGAAACAGCAAATAGATTATTTTGATTTTTTAAATTAATTCTGCTTTTTGTTATGCATTTGTATCATACATTTGGGATCATATCCCTACATGAAAAAAAACCCCACCTCTGAACTAATTTCATTATGATCCATTTGGCAATTACCCTGTGAAAGATAATCAATAGAAACTTACCTAAGGCACTGCTTTTATGACTATATCCATTAAATGCATATGGGTGAGGAGGTCACTGCTCATAAAGGCCGATTATAGATAGACATGAAATTTAAGCACTTCTACTTGGGAAGAAGCAGTGATGTTGTAAATTCAGAATTCTATTCAAACAAAGAGTTACACATTGCAGTCGAGGGATAAATATTATCTTTATTAATATATCTTATAAACACTTAAAATTTTTTTTAGGGTTTATTTATTTTTGGGAGAGAGAGAGGAAGGGACAGCATGAGCTGGGGAGGAGCAGAGAGAGAGGGAGACACAGAATCCAAAGAAGCAGGCTCCGGGCTCTGAGCTGTCAGCACAGAGCTGGATGCTGGGCTCAAACCCATGAACTGTGAGATCTCAGGCTGACATCGGACGCTTAAGCAACTAAGCCATGCAGGAACCCCCACCACTTTCTGTTTATACCTAAGAACCTAAGCCCCAAACCCAACATTGGTGATTCAACAGCAAGTTTAGAAAGGAGGCAACTGAACATGTTACTGGAGGAGTATGTCCAGTTATTCTCCAAACAATCCAGTTACTCTCCAAACAAATGAATGGGTCAGTTCCCTCCTTAACTAATTATACATGCTCATAAAGTAGCAATACATCACATATGCTTCAGTAAATAATTATAAAACTAAAGCATAAGCACAAAATAAAAAGATACAAAGTCATATCAATATTTAATTATCATATTTCCTTCCATTACTAGACATATCTGAGAGTTGATGGAGTGTGAACAGCTGCATGCATGCTGTAGTAAATTGAATTTATAGAGCATATCTAAGAATTGAGTCAAAAAAGAGAAAAAACAGTTTATTCATAGTTAATGATGTATTTGTTATTAAAATTGGGATAGATCATTCAAAATTATAGGATCTAAAATGTTAGTAATACCTTTTGTTTATAAATTATTAAATAAAAAGACCATGATACTAAGGAAAAAATAAGCCAGGGAACATTTAGGTCTTTGACTACATGTTTATATAGCCTACTAAATAAACAGAGAAATAGCTTTTGATTCATTGCTCTTGTAAGAGGGACTTCTTTTTTCACACCCTTGGAAATTTAAGATTGTTGGTATTAACAATATATAAGAAGTGTTGGCAATATACTGCTTTGTTGTAGTTTATGTTTCTACAAAACTAATCAAGAATCTTTATAGCAGTATAATGAACAGTACAATGATTCTTTCTTTGGTTATATTCATCTGCTCCAGCTGCTGTAACAAAATATCACCACAGACTGGGTGGCTTAGACGACATACACTTATTTTTTCACAGTTATGAAGTCTAGAAGTTTAAGATCAAAGGGGCAGCAGGGTTGATTTCTGGTGAGAAATCTCTCCTTGGCTTGGAGATGGTGCCCACTCTGTGTCCCCACATGCCCCATTTTCTGTGTGTTTGCACTAAGAGGAAGAGAGAGAGAGAGAGAGAGGGAGAGAGAGAGAGAGAGAGAGAGAGAGAGAGAGAGAGAGAGAGAGAGATCTGATGCCTCTTCCTCTTCTTATAAAGATGCTATTCCTATTGGATTAGGGCTCTGTTATTAGGACTCCATTTAACCTTAATTACCTGCTTAATAAAAGCTCCTATCTCTAAATACAGTCACACTGGCAATTAAGTCTTCAACCTATGGATTTGGGGGGAAAGAATTCAGTCCATAGCAATGTTCTATAAAAACACATGAGTCTCCATAAAGAGCTTTTAAAATATTTTGATAGAAAGTTATATAACTTATATACAATGTATATACAATTACATTCCTTATGTTTATGTTTAAAACTCAGATGAGCCAGAGAACCAATCAAGGGTTTGAGTGGCCAAGATGGATAAGACATGGTGTCTGTTTATTCTCACAATATAGCTGGGAAGAAAGCATGGAGAACAGGCTGTGGGGACACAGAGGAACTTAAAAAGATAAAATGTTTTTTACAAATCTGTATACCACCCTTGTCCCAGAAGCCTAATATTTATCTGTATCTTTTTTTTAAAAAATTTTTTAATGTTTTATTTATTTCTAGGAGAGAGAGAGACAGCGTGAGCAGGAGAGGGTCAGAGAGAGAGGGAGTCACAGACTGAAACAGGTTCCAGGCTCTGAGCTGGCAGTCAGCACAGAGCCCGACGCGGGGCTCGAACCCACGAACCGCGAGATCATGACCTAAGTGAAAGTCGGATGCTTAACCGACTAAGCCACCCAGGTGCCCCAATATTTGTCTGTTTCTTGAGATGACTGACAGACATTTTCTGTGCATTATAAGAACATCATTATATGATAGATACTTCCATGATTTATGAGAATTATATAGGGACTAGTTGTTGCTTTGTACATTTTTTAGGTGAGGAACAATGGGAATGGAGAGGGTGCATAGGATGTTTTAATATTTGTGACATTTTGTTTTTATTTTGTTTTGTTTTTGCTTAATTTTTGCAACTATGATTTAGGCTTCTGTTGAGGACTGGAAGTGCATCTTATATTTCTTTATTTCCTACAGCACCCAAAACCATGTCTCCTATTCCAGAATCCTTTTCTCCCCAATTTCATATTTAAGCAATCATTAAGCCCTATGAGGAAGTAATTATCATTCTTTACAATAGAAGGGATTGAACGTTAAGGAGTTAAATAACTGGCCAGGATGAAATAGCTAATAAGGCACAACCCAAAAACCAATTTGTGTCTTTCCACTGCCCTCAAGATAAAAACCTAACCACATTAGCAAACCATTCAGGATCTATACCACTTTCCCAGTTCACTATCGGACTCCCTTTCAAACCACACTCTTCAGTCAAATAAGATCATTTCCTCTTCCCCATCCATGGTTTATCTCCAAACCTTTGCTGGCTTATCTCTTCAACCCTCCCCCCGAATCCCAACTCCTTTCCTTCATCACTGTTGAATTGTTTATTAAGGGCCCCTCGCCTCCCTCTTTTCCAATTTTTCTTTGGCCTTTTTAGTAATTGCCTACTTCTTGTCTGTTTACTTAACTAGTCTTTGAGGCCAGGGCTGGTGTCATATGCATGCTTCTGTGCCCAAAGAGTGCCTGGCAGAGCACAAAAAATGCACTCAACTGCCAGCTGCTGCCTAGCTATGGATGTTGCACTTCAGCTGTATATCTGGGCCTACAAGCTGTGGTTAGTTAGCTCACTATATACCTAGCCATCAATTTTATTTTATTTTATTTTATTTTATTTTATTTTTTTTTTTTACAAATAGTTTATTGTCAAATTAGTTTCCACATAACACCCAGTGCTCATCCCCACAAGTGCCCTCCTTCATGCCCACCCCTCCTCCCCCCCACATCCACCAGTCCTCAGTTTTTGTCAGCATTCAAGAGTCTCTCATGGTTTGCCTCTCCCCCTTTCCCCCACCATTTCCGCCCTTCTTCTCCCCCTTGGTCCTCTGTTAAGCTCCTCCTAATCCTCCTATACGTGCACACATATGATATTTGTCTTTCTCTGCCTGACTTATTTCGCTCAGCATAACACCCTCAAGGTCCATCCATGTTGCTACACATGGCCAGATTTCATTGTTTCTCATTGCCATGTAGTATTCCATGGTATAGATAAACCACATCTTCTTGATCCATTCATCTGTTGATGGACACTTAGGCTCTTTCCAGGTTTTAGCTATTGTGGAGAGTGCTGCTATGAACATTGGGGTACATGTGCTCCTATGCATCAACATTTCTGTATCCCTTGGGTAAATTCCTAGCAGTGCTATTGCTGGGTCATAGGGGAGTTCTATTGTTAGTTTCCTTAGGAACCTCCACACTGTTTTCCAGAGGGGCTGTACCAGTTTACATTCCCACCAACAGTGTAGGAGGGTGCCCGTTTCTCCACATCCTCGCCAGCATCTAGAGTTCTCTGATCTAGCCATCAATTTTATTATTCTTAAGCATTCTCAGAAGAAAGTGAGCTGCTAATGGTACTTTCCTGACCCATTATGTAACAAAATGATAGTTTTTAACAGGGGTTTTTAACTTCTTCTGCAAATCTTAATCTGCTGTCTTCTTAACTCACTTTTAAGATGGATTTTCTAAAATTTGTTGAATAAATTGTACTATTATCTATTTGCAGAATCAATACCTTATGTAATGGTTAAGGTAACCATATGCATTTGAAAGAATATGGAAAGGAATTTTAAAGCAAAATTTTCTTAGAAATAGGAAATATATGTGTATTATACATTATATGTCTATATTTGCGTATACACATGTATATATATGTACACATGTAAATGTATGTATATATACTATATACATTAAAATATAATTTAATATGCTTAATCCAATGCCATTGGGCTTAAAGAACATATCTGTGTGACATTTTTTTTGAGAGCACATGGAACATTCTCCGTATAATGGGTCACAAATCAGCCCTCAACAAAAACAAAAAGATCCAGATCATACTTTGCATATTTTCTGATCATAATGCTATGAAACGCAAAGTCAACCACAGGAAAAAATCTGGAAAGACCATGAATACGTGGAGACTAAAGAATGAATGGGTTAACCAAGAAATTAAAGAGGAAGTTAAAAAGTACATGGAAGCCAATGAAAATGAAAACATGACAGCTCAAAACCTCTGGGATGCAGCAAAGGTGGTCAGAAGAGGGAAGTATATAGCAATCCAGTCCTTGCTAAAGAATGAAGAAAGGTCTCAAATATACAACCTAAGCTTACACCTAAAAGAGCTGGAAAGAGAACAGCAAAAAAGCCCAAAAATAGCAGAGAGGAAACAATAATAATTAGAGTAGAAATCAATAATATCAAAATAAAAAACAAACTGTAGAACAGATAAATGATACCAGGAACTGGTTCTTTGAATTAATTAAGAAAACTGATAAACCCCTAGCCACATTGATCAACAGAAAAAGGAAAAGACCCAAATAAATAAAATCATGAAGGAGACAGCAGAGATCACAACCAACACCACAGAAATACAAACGGTAATCAGAGAATATTATGAGCAATTACATGGCAACAAATTGTGCAATCTGGAAGAAATGGACAAATTCCTAGAAACATATAAACTACCAAACTGAAACAGAAGAAATAGAAAATTTGAACAGACCCATTACCAGTAAAGACATTGAATCAGCAATCAAAAATATCCTAACAAACAAGAGTCCAGGGCCAGATGGCATCCCAGGGAAATTCTACCAAACATTTAAAGAAGAGTTAATACCTGTTCTTTTGAAGCTGTTCCAAAATATGGAAATGGAAGGAAAACTTACAAACTCATTCTACCATGCCAGCATTATCTTGATTCCAAAACCAAAGACCCCACTAAAAAGAAGAACTACAGACCAAATTCCCTGATGAACATGGATGCAAAATTTCTCAACAAGATGCTTACAAACTGGATCTAACAATACATTAAAAGAATTATTCACCATAATCAAGTGGGATTTATTCCTGGGATACAAGGCTGGTTCAATATCTGCAAATCAATCAATGTGATACATCACATTAATAAAAGGAAAAGCACCACATGATCCTATCAATAGAGGCAGAAAAAAACATTTAACAAAATATAGCCTCATTTCTTGAAAAATAACTGTCAGGAAAATAGATAGAAGGATCATACCTCAAAATCATACCTCAAGATCATAAAGTCTATATACTAAAGACCCCAGCTAATATCATCTTCGATGTGGAAAAACTAGGAGCTTTCCCCTAACATCAGGAACATGACAAGGATGTCCACTCTTACCACTATTAACATAATATTGGATGTCCTAGCTTCGGCAATCAGACAACACAAAGAAATAAAAGGCATCCAAATCAGCAAGGAGGAAATCAAACTTCACTCTTCACAGGTGACATAATAATCTATGTGGAAAACCCAAAAGACTCCATCAAAAAGCTGCTAGAACTGATAACATGAATTCAGTAAAGTTGCAGGATATAAAATCAATGTACAGTAATCAGTTGCATTTCTATACGCAGATAATGAAGCAGCAGAAAGAGAAATCAAGGAACTGATCTCATTCAAAATTGCACCAAAAACCATAAAATACCTAGGAATAAACCTAACCAAAGAGGTGAAAAATATATACACTGAAAAGTACAGAAGTCTTATAAAAGAAATTGAAGAAGACACAAAAAGTGGAAAAACATTCCATGTTCATGGACTGGAAGAACAAATATTGTTAAAATGCCAATACTACCCAAAATAATCTACATATTCAATGTAATCCCTATCAAAATAACACCAGTATTCTTCACAGAGCTAGAACAAACAATCCTAAAATTTGTATGGACCTAGAAGAAACCCTGAATAGCCAAAGCAATCTTGAGAAAGAAAACCAAAGCTGGAGGTATAAGGACTTCAAGCTGTATTACAAAGCTGTAATCATCAAGACAGTATGGTACTGGCACACAAACAGACACATAGATAAATGGAATAGGAGAACTCAGAAATGGACCCCTAAATGTATGGCAAACTAATATTTGGTAAAGCAGGAAAGAGCACCCAATGGAAAAAGACAGTCTCCTCAGCAAATGGTGTTCAGAAAACTAGACAGTGACATACAGAAGAATGACTCTGGACCACTTCTTATACCATACACAAAAATAAACTCAAAATGGATGAAAGACCTAAGCCACCAAAATCCTAGAGGAGAAAACAGGCAACAAACTCTTTGACCTTGGCCTCAACAACTTCTTACTTAACATTGTCTCTGTAGGCAAGGGAAACAAAAGCAACAATGAACTATTGGGACTTCATCAGGATAAAAACCTTCTGTATGGTGAAGGAATCAATCAGCAGAACTAAAATGCAACCTATAGAATGGGAGAAGATATATGCAAATGACATATCAGATAAAGGGTTAGTATCAAAAATCTATAAAGAACTTATCAAACTCAACACCAAAAACCGAACACAAAAACAAAAAGACCCCGCATAAAACAAAACAAACAAACAAACAAAACCCAACTAAATAATCAGTGAAGAAAAGGGCAAAAGACATGAATAAACACTTTTCCAAAGAGGGAATAAACAAAACAAATAATCAAGTGAAGAAAAGGGCAAAAGACATAAATAAATAATTGAAGACATCCAGATGGCTAACAGACACATGTAAAGATGCTCAATATTACTCATCATCAGGGAAACACAAATCAAAACCACAGTGAGATACCACATCACACCTGTCAGAATGCCTAAAATTAACAACTTAGGTAACAACAGATGTTGGTGAGCATGTGAAGAAAGAGGAACTCTTTTGCACTGTTGGTGGGCATGCAAACTGATGTGCCACTTTGGAAAATAGTATGGAGGTTCCTCAAAAAATTAAAAATAGAACTACCCCAGTACCTAGCAGTTGTACTACCAGGTATTTATCCAAAGAATACAGGAGTGCTGACTCGAAGAGGCACATGCACCCCAATGTTTATAGCAGCACTACTGACAACAGACAAAGTATGGAAAGAGCTCAAATGTCCATCAACTGACGAATGGATAAATAAGATCTGGTACATAGAGCTAGAGTATATTATGCTAAGCACAAAAAGTCCAATAAGACAAATATATGATTTCCCTCATATATAGAATTTAGGAAACAAAACAGATAAACATAAGGGAACGGAAGCAAAATTATTATAAAAACATTATATGAGGGAAACAAACTCTTGAAGAAGACCACAGAATTTCTCTTGTTGTGTACAAAATTATATCATATTTAAATAAAGTCTTAGTTCATGCAGGTTCACATTCAAAGCTAGTCTCAGTGCAAGAAAGAACCATGATTTGAAAGGCAAAACAAAAGCCTGATAAAATGCATTATTAAAGCTTATAAGCACAAGCTTGGATTTCTTGCGGGATTTTATCTTATGAATAATTTACATTATGGTTAAATTCTTAAAACTGATGAAAACTATCTGGATAACACTGAAAATGAAGTTCATTTCTTCTCATCTTTTACTTAAAAAAAGAAAGTAATAAATTACATTTTTCATATAAACTCAGTCCTGCAGGATGAGCTTAGCTTTATATCAGAATAGTCAATGACTATATCAAAGGTTTTATTACAACAACATTTATTTTAAATCCTGGGTAATTTAGTTAAATCGTATTATGATTATCTCCTGAATTAAGGCATGAGATTTTTGGAACTAGGGTGATTCATTTAGAAGAAAAATTTGAGTCTTAGAGCAACAAAGCCTGCATCCATGAAGAAAAATATGTGATACCCTATACAAAATGTGAAATGCAAACAAAAAACAGAAACAACAAAATACACCCACAAAAAGCCTACACAGCAGTTGCTACTCTTCCTATGTAGAGAGTTCCTGCAAATCAACAAAATAAAGATGAGTATTTTAATAAATATATGAAGATTTAAAAGATTGATAGGTAACTCATGAACTATAAAACGCAAATGTCCAGTAAAACTATAAAAAGAAATCTAAATTTAATAAGGATGCAAATTAGAAGAGACTCCATTTTATAAAGTTGTTAGGCAAATATTCGGGCATCGAGAGAAATGTATTCATTCAGAGACCGGCAATTCTTGCACTGCTGGTGTGAGCATAAACATTTCTGTGATAATTTTCCTTAGGATATAAGCAAATAACTGACAAAGATACAGAAGAATTATCATCACAGTGTTTTTTGGTGTGTGTGTGTGTGTGTGTGTGTGTGTGTGTGTGTGTGTGTGTGTGTATGTTTAAATAGAACATGGAGACAAGATAATATTCAAAAATACAGCACTGGAGAACATATACATGTACACAGGAACACAGAAGAAGAGACTATGAATGTCAGTATGTGTGCATGTATGTATGATCCTATATATATTTCTTGGCTAAGTAATTTCTCAGAAATCATAATGTATATGCATTTGGCTTAGATATCAATATGAAGCATCATGTGTCTAAATATTGTGTATTAATTTGATGTAAAATCTAACCTCATATATTTGCAATTAGAAGTCTACCTATGATGATTATAAATTCTAGATAATACTATGACTGTATTTGCCTCATGATGAGTAGCACATATTACAAAATAATTTCTCTATAGCCATCCTGTGTTGCTATATGTTGATGTTACAAATGTAAAAGTTCTTCATTGCACCACAAAAATTCCCTATGAAATGACTCCATTAAATTGCAGCCATTTTAAAGACAAGCTAATATTTCAGTTAGAATAATGGTGTCTCTAAAACCAGAAAATTAAAGTCTTTTGCCTGTTCTTAGTTTAATATTTACAGTTTGATCAAAGAACAAACAACTCCATTGTCTCCCCTTCACATACATCATTACCCTATCTGAAGATGAAAGCACTTTCTGAATAAACTTTAAAGCCAATAAGTAAAATGGGTAGCATAATAATATTATGACAGAGGTGAGCAGATGTACTCAGCATGCCATATCTTTTCATTTCTACTGAATAACTTTCAAAGAGCCTATGATTTTTCCTGGGCTTTTTACAACATAAAAAGGTTTATTTCAGAGGAAAAATCCAAAGACTGGCAAACAGTTTTTGTTTTTGTTGTCGTTACAGGAAAAAGCAATTGGAATTCAAACGGTAAAGCAGGTTCTCCAAATTACAGGATTCAAACGAAACTGACGAAAAACAACCTAGGGTAGGGGCACCTGGGTGGCTCAGTCAGTTACGTGGCCGACTTTGGCTCTAGTCATGACCTCACAGTTTGTGGGTTCGAGCCCTGCATCGGGCTTGGTGCTGTCAGCTAGCCCAAAGCTTAGAACCTGTCTTTGGATTCCTTGTCTCCCTCTCTCTTTGACCCTCCCCTGCTCGCTCGCTCTTTCTCTCTCTCTCAAAAACTAAATTAAGAAAACATTAAAAATTTAAAAAAATAAAAACAACCTAGGGTAGAAGATAAAAATATGTGTTTGAGTACCTACTCCATACGACAATTATTAATTTGCAATATGAGGTAACACTGCATTTCTGAATAATATGTACAATCCATGCCTATTAAATTTCTTAAAAGATTTTTCTCTATGCAAGTTTTCCTTAGAGGCATTTGATTTTAATGGTTCACTTTCAACATCACATCTCCCGTATTTCCATATTAACAAAACAATCTTACCAAGACATTTGAATTTAATGTCAGGGACCCTGTCATCTCAAGTGATATCTGACTTTTCCACTCCAGTGCTTATTGTTTATACAATTTCTCTCATTCATACCTTCATTTATTTGCCCTAGATAAAATATTTGAGAATCTCTCATTTGTTATTTAACTCATTTGCTGTTTAACACATTTGCTTACTAATAATTTTTCATAGGTTTCAGTTGTATCACTGGAATAATTGAAGAATGATGCATTTGGACTTAAGTCAATAAGCGAGTATTCAAGCACTGCATTTAACCCCTATGCAATTAATCTAAGTAAAGAAAAGACATATGTGAAATATTAGGACTTTACAATTTCCTACTAATAAACACAAGAGGCAATTCAGGGCTAATCATTTAAAATGTCACAGTAATATATTTTGAAAAGGACAGTGTAAACTAATCTTGAGCCATTGACTTACCCAAGACTGTGAGCTCTGCGGAGGCACTAATATTCTCATTTTTATATGTAACAACACAGGTGTAAGTTCCACTATCATCATCTGTCACATTGGATATAAGCAAATTGCTTCCACCCAGTAAAGAATACTTTTTGGACCTGTAAGACATAGGCATATACAATCAGAGAGCAGATTAAGGTAGGAATATATATGTATATACCAAGCAACACACTTAGAGGTTTAAATAAAGTCCATAAAAGATCAAATTATCAGGGGTGCCTGGGTAGCTCAGTCGGTTAGGCGTCCGACTTCGGCTCAGGTCATGATCACATGGTTCGTGGGTTTGAGCCCCACGTCAGCTCTGTGCTGACAACTAGCTCAGAGCCTGGAGCCTGTTTCAGATTCTGTGTCTCCGTCTCTCTCTGACCCTCCCCTGCTCATGCTGTCTCTATCTCTCTCTCAAAAACAAATAAAACATTAAAAAAATTTTAAAAAAGATCAAATTATCAATTTAGAAAGAGAGTATATTTTGTGGGACTTTGATAACATCACATTTATTGATCAAAAATCAATTTGAGGTAAACCACTCCCATTGGAAGGCAGTGATCAAAGAAACTGAATAGACTAAACCTGAAACCAAGCTTAGTACTGAAAAGAAATTTACAGATAATCTGGTCCAATTCTCTTATTTTGGATTTAAGGACCACAAGTGCCAGAGAAGTGAATCCTTACAGTGGAACTCAATGTCTTGTGCCCTGACATCCAATTTAGTAATCTCTGTACAAAGCCACATTTCATTGTGTTCTAATAATATCTGGCTACATTCATCGAACACATTTGACATGCTAATGCTGAAACTGGCTTTCTCATATGCTTTAACATTCTCAAAAGTATTGTGACACTATATCATATAGTGTTGTTATAATATAGGTGGGAGATGAAAGTTATTGTCTATGAACCTTTTTCATCATAGAAAACAAAAGTGTTAAAAAGATTACACCAGACCTCCAAATCAATAAAATTAATTTCTTAAGTGAAATCCATTTAATCAAAACATTTCAGACTAAGTGTTCCATTCTATTAAGTTTATTTTCTTTTTTTTTAATGTTTTATTTATTTCTTAGAGAGACAGTGTGAACAGGGAAGGGTCAGAGAGAGAGACACACACAGAATCTGAAACAGCTCCAGGCTCTGAGCAAACTGTCAGCACAAAGCCCGACGTGGGGCTCAAACCCACAAACTGTGAGATTATGACCTGAGCTGAAGTCGGAGGCTTAACAAACTGAGCCACCCAGGTGCCCCAAGACTTTACTTTCTTCTATGCTTTATGAACGTCTACTAATTCAAAGCCAGCCATGTTCTCCTTTTGTTTTATCTTAAATAGTTGTCATATCTAGAATATGAAAGGTATAATTGGACCTGAAAAAAATTCACAGACCCTATAATGACATGCTATGTATTTCAAATCAGAAAATTTTCGTTTCTTAATAAATATATCACTCTTTATACCACTTCCTTAGGACAAGATCCTCCAAAGGATCTTTCCTGAATACTTTTTGGACACTATTATTTTAACAGCAACCTGGCTTTCTAAACTTCTTTTCTGAATTGATCTCATGGATTTTGATTCTGTCCCTCATTTCTTTATCCCAGTGGATAAACGTCTTTCATATATTGTATAATGTCAAGGCATGTATGTGTGGGAAGAACAATTATCATTAAAACCCCTAGAATTTCTAGGTACCTTTATCAAATGAGAGAAATATAAACAGTGACAAACTTCACCAAAGTCTTCAATGTATAATACCTGAGTTGGACGACTTCCTCTCCTCGTAACCAGGTAAAACTTGGGGGAGGATAGCCAGAAACACAACATTCCAGGATGGCATCTTTTCCTTCAATGGCTACTACATTGGATGGTCTTTGCAAAAAATACAGCTGCCTATGCAGTCCTGGATCTGTGGAAAGAAAACACAAGGTCACATATTTTTATGAAAAACACTGTAAAGATAAATGATGTAGCTTGAACCATTTTTTCTCCTAAGAAGACACTCTGATAGAGAGGAAGGAAAGAAAAAAAATGAAAAGATGCCAGTGATACTTATAGGCTACAATATTTAAAGCTTTTTCCAACACTAGTTTCTAGGATCATACTAGTAGAATATTCTTAGTTGTTGATGACATCACGGTATAAGGCAAAAGGCAAAAGCTTGAGACTACAAGTCACTCATGTGGGCTATAGGACTTCTGGATTTCTCATTAGAGAACTAGACTATTATTACCAGTAACTTTTCTAAATGTTATCACCTGAAACTTTTTGATATATTCAGTTTGTCTGCCACTAATATCTATTCCACTGTCTTCTGTTTTGTCCATTGCTACCCTGGCTGTTAGAAAGGTGTTAAATAATATGTAATCATTGAGAAGATAGAAGGTAGAAGGTACGAAAAAGAATATGCTATCTTCAAAACAGAGCTTACATTACATTTTCTCTCGTATAACAATGTTTCACTGTTTCTAAGCCTTCTGTTTATTTTTAGTTTCGAACAATATCCCAAAGCATTTGTCCCTAGAGCTGAGACTCTGCATAAAGAGCTCCTTATCTTTCCACCTAGCCCAATGCATTTTCTAGTTCTATACATCCAACATCATCCATTTTTCCTAGCAGGTAACTGAAAAAGTATCTTTTCAACCTAAAGACTCATTCCATTCTCTTAGAACTCATTTGTTCCAAAGTTGCTAAAATTATATCAGGCAGAATAAGAAAAAAAATTACAAATCCTAAGCACAAGGTTCAACACAATCAAGAGAAAACTCTTGAAGTTAAGAGCTTCTCTTCCATCTCCCCATATATTCCACTCCTAAAGCCCAGGACACAGCAGCAGGGGTCTATGCCTAGGCTGGCTTAGAGGAAATCCTCCCAGCTGTGGTGATACATCCTCTGACCTGAGTTGCTGACTAAATTTCCATCACTCAAAGTTTATTTAAGACTCTATATTTTCACATCACTATTAAAATCCACATCCCCCTATGGAGGTTTAGTTTAGGCTATTTTCAACTTAATGCATTAAATTGAATTAGTGTGTTATCTGTCTTTTTTCAAACTCAAAGCACAATCTTGAAGCAAAGAAAATGAGGCCATGAAATCTTAAAAACTAGGATCGGGGTAGTTGGAAAACTGCCAGGGTAGAAACGATCCAAATGCATCATAGAGTGAGCCATGGAGGAGCAGAGAGGAAGTGAGATAGGAGGAGACCTGGGGAATCAACATTTTAACATTGCTGTTAATCTTCCTTGGCCTGACCCAACCCTATACTGGATCACAGGTTAATAAAAGAACATCAGTTCTCCAGTTAATGATTGGAATAGTAATTGTCATCTAAAGTGCTGTGTGTGAAGAAAGAGAAATTCACACTTTCTGTCTTCTCACATCAGTTTCTGGTTGTTACAGCAACAAAAATAAATACTCTTCACGATGAAAATATTGAAAGAATTTTTGAAATGTGTTAATCTTTATTAAATCAATATTGTAGAAAAAAGTTCTCAAAACTTTAAAAAGATTGCTGGTGGTAGATGTCATTTTCCTTTTTGAAAGTGACTTTTCAGATCAAATGAAAATAGTTGGAAGGATAATGTTGTTTAGCAATAGATTTTCTGAAATAGATGGCTCCCAAAGTGTGCATTATAAATAGCTATCTCAATAACGGAGTCTTATCTATCAAATTCTTTACTTCTACCCCCTGTACCTCAGTAGAAATATTTCAACTGCATATACCGTATAATGTAGAGTATTATACACACATTCACACACATGCACACACACACACACAGATATTACAATACTATAGCATCAAGTGAGATTTACTTAATTTGATCTTATAGCTAAAAGAAAAAAAATTAGTTGGAGCTCATGTGAAATACTACTTATTTATCCATTAAAGAACCAACAATTCAACTCACCTATTACCCTTTATTAGAAAACAAAATCAACACAAAACGTTTATTATTTTATTTTTAAATTTTAATTTATTAAAAACAATGGAATAGTAGGGAGTTTCCATATACCAGTCCCCCATCCCAAATATTGTTTCCCTTATAATTAATAGCCTGCATGAGGGTAGTACATTCGTTACACCTAGTTAAGTGATATTGATATGTTGTTATAAACTAAAGTCAATAGTATACATTAGGTTGACTCTGTGTTTTATAGTTGCATGGGTTTTGAAAAATGTGCAATTTTAGTATTCAGCATTACAGTATCATACAGTTCCACCACCCTAAGAATCCCCTAACCTTCACCTATTCATTCCACTCACACCACTCCTACTTCAAATACCAGGAAATCACTGGATTTTCTGCTATTTCTATAGTTGTACCTTTTCTAGAATACCGTGTAGTTGGAACTCTATAGTATATAGACTTCTCACATTGATTTCTTTCATTTAGTAATATACATTTAAGGATTCTCTAGGTCTTTTAGGTGCTCAATAGTTCATTTACACTTCTTGCTGCATAATATTCCATTATATGGATATAATGGATATACCATTGTTTATCTATCCATTCACTTATTGAAGGACACGTTGATTACTTGGTGATAATGAACAAATCTGCTATAAATGTCCATGCCCAGATTTTTCTCTGGTCATAAATTTCCAACTTGATTGGGTAAGTGACTTGAAGAGTGACTGTTATAGTGTATGGTAAAACTATGTTTATCTTTGTAAGAAACTTCCAAACTGTCTTCCAAGGTGGCTCTACAATTTTACATTTCCACTAGCAGTGAATTAGATTTCCTATTGCTCCTTATTCTCAGAAGCATTTGGTATGGTCTTTTTTTTTCTAATTTTAGCCATTTTAATAGGTGTCTAGTATTATAATTGTTCCAACTTGCAATTCCTCAATGACACATAATGCTGAGCATATTGCATATGCTTAGTTTCCATCTTTTAGGTCCTCTTCAGTAAAGTGTCTATTTGCCTATTTTTAAAATTGATTTGTTTGTTTTTTTTATCTTTGAGTTTCTACTGCTTGTATATTTCAGACACAAGTCATTTTATCAGATGTGTGTTTTGCATATATTTTCTGGCTATGGCTTCTTTTTACTTTCTCTTAACATCGTGTTATGGAGAGCAGAAATTATTAATGTTACAACATATCAATGTTTCTTTTCATAGATCATTTTGCAGGTCTAAAAATTCATTGTTGAAACCAAGTTCACCTAGATTTTCTCCTATGTTGTCTCCCAAAAGTTCTTACAGTTTTGCTTATTACCTGTAGGTCTATGATCCATTTTGAGTTGTTTTTTTTTTCTTTTTTGCAAAAAGGTCTAAGGTCTGTGCCTAGAGATTTTCTCTCTCTTTTTTCTTTTCTTTTCTTTCTTTCTTTATTTTTTGCGTGTGAATGTCCAATTGTTCCAGCTCCATTTGTTGAAAAGACTCTCCCTTGTCTGTTGGCTTGATGTTGTACCTTTGTGAAAGATCAGTCGACTTTGTGTATGTGGATCTGTTTCTGGGTGCTCTATTTTGTTCCATTGATCTATTTTTCTGTTATTTTGCCAGCATCATACCATCTTGACTATTGTAGCTTTATAATAAGTCTTGATATCAAACAATGTATGTCCTCAGACTTTCTTCTTCAGTATTGTTGTCACTATTCTAGGCCTCCTGTCTTTCCATAAAAACTTTTGGATCAATTTATTGAGATACACGAAATAACTTTAACTCACCGCAATTTTGTCTTTATCTTAAAATATCAGTATTTCAGGCATCACTGGGCTCATATTGCCACGAAATAACTGCTATTACCTTTTTAGACAGAGCTTATATATTCCAGATGACTTCAATCTCCGCCTGCCCCATTTCAATTATGTTTATTATCTTTGTAGCTTCATGGGAGGCATTAGCGTTTGTGACCTGATGATAGGTATAAAATGTCAGCTACTGCCTGATAAATTTGGATTTATTTCTTCACTCTCTATAAATGTATAACCTAATAAATTCTAAATTTATGGAAGTTTTCAAAAAAAATAGAATTTTAAAAAAATTTGTTAATGTTGTTTTTGAGAGAGACAGAGACAGCTTGAGTAGGGGAGGGGCATAGAGAGAGGGAGACACAGAATCCAAAGCAGGCTCCAGGCTCTGAGGGCTCAAATCCACAAGTAGTAAGATCATGACCTGAGACAGAGTTTGACACTTAGCTGACTGAGCCACCCAGGCACCTTAGCAAATAGAAAATTTTTAACAGTAAATACCTCCTATGCTTTGCAACATTGTGATGGATTAAATATGATCACAATTTTTTTTTATCTCCTTCAATCCAGAATGGAGCCACTAGTTCCCTATAGTTTAATTCGGGCCTCACCCTGTGTTGTACTTTGATCAATAGATTATAATGGGGTCATACTATATGAACTCTGGAGCTAAGGCCTCAAGACGTATTACAGTTTCTACCATGAGTCTTTCTGGGATTAGTATTTTACTCTAGCCACCTGAAGAAGGCACATGGCGGATAACCAAGTTGAGTGCTCCAAGTGAAAAACGAGCGCCAACTGACAGACGTTTAAGTTAGGCCAACTTGAACCTTCCACTTCTGCCAAATGTACACAAAGGAGCCAAAGTGAAACCAGCAGAGGAACTGCTGAGATATACCCCAGGACTATATGAGAAAATAAACTGTTGCAAGTCACTAACTTTTAGACTGCCTTGTTATGTAGAGATAGGTATTTGCCTTATTTTTCTTCTCTAAAATTTGATTTCTTTTTAAAGAGGAGTGTCAAGAATGTATATTTATGTTTTCAGTTAGGGAAGATAGGGGCACCTATTGGTTAAGCATCTGACTTCAGCTCAGGTCATGATCTCGTGGTTCATGGGTTTGAGCCCCACATCGAGCTCTGTGCTGACAGTGTGAAGCCTGCTTGGGTCCTCTCTCTCCCTCTCTTTCTGCCCCTCCCCCACTCATGCTGTCCCTGTCTCTCTCAAAATAAATAAACATAAAGAAATAAAAGAATGTTTAAAATAAAATAAAATATTGATGGCTCAGTTGGTTAAGCCTCTGATACTTGCTTCAGCTCACGTCATAATCTCACAGTTTGTGAGATCAAGCCCCACTTCAGGCTCTTGGCTGGCAGCATGGAGCCTGCTTGGGATTCTTTTTTGGGATTATCTCTCTCTGTTCCTCCCCCACTTGTGTGTGCACATATGCTCTCTCGGTCTCTCTCTCTCTCTCAAAATAAATAAACATGAAATGAAATGATGAAATGAAATGAAATGAAATGAAATGGGGGCAGAGGTACAATTGCCAAGATTATTTTTGTGTGTTAAAACCAGAGGTGGTTTTTATTTGTGTCTTTGGATTTTTCTCTATTTTTAACGTTATTTTTTTTTTTATAAGAACATATATTAGTTTTAGAGTAGAGAGTTATGTTAAATTCCAGTGTTGTAAGGTGGAGGACAATTACACAAGGATCAAAGAAATTATAAAAGTTAATAATTAAAACACAAGGCACTTGTTTAAGAGCAGATGAAAGTTTCCTCTCTAGCCTCTACAACAGTATGGATGGAAAAGCCCTGGAAAGAGTAAACTTGAAATTCTAGGTCATGACTTTTGTTGACTAAATTGATTTTAATGGGACTATGATGGAATTAAGAACCGTTCCTAAAAATAATTTCTGCTTTAGCTATATGGACACTGATTATTCATACCCAAATGGAATCGTTCAGCTAATAGAACATGGTAAATTTTTCCAGTTAATTAATGAGCATGATTTAATCACAGGAAATGGAATAAGAAGAACAGTTTGTAATATCCTATTTCATCAACTGGGTGTCATTTTATTTTTATTCTTTAAACTGCACATGTTTCTTATGTTATGTATGTACTATATGTCTTAAAATGAAAAAGAAAGGAGAATGCAAGGATACAGACAAGAAATCATATTCAGCAATAGCTTTAAAATCAAACCAGCAAAAGGTGATTTTTTTCTGTCAATTTTTTGTAATAAAAACTAAAAATGCACACCTCTAATATGATGCAGATGGAAGTGAATGCAAAAAATTATGCAACCATTTTTCTAAATTGATTATAAAGAGTCTGATTTGCTCAGACTAAAACCCAGTTTACCTTTTCCTGTTGGGGGTGGAGAATGGGAAATACTGGCCTGATTCTCAGACCTGACCTTATCTCATCCTGGCGGCAATAAAGCTAACCCTCCTCAGAGGGCCAGAGGGTAGTATGTAACTAGAGGGTAAAGAATCATGACAGTGATACCATCTCTGACATATATATACATATATATTTTTTTAATGTTTCATTTATTTCTGAGAGAGAGAAACACAGCATGAGCAGGGGAGGGTCAGAGAGAGAGGGAGACATAGAATCAGAATCAGGCTCCAGGCTCTGAGCTGTCAGCACAGAGCCCGTTGCAGGGCTCAAACCCACAAACCGTGAGATCATGACCTGAGCCGAAGTCGGACGCTTAACCAACTGAGCCACCCAATCGCCCCTCTGATACATATATTTAGATTGCATTTAAAGTGTAACATTTTAGGGCAACATGCTGCTTTTGCTTATCCTTCCTTCCTTCCTTCTCTCTTGCCTTCCCGCCTTTCTAACTTTTTAAATGAAAAATTTGGCCAATATATTTGGCTTAAACTGTTATATGAGTTGGAGAGGACTGATCTATAAACATTAGGAAAATGAAGAATGATGTAGACAATGTAACCTATTTGGTTTCAGGAACCACTGTACTCTTAAAAACTATTGAAGACCCCGAAGAACTTTTGTTTATGTAGGTTATAGCCATAAATATTTACCATATGAAGTGTCAAAATTGAGAGACTTTTAAAAATATGTACTCATTAAATATTTATTCACAATTTACCATAATATATGTATTTTCAAAAGCAAAAAATATGTTAGTGACAAGGGGTATAGTACTTTACATTTTTCTAAATTTTAAATGAGTGGCTTAATAGAGAATAACTAGATTGTTATATTGTATAATACATTTACTTTGTTTCTAATATGTTGATTTGAATGAATCACATGAAAATAAATAACTTCAACATCTATGTAGTTGGAAAACGAAAGGTGTAATTTAACAGCCTTTTCAAATAATTGTAGATTTTATCCTTTAACACTACACCAGTAAGTAGTTTCTTGAAAGTTACTTGTAACATGGAATCTGACACTGTATTAATAAACATTCTCCACTGCTATGTAAAAAAATCATTGCTCTATCTCACATCTTGAATAGATCTTTTACCCATGCGCAATTTTGTCATATCAAGCTGCGGTCATTTGGAATGGCACAGCGAATTAGACAGATCTTCCCACAGTTGACACATTTCATTACACAGTATCAAAAAATCCCATTTGTTACTCTTGCCACCAATCCCATCAGAAAGGCCTTTTAATGTTGTATTGCTGTCATGCTCCTAGTGGCAGATACAAGTTTTCCAAATTTCTAATTTTAACTTAAAAGCTTGAATTTCATCCTTGGCAGCAGATAACATTTTCCTTAAATTGACTGGCTCACTTTGTTCATTTTTGAGAAAATGTCTAACTAGTACCCAAGTCTGAATAGCTACAGTTTTTCCGTTGATTGCCCTTTCAAGTGAAAATGGTGTTCCATTAAAAAAATAAAGTAGCTAATTCAGCTTGAAACTCAAATGATCACAAAAATAAAAAAAAAATCAATGTACTTAGACATCCTTCACATGCATTTCCTCTTTTGATATGCAGAATATTAAAAAAATATATGAACTTAAGGATTAAGGATTATTAAACTTGATAATTTTTATTGCAATGTGAAAGGTATTTTTAGTCAACATAGTGAAACAATACCAAAAAAAAAAAAGCAAAAACAAAAACAAAAACACTGCATGATCAATAAAATAGGTTTGACCCTGCAGATTCCCTAAAAGTATCTTGAGAAACACGAAGAGTCCATAGAGCATACTTTGAGAACCAGTGTAGACACAGCTTCAACAAATTAGCCCATCTTCTGATACATTCAAGAAGCACATTTCCTTTCAACATGGGAATAGTTTTGCATTCTTGAAGTAGAAACTGATAAGAATAATATTATTCTTCCTTTTATTATTAGTAGTAGTATTATTATATCATTATTACTTTGCATTTGTGAAGGCGGTAAAAATTCTAAGTATTTAAAATCACTGTGTTTCAGCAATTATTAAAAATCAATGGGACGCCTTGGTGGCTCAGTCAGTTAAGCATCCAAATTTGGCTCAGGTTCATGGTTTCAAGCACCACATAGGGCTCTTTGCTCACAGCTCGGAGCCTGGAGCCTGCTTTGGATTTTGTGCGTGTCTCTCTCTCTGCCCCTCTCCTGCTTGAGTTCTGTCTCTCTCTCTCTCTCTCTCTTTCAAAAATAAATAAACATTACAAAAATTTTAAAAATTAAAGAAAAAAATAAAAATCAAGAAACATCTTGGATCATATAACCTGACACATTTATCTGCACTTCACATATTTAGAAATAAAAACTCAACTGTCTTCAGAGCTCATTACCCAGAGAGATATGGGGGAGGCACACTAGTGAAAGTAGAGAGAGTACCTTCTATTTAAGGGTATTTCAATTTTTTAAAAAAAGTTTCTATTAGACATGAAAGTGACCAAATTGAGTCTCTGAGGCCAGCTGGAAGCTAAATTTGACTCTGTTTGCAGGTTTTCCCAAATGTGTCAGGGCCACATGATTTTGTCTTACCTCATGATAGAAAACTGGACTGACTATATACATTATCCAACACTGGATACATTTCATAGTGAAAAGTGACTCTATTATTATTCTAGGACATTTGATGCGACTGGTGAGTGGAATACATGCTCACCCTGGGATGACAATGACTATCTTCTAATGGGGCCATTTTCCTCAATTATTGTTTGTGAATCTCAACACTAAACCTGCATAGCTGAATCTAAAGAATAACTGAGGCAGAGAGAAATTTAATTATGGACCATTGGCATCAGTGCCAGCAAGACAGAAATACCAGTTTTCACAATTTAATAACTATCTTCCTCAAAATAACCAGTACTTGCTTTTAATTTTTATGCTTTCTGAATGCAAAACCTTTTTTCCCCTCCTTGCTGTACTCTTTGGTTTTCTTTATTAAGTGACTGCCTCAATGGAATATCAAGGACTATTCCAATTGGAAATGAAAGGACACTGCAGGCGACAGTGAGGTGTTCTCTTTGATTTCTTCCCAGGCATAAGAGTCACAAATTAATTTAACTTCATAGAGTTAGTTTCCTGTCTGCATCCTCAATTTCAAGCTAACCTTACTGTTCACCTGCTGGCCCTGTAGCCATCCCCCATCTAGTTCTGTTTCAGGAAATTCAGCAGGTGCCCTGTGTCTTCAAACCCAAGCAGGTATAATAATATGTGCTCTGAGTGAAAAATTCCATCAAACTCCTTCTAACTCTGTGTTTAGAGTGTCTTTTTATTAAAAACCAGTGTGATCACAGGAAAATCAAAATGTATTTAGTAAAAAAGAAAATAAAGCTCCATCTGGCTGAAAGCCAAAGAACTTTGAACAGAGAGGAAGAAAGATATCATTTCTCAGGAGCTAGTATTCATCCCTCCATGATTCTATTACTTCCCTTCCTCATTTACACCAATTCAGTACTAAAAATGACATTCCTTCTCTGTAAATATTCCTACATCTGTTCATATTTCCTCTTTGTTTCTCCATGTACACACACATACTGCTATTTGTAGACAGTTTGGAAGAAGAAAGCAGAGTGTCTATTCTTACCATTCGCATATGGCTATATCCCTTCTGTCTCACAGGCAAATTTTGAGTCTATCAGTTTCATTTTGTAGCAGGGTTGAAGGAAGTGGTTTTACATTTATAGAATGATTTTTTTTTTTTTGGTAATTTTACGGCTCACGGTAGAGTCCCAGAAAACAAATGTTGCCATTATGATGTGTCAAACTTAGTTTAGGGAATCCAGAAATCTTCATAATTTATATACATGCATAAAGTAGCATTTAAATTTTCCATAAAAGTAATAGATTATTTACTCTAATTTTTATTTTTGATTAAGAACCAAGTAAGTACTTCGGTTATTTCCTATTTGGCCAATGTTGAATAATAAAGTTATGTCCATAACTCATGACTAAATATGTCTTTCTTATGCTCTAGGAATAAATTGATAACAAGCAGGACCAGAAAAGGAAGATCTACCAGTCCCTTCATTGATTTTTTTTCTGACTTTAGCACTCATAGGTTATAGGTTGGGCTTCCACGTATGCTCAGAGTATGTTTGTGAGTCAAGGCTGATTGCTGCACCCTTCAGTCACCTACCCTGGGGATGGTAAGTGTCATATTTCTAGTAAATGCAGAGCTGACCATATCTCAGCCCCAAAAGACTCTTGGGAAAAGAAAGACTCTCTCTTTGTCAAGAAATGTTCATTTCTCCTTACAGAGAACCATCTCAAATATACTGTTTTTGCTTTTGACCTTACATGAAATAGCAATGTATCAGGGTTGGAAGTTTAGAGGAGATCATATAAATACTATCTAATATCACTCAAGGTCCAGAATGGAAACAGAAAGACTAGGGGATCCAGTGAGGGAGAGATCACTGGTAACATTAGGATAACACACATGGCAAGAAAAAAATGTAATAGATCACCCAATATTTCAAATACTTTTACTTGGATTACTGGACTAGGTTGATGTTCCCAAAACAACATTGAGGAATGAAGACTTCTTTTTAACAAATTCAAAAATCAAACAGATATTGTCTACTTACCCACTCTTCAGCACCTTAGGCTTACTAACATATAAACTTTAGACTTACTAGCATATAAACTTGGTTGCATCTAAATGTAATTTTATCAACTCTTTATGAAATACTAATTACCTCTACTATCTTACATTGGTTAAAAGACCTGACCTACAAAACTAATTCTAATATAGCATGACTATTCACTGGTTTCCATGCTTTGCCCAGCCCCTGTTCTCAAACAGGGTTGAGATGGTTGGGGGTAAAGGAGTGGAACACATCATGATATGCAACTTGGTCATATCACTGCATGGTCAGTAGTATACAATAAAGTTATCTTATTTTTTGTATGATTCCTTATGACAATATAAACCACCTCAAACCCATTGCTGTTATTTTTAAATTTAAAAGTAGGACAATCTCATATTATATGAGATTGATTTTTGACAATTATTGATTGTGTTTCGGCATGATCTTATAGTTTTTAATAATTAGAGTTTGACTAGGAAACTTGAACTTTTAAACACTGTGATTACAAAGGCAGAGTTGGAGATGAATGTGGAATGAAATAATAAATGAGTCTTGGTAGTGAGAAAATTTGGAGAGGATGTAGCCAACCTCTTCTCTTAAAAGATACGGAAATTAAGGATTTTAGAAGATTCAATGAATTGGTAATTCCTAATAAAAATCAAATACCCGACGTCTTAATTATCTTCTAACTTATTCCTAAGCCAGTGCCTCTTGCAATATTTTACATAGTGAACAAAATGATGTTGATCGAAAGTTGGGTTGAAAATAATGTAGGAATTCATAGAGAAGAAACAGTTGCAGTATACTCTGCCTTTTAATAGGCATGAACAGCAAATGGAGAAACAAATGATATCATGGATAAATAGTGTAAGTATATGTAATTAACCACCACCAAACAAATGAACACTTAAGATATCCAGAATCAAAATCAGGTGATTTACATCAGATAAGTAATCTTGACATGAAAATCAAATTGTTTAATACTGGAATTTCTAAAATGTCAAAATAATTACGATAGTTAATAAGGACATAGCAATTCCAGGCATTGTATTTGGCCTCTTAAGCTAAAACCTCATAACCACTCTAAGAAATAAGTAACATTATTCTCTACATTTTGCAAAATAAATAAAGATTTAAATTAAATAACTTGTGCTAAATTGCACCACTAGTAAGTGATAGGACTGAGATTTGTAGTCTGGTGTCATATTCCATGCTTTTAGCAACTTATTATAATAATATTTCAATTGATTGATATTAACTCAATATGAAATAGATTGTGGTAGTCCACACGCTGACTCCTTCATGTAATGTGAATTAAATCTGATTACTATTTAGGAAACATGGTTCAAATATAATATAGCCTTATATTTCACTCTTTTCTAAGTACATGTAAGAGAGAAGCAGAAGAATCCATTTTATCCCATTTAGATCTACAACAAGTGAATAGCATTCTGTTTACAGCATAGCATAAGAAATAGTTTTATTCAAAACTAACCTAAATAAAACAGCAGACTGTGGGAAAATCATTTAGTGCAGTGAAAAACATTACATGGTACAAAATTATGGCACAAAAATACCAGGCTATAAGTTAATTCGATTTGCTCTTCACTTTCTTATTTCTGCTTTTCTGTGGGTTTATATCATGATACATACTACTCAAAAATCTTCAAGGATGCCAACCATCAGTAAAGTGAATAAAATCAAGTCTAAATTTCTAGACATGGGCTTCAATGTTCTCCATAAAATAGGTTCAACTTCTCATTCATTCCAGATTTGTCATTTGCTATCATTCTACAAATGGTTATCATCTGAATATCTAGAAAAGAAATAATCTCTATAGTCTGCAAATTTTCCATCTAAAACAAATAATGTTATTTGTTTGTTTTCTCTTACAGATTCTGGGAAATTATAAAAACAAATGGTAGCAAAATGTAATTAAGTTTGAAATATAAGTAATATTCAGTCAAACTGAAAGTTTTATGTATTCATCAGTAATAGATTCTTGGTGATAAACACAGTTCTGAAACTATTTGTTTTAACTAATATATATATACATATATATATTTAAATATATATTATTTTAACTACAATGTTAAATGTATACAGTTGTATATATTAACCTTATAATATATACAATTGTATATAATTGTATATAAGGTTGTATTGTACAAGGTGTATATACAATTGTATATAAGGTTAGTATATACAACTGTATACATTATATACAATATATATTATGTTATATATTATATATAATATATATATTATTTTTCCTTTAAATAATATGAATTTTGAAATGGTTTCTGTTAAAATGCATTTCAGAAAATAAATATTAGAGAGAAAAATCATTCAAAATATACTTTAGTCCAATTTATTCCATTAAAAGCCAATGCTTCTAATTGCACAGATATTTAGAGTTCAGGTCTGTCCAAGACCCAGAGTCATTTAATTGCAGTTAAAGGAATGAACAATAGATTGGATTACCAATTGATCAATTCAATTAGACCATTAAGAAAACTGTAATGAGTTCCAGTGTAGGGGTCAGTTATTTTAGTCAACCTAGTACCCAAAGCAGATTTATAATTCAGCAATTCAATCTGCTCCTTGGCACTCAGATGTCATGAGAACAAAATAAAGTGAACTTGACAATCCCAGTGGCCCCTCAATACCTCATACATTTTCCATCACATACAAGCAAATGCTTTAAACCATCACACTCTTAGTATTATAGTATCAATATTTCAAAACAAAACCCCTTTACAACAATTTAATACTACTTTACTCTATTAAATTACTCTGTTAAAAATGTCCAATTACTGACAAGCAAGAATTCAATTTCTGCCTTAAAACATTAATCAACACATTAAGTTAGTTACCAATTTCCCTACCTTTGAATGAAATGAGTAATTATTCATTTAATATGGAAAGTATAAAATGTTATGGGGAAATCTCATTTAAAAGTTTGTAATTCTTCTTGAACACAACAGTACCCAACACCACCCCCAATCTCAGGGAAAAGTGCCACTATCTAGATTTTACTGAGCCCAGACTCCATCCCCTCCCTCATAATCTGTATCTGTTTCTAAGACCTATCCTTAATGAAGATCTCCTCCTTCATCTTCATTTATGAATCCTTCCTGATAGTACTTTAGTAGCCACTTTTGGTCAGTTCTCTCCAGGTTAATGCTCCAAATTCTACCTTAACTCCCTTCTGCCATTTTATCTTCCTTACCTCCAGTTAGTCCCCTCTGACACTTCCTGTGTCCTATGACCCAGGTAAAAAACTAAGTGCAGGTCCCCTGAAAAGCTATCATATTTCTTTACTCTATGCTGTGCACATGCTATTCTTTTGTCCTGGTGTACACTTCTTTGCTCTTCATAATTGGCACCTGGTGTATGTAATGCCACTGTTACTTCTTTCACAGCACGGTCTGCTTGCATTGTCTATTTTCCACATGACACTATTGCTATCTTAGGGTACGGTGTCCCAAGTCTGTATTCCTAGCAAACAGCATGATGGCGGATACAAAAAATTCACTGGGAGTTTGTTGAATAAGGTATTTATTTATTTAGTAAATAAGCTGAATCCGCTTATTGAAAGGCAACATTTCAAAACAGCTATTTGATTCTTAGAATCTGAATTTAATAGAACTCAGTGACTTGGTGATATTGGGCATCTTATATATAAAAAGGGCAACTTTTATTTTATATAAACTTGGATAAGAACATCAAATTATATATGATTTAGTACTAAATAACTCTCTACATACATCAGCGTTTCTATTAAAACTCATACAAAAACAGATGACTTCATCAGTCAAGATGGTAGTTAAGTGACCATGAGGAATATATTATTTTTTAAAGATTGGTGACCATTTAGATACCACTTTAATGCTTTTAAGTCGTATTAATGCTTTGATGGTTTTCTATTTTAATTGACTCCATCTTACTTAATTAAATAAGCATTAGAATAGAGAGTGGGTCATCTATGTGTGTAATTTATACTTCCTTCAATTGGTACTTATAGAAAACAAATTGATTCAGAAGGGATTAGCATGATTTTTAAAATGAGAAAACCATAAATGGCAATTAAAAGAGGCTTGGATTGACCATCTATCTATCTATCTATTCATTCATTCATTCATTCATTCATTGTCTCATTCAATTTTGTACTTGCAGTGGATTTGTGTATTTGACCTCTAAACCAACTAGCAAACTCAAGGATAAGTGAAACAAACATGCTCCTTCAGCAGATGCTTTATGTGGTCAATAGCATACAAGACAGGCTTAACCAAGTATGACAATGTGTGTGTGTATTACCTCAGCTCATAAATCCTTTTGGAAGCTAATATTGAATTCATAGAACTTGGAGAAAATTTCTCATTCTATGTAATGATTTTTTTAAAATTCCAGAGGTGCCTGGGTGGCTCAGTCAGTTGAGCATCCCACTTTGGCTCAGGTCAAGATCTCACAGTTCGTGGGTTCAAGCCCTACGTCAGGGTCTGTGCTCACAGCTAGCTCAGAGCCTGGAGCCTGTTTCGGATTCTGTATCTCCCTCTCTCTGACCCTCTCCTGCTCACGCTGTCTCTCTCTCTCTCTCAGAAATAAATTAAACATTAAAAATTTTTTAAATAAAAAAATAAAATAAATTCCAGTTTCCATTCACATAAAAATGCCCACACACCTCCAAAGTATATAAACATTCTCTTGAGTTTCACCAAATTAAACAAGATAAAATTTGGCTTTAAAATAAATATCCATGGATTAGAATGCAAATGTGTTTTACAAGGTGAATAAATCAATGCAAAGGGTGATCTGATGCTAATGTCTCTGTGTCTTTCAAAACTTTCCATTTCAGATTTAATATTTAATTAGTCCAACTTTATCCCTTAATACCACTGGAAAACAGACTTTTCACACATATTAAAATAGCCAAACATAGTCTTGCCAATTTTCTATGTGACTTAACCTAGGCTTCCCATCTGATCGACTTAAACACACTATTAAGGATATAAGAATATAAATAATTAAATTTTTTTGTGTATCTAATGGATGCCTAAATTTATGGATGTGCTGGGAACAAATGCTACATAAGCATCTGTCACTGTCTAGTGGATGAAAGGAAACTGGTGCTGATGGCTATTGACACGTTTAAGTCCGTATCCCTGTGACTGATGGAGGAGAGGGTACACAAAAGAATTAGAAGAGGTTTCAGAGATGTCCTTATCATAGTACCTGGAAATGTTCAAATTGCCAGTTTGCTTTTGAACTGGACACAGGAATGCTACCCTCTCTGAGCTGAAGGACTTGTGATAACTGCACACAGCATGTGGAGACAAAAGCCAACATCAGTGCTTTGATAGGAAGTCTGCCACAATCACTCAAGTGTGTGCCTTTTTGGGATTCTTACAAGTGAGTCTCTGTAAACCCTAGAGTGTGATTAAATGGAAAAGTAGATATTACATAGGAGGAGATGGTAGCAGTTATTGGAAGAGAAGAGATATTAGAAAATATCCAGTCTAGCCAGTGGTTATTTAGGAGAAGAAATGGAGACCAATGTCTTAGATTTGGCAGATAAGAAAAAGGAAGATGAAAGATGGAGAGAAACAACTTCCTTTATCATAATATCAGTCACACTTTATCGTAATGACTTACTTGTCCATGTTCACCCAGCACTCTAATAAGCCACACTCTGTGTCATCTTAATCACTGCCATATTCCTATACTTGGCCCAGTGTTTCTCGGAAATGAGTATATGAATTGATGAGTAAATGAATGTTCAATATTAACCTGGGGAAGGTTCTTAAGCTTGCTAAAACTCCCTTTAATCTTTTGGAAATGGAGATAATAATAACTACTTCTTAGAATGTTATCAGAGGAAAATAAAATAATACACTGAAAATGCTTAGCAGTGGGGGCATTGGGTGGCTCAGGAGGGTAAGCATCTGACTGTTGATTTCAGCTTAGGTCATGATCTCATGGTTCAAGGGGTGAAACTCGTGTTGGACTCTGTGCTCACAGCTCAGAGCCTGGAGCCTACTTCAGATTTTGTGTCTCTGTCTCTCTGCCCCTCCCCCACTTGTACACATTTTCTCTCTCTCTCCCTACCCTTTTCTCCCCCTCAAAAATAAATAATAAACTTTAAAAAATGCTTCGCAATGAACTTTACGCAAAGAATTGTATATTAATAGGATGAGGGAATACATACAAAAATGAAGCCAAATATAAGGAAAATACCTGTTTATCCACAAACTTCAACACTGGGAAGAATAAGAAATTTTTTGGCATACCCTCATCTAATGACTTACTTAGGAAGAAGGAAAGAAAGGAACATAAAACAAAAATCCAGAACAATACGGAACTTAAAAAAAGTTACCAAGTATTTGTTTAAAGGGAAAATTGTTGTTGAAACTACTTCAAGAATATAATTCTGCTCTTTATTGAGCACAGCAATACCTGACAAAATCCTGACTTCTGCTTCATTTCCTGTTCTTGAGCTGGCTGGATTCCGGGCTAAGCATCGATAGATTCCAGTGTCCCCAGGTTGAAGTCTGCTGATCTGCAAGGCTCCAGAGGGTAAGACTACCACTCGGGAATCACCTGGGATGGGAATCAGGTCTTGTTGGTTTTTTTGCCAGTGTATTGTTGGCATAGGCTCCCCAATAACTTCACACTTGAGTAGCACTGTGTCTCCCATAAAGGCCGTGACAGATTCTGTCTGCGATAAGAACCTCAGTGGTCCTAGAGGAAAAACAAAGAAGGAAGGACAAATGTTTCCGATAAAGTACAACAATCACCAATAAAAAGTAATCACACCTGTACTCCTTATAGAAAATTCCATTTTATATTTTGTCCAATTTCATCTCATTTGCTCTTTGTATTTTATGCATCTGACTTTACAATAGTTTCTGTGGCTAAAAATTGATAAAGCTATTGCCATAATCTCTAGAAGCTTACTATTTTGTTATTATTTGTTCATAAAACAGCCTTATAAAATAAACAGAGCAGGCAAGGTCATCCTAATTTTACACATGAGGAACCTGCGATTCAGAGAAATAAAATTCCATGTGCAAGTTTCAACAATTCTCCAAATAAGACCTGGTTCTTTTGAATTCTAGTCCTATGTGCTTCCTAGTACATGCCTTTGGAAACAGGATTATGAAGTTATGGAGATTCATGAAGGACAGGCCATACTGCATAGCCTGGAGCAATTTCAAGAAAGATAGGTGGCATTAATAACCTATTAAAGTAACTGAAAACACTCTCATATGAGTTGACTGCTTAAGGTAAATGATCATTAGTATTTTCAAATTATGGTTGTGTTATAATGAGAAAATAAATTAGACTAGCTTGTGTTTCTAGCTTGGTTGGGCCACCTACTCTGTATGTGTCCTTTGGTAACTTGTTTCGTTTCTATGGGATCTGATATAAGAGCCAACTCAACTCACACAGCCACTGTAATGTCCATATAGACAACCATATAGAATAACATGTGAAAAAGATGCATTCATACGGATGATTAAGCAAATGTCAGGGAAAAAAGAAACGACAAAACTAAAATTAATTAATCATTACTGAGCATTAGCACAGTGAGAGGAACCTCCTCCATCATGAAGTACATGAGAAGGGCAGAAAATATTTTGATCCTGACCTCTTGAAGCCCCCTTCTTGTGAACAGATGGATATTTATGACCATAGTGCTTTGACCATGAAAACTTTTAAAAACTGATTATAAACACATTTGAATGAATTATGACATGACTGATAAAACATTGGAGATTTTATTTTCTAGAGTTAATTTAATTAAATGATTTTAAATTCTTTGATTCATGTTTCATTCATTACAGTTATATTGCAATACTTTTATTTTCATTTTAATTTTATTGGAAAATTTCTGATTATGTGTGCATTTCACAATAAAAGTTAATTCATTCATCATTTTGGGGTTAACCTCAAGTTTTTCTGATCATATTTTATGTTATCATGATTTTTTTAAATTTTATGATTTGTTTTAACCAAGTCAAAATTTTCTAGGTCCAGGTCTAAATTTTACCAATAAGTTTTCCATCAATATGTGGTCAATAACAAATTCTACTTGTATTCAGTTTGTACTATTAGTTTTGTTTGAGGCCTATTAATTCTCAAAAAAACTAAATTGCCCTACAATCTGATAAAATTTTTGTTTCAGTCAAAGAGGGAAAGGCAAGATGACTTAGTTAAAACATCATAATTTAATATGGGAAACAATCAGAAAGGCTATAGAGAAATCTCCTTCTGTAGTTGAAAGTGGAATTTCATATCTCTTTCAGGGATTAGAATATGTGAACCACAAGATAACTGAATCTATGAAACAGGAAATTACGTCAACATTGCATGTGGAATAGGTAGAAGCTGCCAAAGACTGTTTATCACTCCTTATGTCTCCACTCATATTAATAGACCTACAGATCTATAGATGCAATATTAAGTTTGTTCTTTAGGAAGAATGATTAACCCGAGGCCATGTAGAACCATTCATACTTGTGCAAATATTAATTTATCAGTCAAAATGTATCCCACACATAAGGCACTAAAATTACTCATCTGGATCCCCAGTTAAGCCTCTAGAATCTGGATCCATTCATCTGTTTATCTCAATACTACAAATATGTCTACAGGGGGCGCCAGATGCATGCATAATTCTTTTTTTTTTTTTTTTTTAATGTTTTATTTATTTCTAGGGGAGAGAGAGAGAGAGAGAGAGAGAGACAGCGTGAGCAGGGGAGGGTCAGAGAGAGAGGGAGTCACAGACTGAAACAGGCTCCAGGCTCTGAGCTAACAGCACAGAGCCTGACGCGGGGCCCGAACCCGCGAACTGCGAGATCATGACCTAAGCGAAAGTCGGACGCTTAACCGACTAAGCCACCCAGGTGCCCCGTATAATTCTATTTTTATTTAGTTTCCAGAATTAATCTAGAGCTATGCTGGATTTACCACTAACTAAAGACAGAAGGAATCTGTTAACTTGTGTCCTGGCTCATTGTTCAAAGTCCAATTTCTACACTCTTTGTAGTGTAGTGTCTAGAGTCTATTCAAACGACATACATTAATCTACAACCAATTGGCTAAAGTATAGATTTAAAGCATGTACTTAAACAGAAAATGGTTTGTATAGACCACACAAGGCAAAATTGTAAGGAATAGTTAGCCAGATGCTGTGAGGGTTATTTTTTTTTATTTAATAATTTCCTTCTTGGCCTCCACTTCTAGTATTTTGTTTTGTACTGAAGTTAATATAGTAGGGAACAATTTATCTACACATACAAATTATATGCTTTATGCAGCACAGGTAAGAATAAAATATTTTGAACAAGTTGATAAAATATCTGGATACTTACATATATTCAACTCTATGGTCTTGTATAAGTAATACACATTGGGTAAAGCTCCCAATACCTATTTTACATATAAATGTCTGTGGTGATCCAAAAACCCACTTACTAAATTCTCAAGTGTAGAATAAAATATTAAATGAAAGGGTATAAGTATACCTTAGGGATAGTGTGGGTTCAATTCTAGAATACCGTAATAAAGCGAATATTGCAATAAAGAAAGTCAAACGAACTTTTTGTTTTGCTGGTTCATTAAAAGTTACGTTTACACTGTATTATAATCTAGTAAGTGTGTAACAGCATTATGTAACATACTTTAATTTAAAAGTACTTTACCGATAAAAAAAAATTGCTAAGCACCATCTGGGCTTTCTCCAAGCTGAAATCTTTTTCCAGTAGGAGGGTCTTGCCTCAATGTTAATGGATGCTGATTGATCAAGGTGGTGGTTGCTGAAGGCTAGGGTGGCTGTGGTAATTTAATATGAAGCAACAATGAAGTTTGTTGCATTGACTGATTGTTATTTTTACAAACGAGTTCTCTGTAGCATTGGATGCTGTTTGATAGCATTTTACCCAGAGTAGAACCTCTTTCAAAATTGGAGCCCAATCTGTCAAATTCTGCTGCGGCTTTTTCAATTAAGTTTGTGTAATATCCCAAATCCTTGATTTTCATTTTAACAATCTACAGCAGTGAAGACCAGGAGTAGAATTCATCTCAAGAAGTCACTTTTTTTGCTCATTCATAAGAAGCGACTTCTTATCTGTTGAGTTTTATCACAAGATTGAAGCAATTCAGTTACATCTTCAGGCTCCACTTCTAACTTTTGTTCTCTTGCTATTTCTATCAACATCTGCAGTTACTTCCTCCACTGAAGTCTTGAACCCCTCCAAGTCATCCATGAGGGTTGGAATCAATTTCTTCCAAACTCCTATTAATGTTGGTATTTTGACTTCTCCCCATGAATCATAAATGTGCTTAGTGGCATAGAATGGTGACTCTCTTCTAGAAGGTTTTCAATTGACTCTGCCCTGTTGTATCAAAGGAGTCACTATCTGTGGCAGATTTGGCCTTATGTAATGTATTTCTTAAATAATAATACTCGGAAGTCAAAATTACTCTTGATCCGTGGGTTGCAGAATGGATGGTGTGCTAGCAGGCATGAAAACATGAATCTTGTTGTGCACATCCACCAGAGCTGTTAGGTGATTAGGCGCATTGTCAAAGGGTAGTAATAGTGTGGAAGGAATTTTTTTTTTCAGTGCTGAATGTCTCAACAGTAGGCTTAAAATATTTAGTAAACCATGTTGTAAACAGATGGGCTGTCATCTAGGCTTTGTTGTTGCATTTATAGAGCATAGGCAAACTAGATTTAGCACAATTCTTAAGAGCCCTAAGATTTCTCAGTATGACAAATGAGCACAGACTTCAACTTCAAGTCACCAGCTGCATTAGCCCCTAACAAGAGAGTCAGCTTGCCCTTTGAAACCTTGACTTCCCTTCTCTAGCCATGGAAGTCCTAGATGGCATCTTCTTTCAATAGAATGTTGTTTTGTCTACATTGAAAATCTGTTGTCTATTGTAGACACCTTCATTAATCATCTTAGCTAGAACTTTTGGATAACTTGCTACAGCTTCTGTATCACCATTTGCAGTTTCTCCTTGCATTTTGATATTATAAGAGTGGATTCTTTCCAAAAACTTCATCAACTAACTCTGAACTTGCTTTCTAACAGCTTCTTCCCCTCTCTCAGCCTTCACAGAATTGAAAAGATTTAAGGTCTTCCTCTGGGTTCGGCTTTGACTTAAGAGAATGTTGTGGCTGGTTTGACCTTCTATCCAGCTGTTAAAACTTTCTCCCTCTCTGCTGAGAGAGGGCTGTTTTACTTTCTTATCATTTGTGTATTCATGCAAGAAGTACTTTTAATTTCCTTTAAGAACTTTTCCTCTGCATTCACAATCTGGCTGATTGTTTTGGGCAAGTGGCCTAGCTTTTGGCCTCTCTTGGATTTGGACACACCTAACTCATTAAGCTTAGTAACTTCTAGCTTTGGATTTAAAATGAGACATGTATGACTTTCCCTTTAACACACAGAGGTCACTAGAGGGTTATTCTTTGGCCTAATTTCAATATCTTTGTGTCTCAGGGAATAGAGAGGCCCACAGACAGGGAGAGTGATGTGGCCTGATGGTGGAGGAGTCAGAACACACAGAAAATTTATAGATTAAGTTTGTCATCTTATATGAGTGTGGTTCATGGCACCCCAAAACAACTACAATAGTAACATCAGAGATCACTGATCACAGATAAGCACAACCAATCTAATAGCAATGAAAAAAGTTTGAAACATTGGAAAAATGACCAAAATATGACACAGAGATGCAAAGTGAACAACTGCTGTTGGAAAACTAGGACCAAGAGATGTGGGCAACACAGGGTTGCCATAAACCTTCAATTTGTAAAAAATACACAGTATCTACAAGCCCAAGAAAGCAAAGTGCAATAAAACAAGGTATGCCTGAACTTGAACTTATACTCAACAACCAGTTCCTTTATGTAAACTTCAACTAGCTAGAAGAACCATAGACAGGATATAAAATTGTATATTTATATAATTATACTTAATGAAATTACAATATTCCACATGTTTTTTTAAGTGTGCATGCTATGATGATTTCAGATTTTAATAAATGAGGTCAGAATTGCATCCTATTTAAAAATTAATGATGTAATAATGTTTGAAACTTTCGAATAGTTGATTATTTGACACAGTGAGAAATTAAAAACATAATTTGTAGCTTTTTCTTTTTCTCTCTGCAAAGCAATCCCAGCACATCAAAACACAATTGTAAGTTTACAAGGCTCTCTATGGCTTAAACTAATGCTCCCAATATTGTACCGAATTTTAACACTCACATCTCTTGGTGCTGTAACAATCCAGCAACAGTATTAAAAAAGAAGTTATAGGCTATCACTTTAGTACTATATTTTCAAAGCATGAGTATGAGCACGTAGTAATGAACATTAAACTCACTGTAACTCATAAGAATGAAATACTGCAGTTTTGGAACAGCCATTTAATGTTCTAAGGCAATACAAATGATTCCCGTGCTTCATTCATACAGAGATACAAGTGTAATTTTAACTACATTCTCATGAAAAATAGCTACCTGGTCCACAAGAGTCTTTTCCTGAAAAAAGTTTGGCTCAGACACATCTGATCCACTGTAATCAAAGCACAAATGGTCTTCCTATCTTTACCCTTTTCTTGTCCTAATATATTCCAAACATAGTAAAAGGTCAGTGTTTCTAAATCACCGAAGTTTTTGTTTCACGTAAGAAACTCCAATGTCTCCCAAATTTTCCAGTATATTCTTATACCCCAAATGCTGGTACCCAAGAATGTAGCATAAGGCACCTTCAAGGCTCATCTTCCACAACTCCTGTAAAATAATTCTTGGATCTGTTGAACTGGTCTACTCCCTAAACCTGGCTTCCTCTTAATTTTGTTTCTCATATTTCCACTAAAAAAACAAAACACAAAAGCAAAAACAGACAAACAAACTAAAACCTTTATCCTTACATCTACCTATCAAAATTGTGGTTATTCTTAAGATACTGATTCAAGGAGCCCCTGGGTGGCTGATTTGACTAACTGTCCAACTCTTGGTTTTGGCTCAGGTCATGATTTTACGGACCATAAGATTGAGCCCCACTTTGGGCTCTGCACTCTCAGAACAGCATGGAGTCTGCTTGGGATTCTCTCTCTGTCTCTCTCTCTCTCTCTGCCCCTCCCCTACTCAGGCATGCACACTCTCTCTCTTTCAAAATAAATAAATAAACTTAAAAAATAAAAGGTACTGACTCAAAAAGAATTCTGTCTCTCTAGGCTTGCTTACTATAAATCATCTTACAAATCTTCGAAATTTTTACAGCACTGATAGCTTACAGATAATATGACGATGTCAGTTGTATCAATAAAAGCCTGAAAAGTGTTTCCATGTTTGTATATGTGGTTTTTATTTTTCTGAGGGAGGGCATTTTATTTTATGTCTCCAGAGTATGTCAAATATCTACTGAAAGAAAAACAAAATACACAAATATTTGCTGAGGTTCTATGTGCCTCTAAATGTTTCAAAAGAGCATTGCAGACATCCAGATGTTGATAGCTGCATCTGAGTGTTGGTTCTACCAGAATCCAACATACTCAGCGGCAGTATCGGATGCTAAAGAACACATGGGTGCCAAATTCCCTAGGGTCATTTCTATGCTTCACCATTTAACCAGCTGGATGACGTCAGACAAGGTGTCAGCTTTACCATTTACCTATAAATCACTTAACCTAATCCTCACAACAGCCGTGTAACTGTGTCTCTACTTTACAGATGGAAGTAGAATAGGAGCAAAACTCATTCAAATGTTTACAATATGATTTTGAAAAAAATTTTAGTACTGAATTATTATACTTCTTAAAAGACCTTGTTTCCCCAACCCATGGAAATGTCTAGAGGGGAGTTTCTTCTACAGATCAGTACCCCTGCACTCCTCAACCACCGAATTGGGTAACATCTGTTCTTGAGTAAGTACATTCTATCCTGGATTGAATCCTCAGAGACGAACTTCGACCTGAAATACTACACTATTAAAAATAGCATACAGGCTTTTTTTTTTTTTAACATTCATTTACATTTTTTTTTTTTTTTTAATTTTTGAGAGACAGAGAGAGATGGAGCACAAGCAGGGGAGGGGCAGAGAGAGAACGAGACACAGAATCCGAAGCAGGCTCTAGGCTCCAAGCTGTCAGTACAGAGCCTGATATGGGGCTTAAACTCACAAAGTGTGAGATCATGACCTGAGCCGAAGTTGGAGGCCCAACTGACTGAGCCACCCAGGCACCTCCAGACTTTTTTTTATACAAACTTACTTTGGGTGCTTTCATGGAGGTGCTTTCACTGTTAGTCTTGGTTCTGGGAAAGGCTGTTTCCAAGAATGAATTGCACTCACACTTCCTTTACAGTTAGTGTGGCCCAGGATGATACAGCAGCTTTAACTCATCTAGCCACACCTGGACTTGCTGGAAGTGTTCCCTACCAGTGAACTTGTAGGTTCACATAATATCTGTACCTCTGTGCATTAACAAAGGCCACCACTTATTCCAGAGGGATTCATTTAGGAACTATTAAAAGGAGAGACCATACTGCTTTGAATGTGGAAAAGTCAGATTCGTATGGGAGCTCCATGTTATCTCCTGTCTTAGAAATGGTAAACACAGCACTTATAACTCAGATTTTAGAGTTCCTAATAGTCAGCAAAAGTGTCTGGGCTTCAGTATCAGAAATCATATTGATGTTGTGGGCTTCCTGGGTGGCTCAGTCCATTAAGTGTCTGACTTTGGCTCAGGTCATGATCCCGTGTTTGTGGGTTCGAGGCCTCCATCAGGCTCTGTGCTGAGAGCTCAGAGCCTGGAGCCTGCTTCAGATTCTGTGTCTCCCTCTCTCTCTGCCCCTGCCCTGTTTGTGCTTTGTCTCTCAAAAACTAAAATAAGAATATAAAAAAAAGAAATTTTATTGATGTCAACTACCCTAATTATAGTTGTACAGTAAGCATTAAGTATTGTTAGTAAGAAATATACAGCCATTACGCAAGAACCATGGAGAGATGGATCTCACCCTGTTTATTTTGGTTTTTGTACAAGATCCTTCAGTTATCCTTTAGTACTAATTTTAACACTAAAAGGATTCATTAAGGGTTCATTTATGTATGTTACTTTGTTAATGCTGCTCCAGGCCTTTTAAACAGCCATAACCAGGGGCACCTGGATGGCTCAGTCGGTTAAGTGTCCGACTTCGTCTTAGGTCATGATCTCACGGTTCATGGGTTTGAGTCCTGCATCAGGCTCTGTGCTGACAGCTCAGAGCCTGGAGCCTGCTTCAGATTCTGTGTCTCCCTCTGTCTCTGACCCTCCTCTGCTCATGCTGTCTCTCTCTGACTCCCAAAAATAAATTTAAAAACATTAAAAAAATTTAAACAGCCATAACCACAATTCTTTTCTAAAATGTTTACTACCTATCCATGCAAAGAGTGAAGGTTTTACTCTTTTAAGCCCTTCACTAACACAGCACTTGAATATTTGGGATTTCACAACGCCAGTGCAGTACCAGAATTCTCCGTTTCTCAGAGAGGCCTCCCCCTAGCTTAGATAGACCCAATAATCTCTAGAAGACTCCTTTGCACTGTTTACTTGAATTGTAGTGAATTAACTATGGCATTGATGTAATAACCATCTTCCTGGCTAATCTGTAAATTCCACAAAAGCAAGACTAGGTCTGTTGTATTCTGTACTCTGTGCATTTAGCACAGTACATGGCCTATGCATCGATCAAATATTTTTTGAATGAAAGAAATATGCATTATCCAAAAAATAATCTGCTTAGGCAAATATCACAGGCTCTAACCACTGGGAAGTCTAGGAAGTACATCAATGGCTAAGGAGGCATTAAGAGAAGGAGAAAGTATCTCTTCAGGGGGACTTATAAACTTACATGAAGTCAAACCATAAAGGCTATCATTTGAAAAGGGATTGTGTTCGGAGGATAAAGAAGCTATGCCTAGTGCATCCATGACCATTTTTACCAAATCTTATAAGTTTAAACTGTAGACCAGTGAAATATATTTTAAATGAGATTTCCCCTTCCTTCTTTCCAAATCAGTGTCCCCAGGAACAACGCTATCAGTGGTCCCCGGGCCAGCCCACTCCCGGCTGGGACAGCCTGGGCTGTGACCGCCACCATCAATCAGATTCCAGCCAATACCTATTTCTTTGGGAGCTAGGCAAACCAAACTGCTGGCTGTCACAGAAGCAGTAGAAATGTTAATAGCAAAAGCAGCAAACATTTTTCATTTAGGCTTTTCCTTTGTGATGCTAAAAAAATGAGGTAAAATATCACCATGGCAATGAATGAAAAGCTGCTAAATCTGCAGGGACATCAAAAGTGTTAGGCTCCCAGAATTAAAATAATGAGAACAATAGTCTCTCTGGACCCTTCCACCCATGCATGCACACACCACATAGACAAGGAGAAATCTTTCCATCGGATTCAGTCAGAAAGTTTGAATATCTTAGACGTGCACTTTTTTTCACTGAATTCTAAACTACTTTGGTTTTCAAGAAAAAGTAGAAATGAAGCATTTCACAGTCCAGGTTTATACTAAGACTCTCTGCCTCTAGGGAGGCCTCCCCTCCACCCACACACTCCTCGACTGGGCCTATTCCTTTTTAAAAATTCTAATCTGGAAATGGCACATTCTTCTGATTTGCCCTCTAGCCTCTTTGGCAGACTATCAGGATCCCCATCTCCTCCTATGGAAGGTCTAATTATTAAGTAATTAAAATTCATTTAATAAAAAGAGACTTATCAATGGGGGGACAGACTTTGGGGCTGGAAACATGCCTCGCTTTTAAATATTCAGCAATGTGGTGATATTCTATACCTGCCAGAGAGCTGCTGTAAATGCTTTGTTTGCTCCAAATTAAAGCCTCAGGGCTAACTTCCTTCAAAACCAGGACCTTGTTTGCCCTAATTTAACTCACATTTTAGCCAAGGGGAAGAAAATAGAGGTAATCTGAAGAGAAGTTCTCTAAATTTGGTCCTTCTCAGAAGCCAGAAGACCAATAAAGGATTTTTAGAATTTGTTATAAGCATATTTCTACAGGTATGTTCCTCTGAAAGCTATTGTTTTGCTTCTTCATTTTTTTTTTAAGCTTCATTTTCATTGGCAAAATTACAGACTTCTAGGTAGTTGGCTAAGGAGCAAGTTGCTTGCCCATGGCATTGCAACACAAACCTAGTGAGCATGTCTGGTGTATGCCAGTCATACTCACCCAGTGTGTGATCTTATAAGAAATATCCATGTGGCTAATTTGTTGAACCTCAGAAGGATGGTACAGAAGAAATATGAAAGGAAAAGGAAAATCAAATAGGCAAATTACACAGTTTATCTGCCCAGCTCTGCAAAATAAGCACACAATAAACTCTTCCTCTAGACAAAAAGTAGTTAAGGAGAAATGTCATAAAGTAAGTGTTTCTCAGAATCAGCTTTGAGGTCTGTCCACTATAAATGCTCTGAAGGATTGATACTCTCCTAATCCTTGAAGACTGATTATACATAAGACTTGGAAACAGGTGGTCATTTTGGATGTCCTGTAATCAAGAGCCAGTTTGAATGATGATCTATCATAATCTCACCAAGCAGCTATGTTGGACTCCTGGCCTTCAAATCCATGGAGTAATTCAGGATTCTCTAAACCATGCTTCTTATTAACATTTCTAAGGCCTCTGGTAGCCTACATCTGAAGAGCCAAAAATTAAGTCCTCCATTAAGAGAAACCTCGGGCTGCACGTAGCCCCAGTCCTAGATAAACTAAACCTAAAACTTAACCAGCTTTTCCGCTTCTGAACAAATGCCTGCGCTACGGGAAGCCATTACCTAACCAGCTCTTTCTGCTTCTGTAACAATGCTTAAGGCTTGCTTTCCCGCCACCGGATTGCCCAAGCGACTAGCTTCATGTTCCCCCTGTCACCCCATCACCCCACCTTGGCGGAAGCCAATCCGAAAAGGCCAGCGGCTACCCCATACCTTGCTGAGGGAAGGGCCTGGAGAGAGAGATGTTAACCTGTTAGTCGCCAAACAAGACTTCAAACTCGCTCTATGATAGGCTGAATTCAAAGGTACCCCAAATATTATAATTGGATCCCGCCAAAAACCTGATGGCGGGAACCAATCAGATGCGGTATATGTTCACATTTTAATGTTAACCAATGGCAAACTTGTAACCATGGAAATCTCCTGTCCCTCCCCATGACTTGTTTACTTCTGTCTATAAAAAGGCTGCAAAGGCTTTGTTCAGGGCCTCTTAGCGTCACCGGCAACGAGTGCGCGGAGGTCCAGGTTCGAACCTGCGAATAAACAACCCTTGCCGCTTGGCTTTGACTCTGGTCTCTGGTGGTCTGATTTTGGGGGTCTTCCGATCTCTGGGCGTTTCACATCGTGCCTTTATAAGAACTGGGAAACCGTGATCTTTGAAGATATGTTAAAAAAATGTGTTCCATAGGATCAGCCAATAATCCAGAGCTGGATTTTAGCTCCACACCCCAACTTTTCTCTGTAGACTGTTCTCAGATATGAATTACACCCATGTACCATCTACCCTGCTCTTCCTGATTTCATTATCAGCAATCAACACGTGCGTGATTCAGCCCCTTTATATCTTTTGTTAACTTCAGGGTCAACAGAGGTAGATTTGGGAAGCATTTTCTAGGTAGCATTTAATAGCTTTTCCTTCATCCACCTGAGTTATTATATAATACCTATTTCTCAGTACAAGATTAAATAATGAATAAAGCTTTACCACCTTTCCTCTAAATTGCATGTTATTATCTTCTTGGATATAGATCCTTCATAAAATCCAATCAAATTATATTGAATATCAATGTCATTCCATATGAAGGTTAGAAAGAACCCATTTTTTATAGAAAGAGCTATAAAGCAATCCCTGTATAGTAGTGGTTACCCTTCCTCTTAACTGTACTGACATGTCTCTGATGACTGAAAATGGTCTTTTACCAGTATAGATGTATAAAGCCAAGTGAAAACTCATATTTATAATGCAGATCAATTAAGAGTTGTTTATTTATTTCACTTTACTATAAGATTTTCATATAGTATTTAATGGGTTTTTTAAAGGACAAATTTCTAATGTAGAAAAATGTTTGTTACAAATCAAAAACTGAAAATACAGTTGACTCTTGAACAAATGCAGGCATTAAGAGTACCGATGCCCCTCTGCAGTAAAATATCTAAGTATAACATTGGCTCTCCAAAAGCTTAACTACTAATAGTCTACAGTTGCCTGAGAGCCTTACAAACAACATAGGCGAGTAACACATACTTTGCATGCTATATGTATTATATACTGTATTCTTACAGTAAAGTGAACTAGGGAAAAGAAAATGTTATTAAGAAAATCATAAAGGAAAATATTTTTACAGTATTGCACTGCATTTATTAAAAAAAAGAAAAAGAAAATCTGCATGTAAGTGGACCCATGCAGTTCAAACCTGTGTTGTTCAAGGGTCAACCATATAAATAAAATAATATAGCACTTTTTTTTTTAATTTTCTTAATTTATTATTTCTAGGAGAGAGAAAGAGAGAGACAGCGTGAGCAGGGGAGGGTCAGAGAGAGAGAGAGTCACAGACTGACACAGGCTCCAGGCTCTGAGCTGGCAGTCAGCACAGAGCCCGACGCGGGGCTCGAACCCATGAACCGCGAGATCATGACCTAAGCGAAAGTCAGACGCTTAACCGACTAAGCAACCCAGGCGCCCCAATAATATAGCACTTTAACCCATTAATCTTGTAAAGATTTCAAAATGACAAGCAACAATCCTTCAGAGAGTATGAGTTACCTTTGAAAAGTAATTTGGTTTTGTGCCTCATAACAGTTTAATCTGAGAACTCTGCTTCTAGGAATCTATCCATAAATATATGAAGAAAAAAGCTAGGTATGTAAAATGATTCAATGTATCATTATTCATATAGGGAAGGGTAGAAAATGGGCTAATTGTACATCCTGTAATTGCTTAAGCAAATTATTACATATCCACTGTCCTTAAAATTATACAAGCATGTAAAATTATATTAATACACACTCTTAAAGGTGAGAGAAAGTTATTTTACTTTTTTCCTAAAACAAACATATCTTAAATCCACAAAAAGAAATTTTGTTAATGATTCTAATGGTCTCTTCAGTGTATTACATTCAATTGCAAGCTACTATTCAAAAACATTTATTTCATGAAGAGATGTTTTCCTCAACAGACATTGACAATAACTTTATTTTTGTTTTCTTCTTTGCAAACAAAATTCTTACTATAAAACCTGAGATTGGTTTATAATCAATAGTAGTGAATAATTTTATAGAATTCAGGCTTAGGCTTTCCATCAAACTTAAATCCCAATATGTATGGCTAATGAATGTTTACAACATCCATGAAAGTCGATTATGAATGTGGCTAATATTCGTTGAAACTACTTGTAAATTGTACTTAATTGAAAGTAGGCAGATTGGAGGCACCTAGGTGGCTCAGTTGGTTAAGTGTCCGACTTCGGCTCAGGTCATGATTTCCAGTTTGTGGGTTCGAGCCCCACATCGGGCTCCATGCTGACAGCTAGCTCAGAGCCTGGAGCCTGCTTCAGATTCTGTGTCTCCCTCTCTCTTTGTCCCTCCCCTGCTCATGCTCGCTCTCTCTCTCTCTCTCAGAAATAAATAAAACATTAAAAATTTTTTAAGAAAAGAAAGTAGACAAATCATCCGAATAACAACAAAAAAAACCCCAAACTCTTAAAGTTGTATATTTTGTTTTATATCATGTCATTGACATCATCCCTTTCCCTACTTTATTTAGTTTCACCTGATAACCCTGCCATGAACCCCTTTCATCACTGATTATATCATCTTATGGGGATTTCCAAATTATTCATTCATGCACTCAGTGAGTCAGTGTGATAATTACTTGTATATATGAACTTGGCTGGGCCACAGAATACCAGCATATTTGGTTAAAGAATATTCTGAGTGTGTCTCTGAGGATGTTCCTTGGGATGGGTTAACATCTGAATCAGTAAACTGAGTGAAACAGCCCTCCCCAATGTGAGTGAAGACCTAGATAGATACTCTCTGCCTGTCTTCAAGCTGAACATTAGTCTCCTCATGCCTTCAAACTGAGACTCATATGGGAACTTATACCACCTGCTCTTTTGGTTCTCAGATTTTTGGACTCAAACTCAAGCTACACCATTTGCTTTCAGAGATCTCTAGCTTGCCAAGTGCAGGTCCCTGGACTTCTTAGCCTTCTTAATCACATGAGCCAACTCTTTACAATAAAGAAACAGATGACCCTTGAAGAACATAGGGGTTAGGGGCACCAACTCCCTGCATAATAAAAATTTCATTTATAGCTTTTGACTTCTCCCAAACTTAACTACTAAATAACCACTATTGACTAGAAACCTTACTGATAACATAAAGTTAATAAACACATATTTTGTATCTTATATGTATTATATACTATATAGTCTTACAATCAAGTAAGCTGTAGAAAAGAAAATGTTGCCAAGAAAACTGTAAGAAGAGAAAATACATTTACAGTACTGCACTTCATTTATTTTAAAAAAATCTGCGCATAAATGGATGTACAGAGTTCAAACCCATGATGTTCAAAAGTCACATATTCTACTGGTTCTGTTTCTCAGGAAAACTCAGACTAATATAATCTGTCAACATTCACTGGATACCTAATGTGTAATAGGCATCATCCTAATTGCCTAAAGCATAAAGTGACAAAATGAACAATTAAATTTAGCTCCTTTCCTCAAACAGCTCATAGTCTGGTAGGGAGAGCAAATATATAAGAACAATACTATGTAAGTACACTGCACTGTGGAATCAGAGATGAAACAATTCTTAGTAATGCCTGTTAGAAAAGGAATATTGAGAAAAGAGATCCAGAAATGGTGGAATATGAGCTGGGTCTTGAATTATGAATGAGGTTTCAACAGGCACCCAAGATCCAAAAGGACACTCTCAACAGAAGAACAACGTGGGGGGAAACAGAACAAAATAAAAAACTTTGAACCTGAAGACCACAACATTTTTTAGAGATGGCAATTCAGTAAATAATGAAAAAGCATGAAGGCTTCTTTCAACCGTTTTTTTCTACTATACAAGAGACTGGTATTAAAGAGAGTTTCTTTAATTTTATCATAGGTCATGTGTGTTTGACTACAAAAGTACTATAAGCTCTATGAGTGCAGAATCAGTAACTCCTATAGGATTACTCCCCTGGTACACAGTAACACTCAATAAATATTGGCTAATCTCCATATTAATGAGCAAAAAATGACAGTGGTGTTATATCAACACATTATGTTATATAAAAATTATACCATTTTTATTTATGTTAACATACAGTTACTAATAATTCACTCCTCTGGATTTTGGAAATTCAGAGAAGTATGAGATTCACAGTCAGCATATTTCATGAGTGAAACATGACAAAGCCCCAATAAGAGTGAATAAGCAGAAAAGCTTAGTAAAATATTATCCCATCAGTTTCAAAGGTTATTGAAACAAGTGTCTATTGGGTTATCAGTGCTTCAAACTTTCAATTGAGCATATTATACAAAGGATTAAATTGCTTTCTACTTGTCAATCTATTAACTCAAAACTTACTTTTGTTAGTACCAGTAGTACGTATTGAGTGCATAGCAGATACTGTACTAGTCATAGTGATATAAAGTATGGCCTTTACATGGCTGGAAAGGGCCCTGCAAAGTTCCCTGACAATCTAGTTTTACTTACTTGCTTGGACTTGGTAGGACCACCCTCCTTCCGGTAAAAATGATGTTTTTTTCCTGTCAAAAATATGCATCTGAGGGGGCGCCTGGGTGGCTTAGTCGGTTAAGCGTCCGACTTTCGCTTGGGTCATGATCTCGCGGTTCGTGGGTTCGAGCCCTGCATCGGGCTCTGTGCTGACTGCCAGCTCGGAGCCTGGAGCCTGTTTCAGAGTCTGCGTCTCCCTCTCACTCTGACCCTCCCCCTGCTCATGCTGTCTCTCTCTCCCTCCTAGAAATAAATAAAACATTAAAAAAATTCCCCCATGTCTTAAAAAAAAATATGCATCTGAGTCCTATATTCAAAACTTGTAGATACAGACCAAAAAAAGAGAAGCCAAAATGGAATAAATTTTCAATTCAAATAGGCATCAGAGAGAGTAATGTTGTTTGATACCTTTATTTCAGTACATAATGGATTAAAACTAATTTGATAATAGCTAAGATTCACATCAAATATATCATAATGATTCTATTTTTTCTGTCATAATTTAAGAACTTTGCCTCTCAACAAAATTCTGCCAGTAACATGAGAATCAAGAAACTCCAGCAAAAATAATTTAGATTAAAAACTTCTGATAAATTTATGTAATTTTTATTTTTATTTGGAAGTACCTACTGTACCTACTGGGAGAAAACTAGAGCTAATGAAATGCCTTTGTATGCCAGTCACTTGCACAATAAAAATGGAAAGCCAAAGTATTTTAGCTTAACTGCTGAATTTGTGTGATTTCTACCTTCTCTACTGAGACCCTGAGCAAATAAAAACTTTATAAAGAATTATCAAATTTTTGATACCTTTGCCCAGAGTAACCAAATATATCTGATACAATGAGTCATTCAAGGGGGTGGGGTAGAATGTTTGACACCTACATTCATGGTTTGGGATACGTCTCAGAGTCATCTAAATCATAGTTAACTACAAGTGTTTTAAATAATCATTTATTCAGACTTAACTGTTTTGCACTTATTCCCCAGTAATCATTTGGCTGTAAGAGAATTTCAGTAAATGAGAGAATGTTAAATCATCCTTCATGAAAATCTTTCACTTGTGGACTCATTCTCATGGCCCCTCATGTGTCATTTGTTAATTGGACCAAGGAGAAAGATGAAAAAGGGGGCGTGCCTGAGTAGTCACAAACACATTTTCCCCCTGATTCTAAGGGGGCCAGAATGGGGAACAGGTGTATGTGGTAGGAAGCAAAATGTTCCTTCAGAATAGTTTTAAGCTTCAGGTGCCTGGGCAGCTTAGTCAGTTAAGTAACCACACGACTCTGGACTTCAGCTCAGGTCATGACCTAACTATGTGTGAATTCAAGCCCCACATTGGAATTCTCTCTCTTCCTCTCTTTCTGCTCCTTCCCTGATCTCTTTCTACTTCTCAAAAATAAATAAACATTAAAAAAAAGAATAGCTTTAAGCCTCAAGTATTAGCATACTTGCACAGTTTTTATAGATTCAGCAATGATATTACTTCTAAGCTGGTTTCTTGATCTTGCCAGATCTTATGAACTATGAATGTAAAAAAGGAGCATTGAAGTACTAAAAATATTTCTAAACAAAACAAAACTAAAACAACAACAACAGAAACATGGCTCTTTAATAGAGCATGCGCTTTGAAGAATGCAAGGCAAGAAGGAGCCTGGGAAAAGATTAGACTAGAGATGTAGGAAGGGGTAGATAATTCAGCCATCTTATACCATCTCAGTAAGTTTGGACTTTATTTCAACTACGTGGAAAAATTACTGAGAGACCCTGAACCAGGAAAATGCATGATTGGATTTACATTTTTTGGAAGATCATTCTGGCTGTTGTGCAGAGAATGTTTGTAGGTGTAGGGTATTAGGGAAGGAAAAGCTGGAAATAGGAATCTTAGAAATGTCACAGTAGGGGCACCTGTGTGGCTTAGTCAGTTAAGCACTCAACTCTCGATGGATGTCAGCTCAGGTCATGATTGCCCAGTTCATGAAATCTGTCCCCACATTAGGTGCTATGTTGACTGTGTTGAGCCCACTTGGGATTCTTTCTCTCCTTCTCTCTCTGTCACTCCCCAGTTCATGCTCTATCTCTCTCAAAATAAATAAATATTTAAAAAAAAAAAAAGGTAACAGTAGTCTCTGTGAAAGAGAATATGGCTTGTGTCGGGAAAGGCAGAGTCCAGCATGCCGTCTCTCGACCCTATGAGGCTACATGAAAATGGGCCTAAGATGTTGAACGCCTCCTTACCATAAGATAAAGAGCCCATACAACTTGTGCTGAGTTTATAGCCTAGAATGAGAATAGTTATCCCTGTTTTAGGCTCAAGGAATACTCCTTTGTTTTGCTTAAGTGTGTATGCCTGTGGCCTTCAGACACATTCACAGATCTCAGTATCTAAAACTCCACAGGGGAGGGATTCCGGTCCTTCTACTGCTGTTCAAGAGCAGTGTGAGCAGGCCAACTGCCCTGCATCAGCTGCTAGGGAACTACAAGCCTGGGGTCTGACACCCAGGACTGGAGATGAACTCTGTCTCTTCTCTATATGAGCAAAGCACTGTTCTAACTACTGCTTGACTGTGTTGTAATTTCCTTGGCAAGTCAGATACCAAGATGCAGTGGGCAGCATGTCTGGAGTCCTCCCCTGGGACTGATGACCAGAGCAGAGTGTTCTGCTCCACAGCTTGGGCAAATGAGGGAGCAGTGGGAATGGAGAAAAAGAAAGATCAGGTATATTTTGAGTCATGACTTGAAGGACCTGTTGAAACCTGAGTGTGGTTTGTAAGGGAAAGGGATAAGTAAAATGAGCTCAGGTTTCATAAAATATTTAGGTTGTGATGGAAAGAATTTTGCTTGTGTTAAAGTGAGTCAACTGGGGTGGTTTGGAGGAAAGTAACAACAAAAAAAGAGACTTGAATAAGAGATGCTGTACTAAAAACTAAAGTAAGAGATAAGCTCAGTTACTGTATATAAATCTTGAAATCTCAAGAATGAAAAACCTAGAAAATGTGATCATCAAAGTTCTTTAGGGACACATGGGTGGCTCAGTCGGTTAAGCGTCCAACTTTAGCTCAGGTCAGATCTCACAGTTCGTGGGTTTGGGCCCCGCATCAGGCTCTGTGCTGACAGCTCGGAGCCTGGAGCCTATTTCGGATTCTGTGTCTCCCTCTCTCTCTTCCCCTCCTCTACTCATGCTCTGTCTCTCTCTGTCTCAAAAATAAATAAACTATAAATTTTTTAAAAGAAAAAAGTTCTTTGTATTTATAAAATTATATAACTGTGATTTTCTATTTAAACAACTTAATATGTGGTCAGACCAATATGTAACCCAATTAATCTAACAGACTCACTAGACACCATTAATCATTAGAGATATAGAGGCAAAATCGACATTTCTCATCATTGCCCACATAGAGCCACCAATCTAGTAGAAGATGCAGCACTCATTACACATTTACCATGAACTCATAATAGAGGGCCTACAAATAAGTTTGGAGATTTATGGTTGACAGGAGCTAATAAAATTTACCTGAAGTTATAAAAAGTGACCAACTCAAGTTAAATTTGAACTATAACCATGAATAAACTCTCTTATAACTTATTAAGCCTTTTAAGTAATTTAGATCACTTACCCTGATTTATTTTGACCTTGCAAACGGAACGCTTGTTCTTACTGGCTATCTAAAATACCACTATTTTAAAGTCATACAGCTTTCAACACAAAGAAGATCAAAAGTATAAGTTTAAAACAGCTAGATTTATCCTAAATGTTGCCAAGTTCTTTAAATTCACTTTGAAGTTTACTTTCTTCGAAGTAAACTCATTTTATGTATTTTACTCTGCTCTTGGCCTCAGCATTTGAGAATTTGAGACAGTCTTTAGAGTGATTTACAGATACTCCTACATCAGAATGATATCTGAGACACATATTGATATTTTACTGTAATCTCCATTTGTCCTTTCCAGAAATATGCTATTGAACTGAGTCTTAGATCTAGAGCCATCCAGGAAGATGCCATGAAGTCCATCAGTCTGATGCCTTCATCTGATGACTGATGTGTGAGGTGCATATTTAAGGCAGTGTTTCACCTGTAAATTTACCAAGGATTAACCTGATAAAACTTAAATTGGGGCATCTCAGACCATAGGTTATTTCCAAAATTTCTTACCAGATATGTACACAGGGAATACACTTTTCTTGGGTTTATGAGATCATTCACTCTTAATTTAAGTCTGATCATATTGGGAAATGATTGTTTTTGCTTTGCTCATTTAGGTAAAGAGCCATAAATTATCTTTATCTCCTATAATTTTCATTTAATAGCCATATGTCATATTCAACCGGTCTTCGCACTGAGCTCCTGGATATGACTTTGTACTTTCCCATCTACCTCTTCAGTTTTGTCACCCTCTGCTCTCCCCTCACCTGCCTGATTTCTTTACTTTTTCACACCTAATGAAGGCTGTATTTGTTTACTGCTGTAGTCTCAGTGTCTGATACTTAGTAGGCGCTAAAATATATGCTGAATGCTCAAGTAAAATATATGAACCTAACTCAACTTTCTAGATCCAAAACAAAACCATTCTTCCCTTTTCTCTTCTGATATCTCATTGATTTATCCTCAATAGCACTCATTGGGCAATTACCAACTACTTATTGGTTTTGTTATTCTATTTTCAGGCATCCCTTCTTATATCCAATTAAATTTTAGATTGCTCAAGGATAGATATATTGCACTATTGTGTGTGTGTGTGTGAACATTCATGGTACAGTGTATTACGTACGGAAGGCAGTGAATAGTACTCTCATTTTAAGTCTGATCACATTGAGGAAGGAATTTTCATTTTGCCCATTTAGGTAAAGAGCCATCAATTAGGGAAATTGTAAAACAGCTGGCTTCAAAAAAATAAATTAAAATAAAATAAAATAAAATAAAATAAAATAAAATAAAAAAATAAAATAAAATAAAATAAAATAATAAAATAAAATAAAAAAGTAAGATAAAACCAAATAGCGAGCTTCAGTTGATTCATTTCATCTTAAAGTTATGATGACTGGTCCTTTCCATTGCTCTGTATTTTAGTAATGACTTCCACTCATGGGAAAGTCTTATTATTATAGTGTATAACTTATAACTTGTACTAATTTAGACCCTTAATAATTAGATTATCTATCTACCTACCTACCTATCCATAAAACCTAAAAGAATTGGGTTATCTTTGAAAGAACTATCAAGAAAATTTTATGAACAAATTAATTGTGTAAACTTGATTTACGGTAGTCTATGTTTTTTGTTTTGTTTTGTTTTGTTTTGCTTTTTAAGTAACCGCTCCTGATTCTGAAATGTAGGATTTGGTTATGCATTTTCTAACCCACTTAACAATCCCTGCTTTACACTGAGAGCTTTGATGGCAATGGCTACATATTCTACAATTATTCTACAAGCTTCACAAAAGTAAAAATAAGACTTCAATTCCTTTGTATTCTTGTCTATCCAGAACAGTGCCTTTATAGTAGGTACTCAATGGAGATTGGTTGATTGAATATTGAAAACCTGATCTTTCATCTGTATTACTTCTACAGACTTTCTTTCCTCCAATAATCATCTACCAACATTTCCAGAATTTTTAAGTAGTTATAAGAAAGGGAGTGAAAAGATAAACGAATCTTAGATTCATCACTTAAAGTTGGAAGACCCTTTAGAACCCAAATAAATCCAATTATTTTATCTTATGGAAAAATATGCAAATATAAAAAATTATACAAAATTAATATTCTTATACAAATATACAAAATTAATAGTTTTACCCCATCCCTGATTTTTCCTCAATTTTTATCTATGAGAGTTTCTCTACATCTGAATGCATGTCTATATCTGATATATGGACTTATGTATATATGTGTATCTGTGTGTGTGCTTAATAAATGTGCATGTTTGTGTACGTGTGTGTCTATATATGTATGCTGCATACAGATACAGATATATAGAGAGGTTGTATGTATTCCTATATACACACAACTACAGTCAAATATACCCATATATGCCTCTACTTTTCATGTGATTTTATGCATACATATGCACATTTACTTCACATTATATTCATGCAAAAATATAAGTTAATCATTGAAATGAGCAGAGAATTAATTAGGCAAAGCAATCATATTATAATAGTACATTGTTCTTAGTTGTTACAAATCAATTCTGTCTTATATAACTGAAATGATTAATAGCTATTTCACCATTAATATATGTATGTATTTGCCCTTTAAAAAACGTAACACTTTCCATAAGTGTTCCTTTTCACTTGTTATCCACACTAAAATCTAAAAAATAAGCTTACTCCAATAATATCATATAGAGATATGGCAATAAGCTTATAAATCATGAATTTGTCTATAATACAGATTTTTTAATATGATTCAAACTCATGAAAGAAGACACCTTATTATTCACACCAAGCTGAACTGCTAATTTTCAGAGACAAATGCACCTGTGGAAAAAGAAATCATATCTTTAAATTGTATTATCCACTGACAAGACCACATACTGTTTTGTCCTTGTTGTTAATGCAGAAATCAGAGGGTGTAAATCTCTTCATCTTCCTGTCAGCACTTCAGGCCAGGGTGTTAATGGCCTGCAGCCAGGAAGTTGTATAGGCTTCCAGCCAATCACCAATGAAACCATTTAATCGGCTTTTCAAACAGGAAGCACAAGTTGGGGAGGTAGGGGAGCTCAGTGCTAATGCATTTAGATGAAAACATACTTTAAATCTGCAATTAAAACACGGGACAAGAAATCTTCATGCTTTGTGATATAAAGTGGATGGAAAATGCTTCATTTAAGTGAAAGGCTAATTTTACTGACTGAAACTGCATTATCGGCATCTTAACAGATTTCTTTCCAAAGGCTAAACCAAGTCATCCCCTGCCAAGATGAAAGGACTCTCCTTTCTTCAGAGGGAAGCGTCACAAAGGTCTCCTGCTTGGAAAAACCAACACATCTAAGGGCAGATGGTTTGGTCTGGTACAGAGGCTGTAAACTGTCTAATTCTGAGATAAATTGCATTGCACAGTCACGACCACATTAATAATGGCCAGTAACAGTTGGAGGTTGTGGAATGATACAATGAGGTCATGGAAATACATCTTTTGACATTCTTGGAGGAAAAAAAACCAGAAAGTTGAGACAAACAATTGCCTAAAATATCTTGGGAGAGACAGTCTCTGGTAATCACAAGGGTTGTGGTATAATAGCACTGGAGATTATATAAGTTTCAAGCAATTTATTTCAACATGTGTTAATGATAAGAAAAGAAATGATCATTGTGGACAAGATATAAAAGTAGACATTTATACAAGTAGCGTCTTTACACCTGAATTGCACAGTATTAAACTCTGAACATCTTTTCTTTGCCTTTTGATGGAACTATCTTTGCAGTTAAAATGATCCAGCTTGAAAAAATGCAATCTAAAGGCTTACACAGCACAAAAGGTAGAAAATAACATGCTTGACTTTCCATTTCTACATATATGTATCAATGCTAACTTTAAAATGCTAGAGGAGGGGTGCCTGGGTGGTTCAGTCAGTAAAGAGTCCAACTCTTGATTTTGGCTCCGGTCACAATCTCATGGTTCAGGAGATTGAGCCCAGCGTTGTGCTCTTCTCTGATGGAGTGGAGGCTGCTTGAGATCCTCTTTTTCTCTTTCTTTCTCTACCTTCATCCCACTTGCACTCTCTCAATATAAATAAACACTTAAAAATTAGTAAATAAAATACTAGAGACAAAGATAGCACAAGATAGGTAAGCCTGCATTGATTAGACTTAAAAGTTCCAGAGTGAGAACAGGATTTAGATAAAAGCACAGAGAATCTATAAAGGGTTAACTGAATTTTAAACTCAGAGTCAGTTTTTGGGGCATCTGGGTGGCTAAACTGGTTCAGCATCTGACTTTGGCTCACAATCTTTCATGAGTTCGAGCCCCATGTAGGACTCTGTGCTGACAGCTCAGAGCCTGGAGCCTACTTGAGATTCTGCATCTCTCCCCCTCACTGCCCCTCCGCCATTCATGTTCTCTCTCTCTTTCTCTCTCTCTCTCTCCCTCAAAATTAAATAAACATTAAAAATATTTTAACTCACTCAGTTTTGCAATGTCTGTTGCAAACTGCTGACTCACAATCTTGCTTTTTTTCCCCATTTAACACGGGTGTGGCCTCACATATATTTGCCATGGCCCCTCCACTTCAATCTAGTCCTGTTCAGGTTGTTCTAGAATACCCTAGGAGGATATCTTGAAACAAAGTTTCTGGCAGTGGTCAGCAAACTATAGCCAGCAGGCCAAATCTGGCCAACCATCTGTTTTTTGTAAAGCCCTCATGGTAAGAATGATTGAACAAAATAATAAGGGAATGTTTTATGGCATGTGAAAATTACATGAAATTCAAATATCAGTATCCATAAAACAAAGTTTAACTGGAATATAGCCATGGCCATTTGTGTACCTATTGTCTATGACTGATTTTAAGCTACAGAGAGATAGAGTTGGATAATTGTAGTAGTGACTAGAAATGACTAGTAGTGACCAGTAGTGACAGAAAATCCAGAAATATTTACTCTTTGGTCCTTTAGAAAAAAAAGTTTGATTCCTATTTTACGGTAATGTTGGCTCAGGAGTACTAAATGAATTAGCCAGTTCCATGTACAGTTGGTCAATGTAGTTGGGAGGATAATCCATCGATCTGGTACAGTTAATGTATGTGATCAATTGCACAAAAATGATTGCTTAATACCTTAACATTCCATGTAGACACAGCCACAGAGGGCGGCTGCTCATTTTAAATGCAGCTTTTATGAAGACAATAAAAGAGGTAGAAGGAAAAAGAAGAAAAACTTTGTGAAACAGCTTTCTTACACTTTCTTTTAGGTCCAGTTTGATTTCTACAGCTACTTAGCTAGTAACAAGTAATATAGTATTTATGTCAGAGATCGTAGAATTTTGCAGAACCTGGTATTAGAGAAGTTTAAATAAGGGAGATCTTTTCAGGACCTTTCCTTCGAAATTTCAATCAATGTAATTCAGCAGCTTTTCCTCCTAAGTCATCTGTGTGACATAAATGCAAGAGAGGATTCTAAAATGATGAGATTTTGTCCCGGTGTGTGTTATAAGGTCTATAGCTAAAATTGTTTGTTTCTACCAGTTATTCTACTTACATCCCCATGTATCCAAGATTCTTAAGACAACAACTTTTGTGCTTTCAGATGTTCTAGTACATTAATTTATGTATCCAACCAGTATTTATTAAGCATCTACTATGTGCTATATATTGCTCCAGGCCCCAAGGAAAGAGTAATAAATAAAAGAGATAAAAATGTCCTGTCTTAATAAAAGTTATATATTTATAAAGGGAATCAGATAACAAATAAACAAGTAAAACATAAGTATAAGAGAGGGTGAAGACTATCATCAGAAAAAATAAATCAGAAAAAAGAGTAAAGTAAGTGGAAGCTGGGAGCCTTGGTAAATGTAGATAGGGAGTTCAGGAAAAACCTGATGGAGATAAGACCTCAAAGAGGTGAGGGACTAGGGCGTGAGGCTTTGCCGGACAAAACACAGCAAGCAAAGGCCCTGCAGTGGCGCGCCTGGGGAACTACACACGAACAGTCCTATAGAGGACGTAACACAGAATCAGCCCCAAAGCCTACTCTAAAGGTCTTTTCAGGTGAGGAAGAGGGATAAAGTCAACCAAGGTTTCTAAATCCAAGGGAGAAAGTGTGTTGTGCTGTATGACAGAGACATAGATAGTAAAGTGCCAGACAAGAAAGTGATTCTTTCAGGTTCAGGAAATAGAAAGGGTTTTGTGACAGGTGGATCGTACAGATTGCTCGAAATGGTGGCTTTGAGGCAGGTGGGAAGAGGGCCGCATGAGGAAAGCCTGTAATCAGAAAACGCTGTGCAACCCCATAACCAGTGAGGGGTACAAGTCAGGTGTGCGTTGCAAAATGAAAGGAATGAAGGAGAAACATTAGGGAACAGAGTAGAAAATCAAAGAGGAGAGGGAAGAGTGGGCTGGTGGAATCACAGAAGCTGAGGGAGAGAGCATGAGTTTCATCTCACAGGCACTTGGCACAGACATATATTCCATAAATGTAAAACTGGGGTAAAATACTCAAGAAATTGAATAATTAGCAGTATGATTATTATGCCTTTTAAATGTTAAATTGGTGCATGCATTGGGGTGACAGGGCATGAGAAAACAGATTTATAAGTAAATATAAAACAATACTTGCCTCTAAATTTTTTAATAATCTCATAATTTGCACTGACTTTACCTTGGAAAATCCCACTGTATGTCAGACATAATGGACTGTAAAAGATGACTAAAACTTTCCTGAAATTTTAGGTTTTGGCCAGAAACACATATATAAACATCTACACACACACACACACACACACACACACACACACACACACACAGTTACTTCCTCTAGACCAGTGGATCTTATCTGAGGGTGATATTACTCCCTTGGGGGGATACTGTTAATATCTGTAGACATCTCCCCACCTCACTCCCAGTTGTGACAGCAGGTACTGCAGATCTTTAGTGGGTGGAAGCCAAGGATGCTGCTATATCTCCTACAATACACAAGGCTCAACTCCCCTTATGACACAGAATTATCTGGCCCCAAAGTCAATAGTATTGAGGTTGATATAGACCAATCCACATGAAGGCATTAGTTGTAAAGGTAAATTTACCAGATAAAATACATCCAGTTAACTTTAAGTTTCAAATAAAGAATAAGTATTTGGTAGAAGTGTGTCCCACACAGTATTTTGGATGTTCTCCTATTAAAACATTATTCATTGTTTATCTGAAATTAAGATTTAACTGAAAATCCTGGATTGTTATTTTAGTTTAGTTTTATTTTGTTTTGCTTTGTTTTATCTCACAATGCTACTCTGGGGGGATAGAGAGTCTGAAGCAAGAGACAATAAACTGGCAGGTGAGAATTTTTGGGGACTGTCCAAAAGCAAAAGCAGGAAGCAATTTTAAAGGAGATACACAGAAGGCCAGAATTTCTAAGGTAGCTCCTCAAAATTATGAATTTGGTCTCCCTACATTCCTGTTTTGAAGACTCCTGTAGACTGACTCTAAAACCTCACCCTAGACAACTGAATCAGAATCTACATTTACAAAGATCCCCAAGGGATTCATAAACACACTAAAATTGAAGAAGCACTGATCTAGACAGTTCCTTCTGATAGTCATTAAAACACAGAATTAACCCTAGCGATTAAAGGCCTATGATATGGAAACTGCTACCATAAAATTTAGTTCTACAGTTTGAAGAAACACATCTAAATGTTATTTATAAACTCTGACATCTCACATAAATATAAGGCTTTCTTAATAATATATAGTTCAATAATGTAGTCATCGAGTGAAAAAAATATGTTTTTGTAGGCCAAATTTGTTTAAAAAAACTAGTTATTACAAATAAGCTTAGTAGCAAAATAATATAATAGTCCTCCTAGTTACATAAATTAGTAATGCAACTCTAAATAACACTTAACAGGGGCACTTGGGTGGCTCAGACAGTTAAGCGTCCAACTTTGGCTCAGGTCATGATCTTACGGTTCGTGGGTTTGAGCCCCGCATAGGATTCTGAGCTGACAGCTCAGAGCCTGGAGCTTGTTTCAGATTCTGTGTCTCCCTCTCTCTCTCTGCCCCTCCCCCACTTGTGCTCTGTCTCTGTCTCAAAATTAAATAAAACCAAAAAAAAAATTGTTTTTTAAATTTAAAGAAATAAATAAATAACACTTAACATGGAGAAAAGGAGTATAGACCAGTGCCAAAATGGATCTGAGAAAAGCTACCAAGAATATCAGATCAGTAAACTATACAGATCATTAGATTCATCAGGACACATACCAAGTAAGTGGAAAGAAACGTAAGAAAGGATGAAAAGACTTTCTTTTCATTTTAGTTTGTGCCTCATCTCACCCACACGGTCTAAAATATTTCAAATAAGCCATTATGGGCTTTGATTTCCTCATCCCTTGGCAGGTGTTCCAACAGAGCAAACTGATGAAAATGAGAGATCTTCCTTGCTTTTAGCTTCAATTTGGAGAGGAAAGTCTCCAGAAGACACTGCAGTCATCTCTCACAAGCCTTAGCTGTTTCTCCTTGAAAACCAGATAGCAATGGCAACAGAATCACAAGCCTGAAATATACAGAATCCTCCCCATGTTTTTCAAGGCTGAGCAGCACAGCACTGTTAGGGACACCTTACTAGCAATTCCACATAAATCAGTGGTTGCCTTTGGCATCAGTAACAACAAGAATATTTTATACAATAGCATCCCTGACTGAGAGTTTAGTTTTTATCAACAGCTGAGATGATACTTGAGACTGCAATTCACTTTAATTCCTCACTATTATATTTTCTGCATGTTTCTTGGTGTTTTAGGAGTATACAGAGAACATTATATTCAATGTTTGCATTTCACATCTCTGTCTATCCAGAGGAAGACAGGCAGGTTGTAATGTGACCACATTTTCTTTAGTAAAAGCTAAAACAAGTTACATTTAGTGCTGTGTGGATAGCCAGGTTAAAGTCATGAATTGCAGAGAAGTTTTAAATGCTTTGGAGGGAAATATTTACTGGTTTTAGCAAAGAATAATAGCAAATTCCAAAGTCCACACCAAAACTTTGTTTTTGTTGTTTAGAATGAAATGCATGTGTAGCAGCAACAGGAGCCCACAAAGGAGACAGAATGTAGACAGATCTATATTAAACTTGAAAATTTTTGCTCAAAGGATATTCCCCATTTCCTAAGCATGGTTACTTGGGTATAAAGGATGAAAACCCACCAATGACTGATTGACTGTAAGATCAAAAACAGTTTTACCTTTGTATTTAAATACCTTATATAATAGGCCAATGTTGACAATGGTCAATTTTGATTGTAAGGAAGTCCCTGCGACTGCTTATTTTGCAGTGCTAGAATTCAGCTGTTCTGAAAATCATTTAAAGTGAGTTAAATGGGCCTTCCTGATTAGTTTAAACCATAAACAGAGTTCTTATTTGACTATGATTAATAGTAATTGACTTTTAAGTGAAGAAGATACAATGTGATTCATCTCTTTGAATATTGCTAATTCTTAATAGTGTCTTAGATTTTAAACTACAGGAGTATATTTAAATCCTAATCCACTGGGAAAATTGTAACTGGTTCATTTAAGTTGATGATGATATGTGCTTTAATTCCAGAGATATCTATAAGGAGCTCATCACCATCTCTCAACCAATGAAATGAGTTTTTGTCTGACAAAGAAAGAAAATACAAGTAGCATACTCATTGAATCTAGTCATGGGAACAAAAAGAAAGAATCCCAGATTAGAGAGAGGAAAATAAAAGAAAGTAATTTTGGATCAAATCCTTATATGAACCTTCATGAGTCACCTGAGTGACTAAATCAGTTAAGCAACCAAGTCTAGATTTTGGCTCAGGTCATAATCTCACAGTTCATGGGATTGATCTCCACATCAGTCTCTTCTCTGACAGTACAAAGCCTGCTTGGGATTCTCTCTCTCCCTCTTTCTGTGCCCTTCTGCCACACTCACTCACTCTCTTTCACTCTCCCTCAAAAAATAAATAAAGATTTTAAAACATTCAAAGCCTTACACTGAACTTTCTTTTCTAAACCCTACATGGAAAAATGCTTCATCTCACCAACTTAATTTCAGAGGATTTTGAACTGAGGGACAACTACTCAATAGCAAATACTCATACTGTACTCATGGAAAACTCTCCCTTCCCTTCCTCCTCCAAACTTACGTTGCTCACATCACTACCATCCATCTGGCAAGTACAAATTTACTCATGCATCTATTATGTTCTTAACTTTGATTGTCATATATCCTCAAGGCAGCATGCAGTTTACAAAGAACAAGCCATGCCCTATTCAGCATGTTGACTGGTTTATTATCCCTTGGTAAATCAAAGAGCTTTCATATACATGGTATATCTTAATTTTGGTAAAGAATTAAACAAATGATAGCCTCTTGCATCCATGAGGTTTGCTCACCCATTCAGGACTATACTTTTGGCAAGGCTAGAAAGTTTTAAGTGCTAAAGCTTTAATCCAGATTGAGTGGTGAAGTGGAAAAATACCCTAAAATAGGCCAGGTCATGATATGCTCCTTCAGGAAGAGCAGGTCTACATGTCTGCTAATTGATATTTCTCTATTTTCTGCATCTTGGCTCTATTTACAAGACTAAGATAACCACCATGGATCCATGCATATAGCTGGGATTCAACAGCTTTACGGTGAATGAATGAGATGCTTTGTCTTGCCCTTCTATTATTAACTGTGCTGTGGAGAGCAGGGTGATTTATTAAATGTTGAAGAAGGAAGTCTTAAGGGAAATGTGACTCTTGAAGACCAAGAGAATTATTTAACTGCTTCTGTTCATATTAAAATTGTGTGCTTATCTGAGGATGGCTTTGGATGGGACTTGTGGGAAGATGGAAATATTTTTTGTAGGAATTTAAAAATCAGTGTGGCACCGATTCTAATAAACTTCACAGTATTAATATGTTATAAATAGGCTATCAATAAGATTAACACAATTTATTTTGGATAATCTAAAATTTTCCAAAGACCTTCTTTCAATAGTTCTTCGATAAAAGTACAATAATTTATTTCTATAATAGTTTTTATAGTTTGCATAAACTATAGTTTGTAGTCCTGAAGTCACCAGAGGAGCCCAAAGAACTAATAAAAAGTAGTGGAGAATTTTTTTTAAGTGTCATATAATCATTGAGCTCTTACAACTGATCAAAGGCTTCTCTCTAAGAACATCAACTCCTGTTATAACCATATAATATAATCACTACATCAGTGCATTAATATTGCTTTATTTATCTCAGAAACAACTGCCAGTAGGACCAAAGTCTGCCTCAGAGATTTTCACTTTATTATACTTCTTGGACATGTTCAACTTTGCCAGTCATGTCTATCATAGGCCACGTAAAAGAGCAAGGACCAGGATGGGCCACCTGTTCCTTCTGTGAGGTGGTTAAGTATTTGACCAGTATCCAATTAGTTCTCAACAAAGGGTCAAACCCTCATACCAACAAGGTCTGTGATCTTCGGAACAACCATAAACCCACTCTGGGATATATTTGATGTCTCTAAAATATGGAAAATAATATTGTTACTGCCCACACTATCTTACTCATTTTCTATGATGATTAATCATGATAATGCATAGGGATGCTCTTTTCAGAAAGGAAAGGGAGATACTTTAATTATGAGAAGTTTCTAGCTTTTGAACTTTGGCTTTCCAAACCCCCCTGTAAGCAATATAAACAAACAAACACTGCTGCCCCATTCCACCATTCCAGAGTCCTCCTCACAGTGACACCCCCCCCCCCCATTTTCAGGGTCTGGAGCCATCTTCTGTTGTGATGTGCACTTCCACAAGAGCCTCATGGGAGGGCTCACTCCTTCTATCTTCACTATTTTTCATTTCAGTTTGGCTGCCCCTTCCAGAAGGGTTTTCCAAATAGCTATTAACCTCCAACTTGACTTCTAAACTGTCTGCTCTCAAGCCTCAGATAGGTCAGGTTTCAGAGGGATAATGAACTTAACAGACCTCAAAGGGCCTGAAGAAGCCAGGAGGAAAAAAAAAAAAAAGAGAAGCCTAGGAACCCTGGCAGAATTGTGTGCCTTTATTCAGTAATAAGTTACCTCATTATGGGTAGAACTGAGCACCAACCACAACCACATACACATATGCTTCTCTATGTTTTGAGTTATGAGCTCATAAGCTGAGCACCACTAGGGTTATTAAAATGGTTTCTCTTCCCAATTTCTGCCACCATCACTGTTGCAACTACCAGAGATGCTTATAAGGGTCCTTATATTGGACTTGGGAGCTGATATTCCTGAATTCTAAGTCCAATTCAAGAATTCATTTAAACCTGGGGCAAGTCATACTCCATCCTCCATCTGTGAAATGGGTATAGTAAGTAGCCTGCTTTCCACAGGGCCATCTTCAGAAAGACTGGAAGTGATGATTTGAGCAGCAGCCATCAAGTACTGTCTAGACTACATAGAAAAGAACAATGATTATTTTGACTAGAAAATCAGAATTAGATTCCAACAATGTACATGTTTATGAAAACAAGCCAAAGTCATTTTAATTCCCCCTTTCCAGTAAGCTCTTTGGCATTGATTTACATATATTCTCCTAACCAAATAATAAAATGATTTTTCTTCCTTTGAAAAACTCATGGCCAACATTTCGTCTATAAAAGGAAGTTCTAATTATGAGGAGATTATTATTTTCTCATTTGCACAGATTTGGCTCATTAGAGCTGTAATCCTTTTTCACTCAGCCTACAGACTGAAAGTAACCTTTTCCTATGATTCTGAAAGTGAAATGGACTATTTTAACGAAAGTTCAAATCCTTGTAACTGGAGGACCCGACCAGTGCGACCATTAATAACAGCAGTGGCTAGAGAAGCGATCAATCCTCAAATTCCATTCGTGGGCCTTCTTAGTAATTGTTCATGGAAGTCGCTGGGTTTCATCTTGGTGGCTTCATAAAAATATGATTTTAAATTCGAATTATGCTATCTAACATCATGGTGTCTAGCCGGCCAAATTCAAATGACATTCAGTTTATACTTCTCTAATCTCTCCAAGGGCTTCAGTGGGTCATTTATAGAATTGAGTCTTAATGGTTAGAAATTAAATTAGAAAGGAAATATGCATCATGCTTCTACTGCACTAAAATAAAAACTTTTTTTTTCCTAGTTAAGTGGACCATCTTTCTCTTTTGGATATTTAACAAGAAAAAAGAACTAATTTAATGGAGTGAGCTCATTAATGCTACTCTAGCCCATCCATTAGCATGTGTCTTTAGAGCAAAGATAGCAAGATGTTACTCAAACATGTCTACAGCCTGAATTTACAAAAAGCACTTCCTCATAGATTCACCCCATTAAGCGTTTACTTAGTGTTTGTTTTTGGCAGAGCATCCAATCAACTTAAGAAGGAATATGCATGATTTAATTTTTTTTTTACCTTTTCCTCCCCCAAATCCATGTGCAATGTTAATGAATCCGTTAAATAAAAGAAAATACATGTGATACGAGAAAATTAAAGGAAGAGGATGTGAATCAGCTTAAACATGTGGGATGCAACACATTGACTTACAGTTAAGATCCTAGTTAAGACCAGAATTTCATTTAATTTATACACAGTTTGTTGTACAGCAGTTATTTGTAATCTGTACACCACGGAACTCTAGGGTAAGTGTGGTACCTGCTTTACAGTTATGGAAAGGAGTCCATGAATTGACATACATATTGATCATGATCTCAAAGCTACTAACATAATTCTCAAAGTACACGCAGAACTATTTTCCAAGAATACAAAGATGCTATTATCATTAATAAAACAAAATTTATTTATATTTTTTACTAAGTTCATAAAAATGGATATTGCCACTTTGTTTTGCTTTTTAAATTTCTGGCTATCAAAAGAATAATTCTGTTACCTTAAGTCCCATAAAAATCTTAGAAAGATAACTGATAACTTTTTAAATAGAAGGAATCAAATTATGTATATATTTATACACACATACAAACATATGCATACACATATGTATTTTAATTAAATGCTTAAGGCATGAAACTGGTTTTGTAACATCGGCTCAAATATTTTAAAGACTTTTGTGGCACTGAGTCAAGTGATTATAATCATTTTAGTACACTGTTAAAGCATGCTTCCATAAGAATTTAGACTAATGTGGTGCTTCCCCATCTTCATGACCAGGTGGCCCTTTGAAAACACTTACTGAGGGTTTCTGTATACTTTCTCCAATCACAATAGCAATGCCATGAGATTACTCAGGATTACTCCCATTTTTACAGATAAGAAAACTGAGGTGTCGAGAGGGTCTTTGACTTAATCCATAGCACAGACTGGAACTAAACCTGTCATTATTGATTCCAAAGTTTGTGTGTAATCTTTGTACCACATCTTGGACACATCCTTAATGACAAAATAAGTCACTGAAATAGCATTTCAGAACTTTATAAAGTTATACACAAATACAGGATATCACTCTGCTTACCATTATATCTGTGAATTTAGAAATTATAGGGAGGAAAAAAGTAATGACAAAAAAAAATCTACTGTTTTACACTAAGTCTTGATCCTCATTCAGATCAAATTATTGGAACTGCTATCCATGTCAAGGATGCTCTGAGTGAAGATGAAAAGTTGAGATATGGAGGAAAGATAAATAGAACATGGAAATGGCCTAGGGAGAGAGACTGGGGAGCAGGAGGGCACTGGTGGCTGGGAGAAAAGAGTTGAGAGCAGAACAGGATGGCTGGGCTATTTCACAGAGAAGAGCTCCATGCAGAGTGCAAAGGGAAACTCCTAGACAGCCCGGAGCATGACCCTCCATGGTTTGCCTGATTTACAGGCAGTAGATCGCATCGTTGTGCAAACTACCTTTTCATTCCACTATCAGCATGAGTTGGGAGGCTGCCTGGACTGCAGGTCTGACCCAGGAAGCCATTTCTGACAGTTTCACTTAAGAAACCCAGGTCATGGCTTTCATTCCTGTGGGGGCCAATTATCTCTGCTCTGACAAACAGCAATGCAGCTAGTCCTTGGGAGGCCTCTCAAAAGGCATGCCCATTGTTAATGAGTCAGTGGAAACACCTTTGGATATGAAGACACCAAAGATTTCTCTTCCAGAGTTACAAACAGCCCCAAACCCTGCTGGTGGCCTTTATGTGATGGATAACTAATAAACAGCTTTGATAAAAGTGAGGGTTTTGAGTGTGATTCTGTGTTTTCAAGCTGCTACTCCGTTAAAAACTGCAGAGAATTACTAGCTGCCTATAGCATGTTGACCATGCTTATGAGCCTAGCAAGTAAATCAACTGCTTTAGATGTAGGATGTCTAGTCTATGATAAAGTAATAGTATTTGACTCTAATTCTACTTTCTTTTTTATTTACTTTTTTTTTTACTCTAAGAGTAAGCATGAAAAGAGCATTCCATGAAATCTTAATGGTGGATTAAGATAGGTTAGTCTTGATTTTAACTTTTAATAAGGCTGAGAAATGTTAATCCTCTACCTTCATCTTCCCTACTCTACCTCATAGACACACCCATCTAAACAAAATAACAGTCACTCTAAGAATTCGAGAGGTATTTCAGACACTGTCTCAGTTCACCGGATACAGATTTACAAGCATTGAATACATGGGTAGTTGTAATTTGTCCTCATGATGCAAAACAGGATCAAAAGAAGTCAAATCAGCCTGTATATTTAGAGTATTAACTGTACTTCTCACTGGGATGTGAGAGGCACTGAACACATAAAACAGCCTCATGTCGACATAAAATCTATTAAAATTATTTTTTCCACACAACATAATGTTCAGCATTCCTACTTTAAAGATGAGAAATCCAGGAAACTGAGGTCAAGGAAGGCTATTTGCCCAAAACTGGACAGCTAATGGTTTATGTATTGGTAAGTGAGATCCAAACTCTTTGCTGCTAGTACTTTGAGTTTTTACTATAACTCTTCCCTTTGCTCATTTAAAACACAAAACAAAACAAAAATCCTAAAAACTGGGACTCTTGCCCTGAAGTTCATCAGGCAGGCTGCATCTCCGTGTCTCTTGCTCATAAGATGCAATGTTCAACTATGATCATTTTTAAATGTTAGCTCATCCCTACCCTGCTTTTTCATAAGACCTATGACCTTCATCCCTCACCCAGAAGCAGCGAGAGTCTGACATATTAAAGTATTAGAATCTCTACTTCTAGGCTCTGGAAATCAGGTAATCTGCTACTGTTTCCTATGTTGACCAGCTAAGTTTCTGAAGGTAAATGAATCCCTGAGAAATATTGATAGCTGTACTACCAATCTCTTCTCTACTATGCATTAAGTCCATCTATTTGGCTTTCCTGCTGAAATCAGGACATCTGATTTCCCTGCTAGTTACATACTCAGAAGGTGTACTCTCATAAAATGGTTGTATAGTTTATGGAAGTATAGTATGAGACATTTCTCAGCACAATATTTGGCACACAATAAATAGTGAGAAACTAATGCTGCTTGATCTTGATTTCCAACTATTTTGAGACCCGTGGTCTTAGACGAATTTCTTTTGTTCAGTCATTCACATATTCATTTCATTGAAATGCTTACAGAGGATGAATTCCTTGCTCAATCCTCTGCTAGGCGGCAAACTTCTGAACCTGACCATGGGCTACTCGGTCTGCAAAATCAACATGAAATTCCCAAAAACTACTAGACATATCAGCAGTTGCCCTAGTCCTGATTAACTCTGGAGTCTCTTCTCTGTGGACTCCATCATTACTTTGCCTTTGCCCAAACTCCTTGTCACTATGTCTCAATGCCACAGCCTTGCCATTTGATCTTAGGAGAGGAATTGGAAAAGTGATATAAAATCAAGTTAAAGTGTACAATAAAATGAAGGATGCAAAGCCAGAAACTTTGGGGAAAAAATGAATGCAGTATTTCAAAAGGTAGAATTTTTAACTCTAGAAGAACCATCACTATAAATTCTGATTCATTTTTATAATCACTTACCAAATGAGATAACAAATATATAATTTCCACAGAAAGTATTCAATAAATGTTGACTTTTCAATAATAGCAACTATATTATCCTTCATAACTGTCATCAAAGTGTACATATGCTTGTTATTGATGTGACTTGCAGGAAAAGAACAAAACGTTAAAAATGTAAAAGAAGTAGCCATCTAAACACTGAAACTGTATAAGAAATAAAAGCTCGGTGGCTCTTGAATTATTGGTTTAAAATAAATTTATATGTACCTCAAGGGTCTATTTAACATTAGTGGCCCAACTGAGTTTGATATACTATCAACATTTGTAGAAATAAGGAAACTATGTTCACTTTATATTGATTTGCCTGTTTTCAAAGAACATTAGAAAATCATCCTACATAAAGTATAGCAAGTGCCCAGGGATTTTGTTTAGTTTAGTTTTGGTTTTTAGGATTCCAAAATCTTGTTATTCTTGACTTGTTGAGCAAATGCAATTAAAAAAAAAAAAAACAGATGGATAAAAGACAAAAAGCAATCATCTCATATTTTTAAAGCCTGCCTTTAAAAATTAATATAGAAAGGTAAAAATTATTGCTAGAGAGTATCTAGAAGAAATATGATTATATAAAAAATACTACCAATGCTGAATATAAAAAATAATCATTTTTATTTCTTTCCTTATAATGTCTATAAGCCTAGAGAGTTTTGACATTAATTTTGATACTTTAGCCTTTTTTTTCTTGAGATAGGATACCAATTTCTAGTTAAAGAGTATTCAATGGTACCTCGACTGCTGTTGATATATGAAAAAATAAAATCAATTAGTTATTTTGAATATAATGGCCAAAGGAGGTTGTATGTTTGTGTGGTATGTATATTTCGCATAAAAAATCTATATTCAATGTTCCAATTTATAGCACGACATATAAGACAACCATCTAGGGGTGCCTGGGTGGCTTGGTCGGTTAAGTGTCCGACTTTCGCTTAGGTCATGATCTCACGGTTCGTGGGTTCGAGCCCTGCGTCGGGCTCTGTGCTGACTGCCAGCTCAGAGCCTGGAGCCTGTTTCAGTCTGTGACTCCCTCTCTCTCTGACCCTCTCCTGCTCACGCTCTCTCTCTCTCTCTCCTAGAAATAAATAAAAACATTAAAAAAAAAAAAGACAACCATCTGGTGTCTGGTTAAAACCTATTTGTAAGATTATAATTGTAGTAAAGTATGTTGTTTAGTCAATACTTCTATTATCACTGTCCATTTTTTAGTATCTACATTTCTCTCAATATCCAGCAGTTGGAGTAAGTCCTAGCATAGAAAAGGTGCTCACTAAGTGTACATTGGATGGGTGAACGTTGAACTTCTGCTTTTATTCCAATATGTCCATTTGGAATCAAATGACCTTCATCATATTAGACTTGACATTGCCCATTTTCAGGTTTTCTCAACTCAATCGGCTATTTACCTGGAAAATAGAAATAGTCTAGAGGGATTTAGGAAATTGTGATTTATAGGAAATGGTAAGTAGAATAAACCAAAGTGGAAAAACAAAACAACTAATGACTATATTTTTGACCAAACAGCTTTCTGTGATTCAGGATTATACACTCCGTATAAAATGAAAGGGATAACAGAGATTATTCCAACTGGAGTGTTGATGGTGCTCAGACACTGCCAGGAAGAGGTGACTGGGCTGCTAGGAACTCTATGGCCCTGGAAAGTCTACTTTATACAAAATACGATAACTTGGGGGTGCCTGGGTTGATCAGTTGGCTGAACATCTGACTCTGATTTCAGCTTGAGTTGTGATCCAGAGTCATGGAATCGAACCCTGTTTTGGGCTCCATGCTCAGCATGGAGCCTGCTCAGGATTCTCTCTCTTTCCTCACTCTGTTTCCCTCTCAAATAAAATAAAATAAATAAAAATAAACATGACAATTTCTGGACTGAATTTTAAATATTTTAAGAAAATGTATACAGTATTTAATAAACCTGACTACAACTGTATAAACTTCAAGGATGATCTATGAACAAAGTAGATAAAAATGGGAAAAATACAAAAACATAGTTATAAAGGGGCTAGGTACATTATAATTACTTCACATTCATTCTTAACACACAGTGATAGACATTGGGGAAGGGTCACCTCTCTTGATAAATATATAACTAATTATAATCATCTACCTGTGGGCTTTCCTTTCTTAGTAGTTTTAAAATAATAAGAATAAAAATCCTGTTCAATTCCCTGTTCATTCACTACTAGAAGCATAAGAGATTTTAAAAAAGAGAGGAAGAGAGATAATACTGAATCTATGAAAAACATTATGACTATGTTAATGCAGAAAAGATAAAAAAGCAAATTAAAGACATTTGTGGCAGTCATTAATTTATCTGGTGAAAACTGGTTAAACGGCCATCTGGATTTAGACTGTGTTCAATATCACAAAATGAAATCCGACCCTAGAAATTACTCTACATTTTCTAACTTGTGGGAAACAATAGTACTCAAAATGTATACATAATATGATTTAAATCCCATTTCCTGAACAACTTTTATTCAAGTTCTTTTGTCAAAATCATCACAACAGTATATGAGTGGAGGCAAGACTCCAGTTTCAAAACAGGCAAAGAAAGTGTTTTCTAAGGGATGGTTAGAAAAAACAACTTTCATGACAGCATGATGAATCCTTTTCTATTTGAGATGCTCAGCAGTGTCGTCCACACATCCTAGTCATGCATTCATTAGAGCAAACAATCAGTCACAACTGATAATGTAGGTAAAGGAGAACTTCACTGTACAGGCATAGCCAATAATGGATTGTTCTCTCCGCAACAACATCAGCCAATAAGCCAGTGTATTTAACAACCAGCTGTAATACGCCAGTTAAAAATATGGTTAGAAGGAGGAGGGGTAAGATTTTAATGCCTATTTTTGAGAAATGTTTCTGAAAAGTTAAAGCTAATTGCTGAACTAATTACACTTCTCTTGAATTTCTTACACACAAATGATGTGCTTCCAGATTAATTAACTTTACTTCCGAAGAACTGGGAGTGATTCCAAATTTTAACTGTCTGATTACTCTACTTCCATGGAAAATATTCCTTATAGCTCTGCCCTTGAACATGTGATGTTAGAGGTATTTCAGAGTGTAAGTAAAAATGCAGAAATAATTCTCTGACTTAGCAAATGATCTTCCATACTTTAGATTGGTAAAATAAATAAATAAATAAAATTTAAAAAAGAATTATTTCTCACCATCCAAATTGAAGATTCAGAAAACTCACAAATAAACCCCAACAACTATCTAAACACTGTAATTTCTACTTCTATTTGCTTCCAGTTCTATTCTTTAAAAAAATTTTTTTAATGTTTTATTTATTTCTGAGAGATAGAGAGAGGCAGCGTAAGCAGCGGAGGGTCAGAGAGAGAGGGAGACAAAGAATCTAAAGTAGGCCCCAGGCTCTGAGCTAGCTGTCAGCACAGAGCCCGACGCGGGGCTCGAACCCACGAACCATGAGATCGTGATCTGAGCCGAAGTCGGACGCTTAGCTGACTGACCCACCCAGGTGCCTACATTTAAAAAAAAAAAATTTTAATGTTTTATTTATTTCTGAGGGGGGCGGCAGTGTGAGCAGCGGAGGGTCAGAGAGAAAGGGAGACACAAAATCCGAAGCAGGCTCCAGGCTCTGAGCTAGCTGTCAGCACAGAGCCCAACCCGGGTCTCGAACCCACAGGCTTCCAGGTCTATTCTATCTAAGAGCAATAATGTTCTTTCATTACCTGGGTGTTGTGTTGTTTTAAAAGACTTTATTCCTGGGTTTGGATATTTTTATTTTTTACCTCCCAAATCAAAGAAAGTTGAAAAATCCATGTGGTCTCTCTGCTAAACCTTCTAAATGTGAATACTGAAATCAAAAGTTCATTTCACTGAATGGTACATAAGAAATCTATATCCCTTTGGCTCCTATCTCTGTTAGAAAATTCTGTGCTAGATTTTCTACCCTTGAAAAATGGAAAAACATTCTAATAAATAATCAAGTTATAAACGCTAGTTTTTATGAGCTTTGCTGCTTGGGGGCACATTTTGTTGCCAATGATGCTTTATTTCAAAAAAAAGAAATCTTGAGATTCCGTTTGGGGAGTAGGTACAAAAGATGCCACATTGCCTGTGAATTTTTGTGCCTTGATCTTTCCAACATTCTCCCTGCCCTACACCAAGTTCACAGTTACTAAATTTAAGTTCAGCTGCTCAGCTAAGGGCACTATTCCTATTCTTGATTTTAAGTAAAGTTTTCCCTGCAGTTAGAGAAAGGAAAAAAACAACACTGGCCATTTCTATCCACTATTGGCAAGTTTTGTCAAAATGGGACCAGAAGGAATCAATCTTTGTTTTAAACAGGAAAATCACTCTAGCTTATTTTCTTTCTTTTTTTAATATATTTTTATTTATTTCTAGGAGAGAGAGAGACAGCGTGAGCAGGGGAGGGTCAGAGAGAGAGGGAGTCACAGACTGAAACAGGCTCCAGGCTCTGAGCTGGCAGTCAGCACAGAGCCCAACGCGGGGTTCGAACCCACGAACCACGAGATCATGACCTAAGCGAAAGTCGGACGCTTAACCGACTAAGCCACCCAGGCACCCCACTCTAGCTTATTTCCAAGAGGGAAGAGCAACACATAGTTAACTGGGGCAGGCCTGACCTACGGCAGATGGCAACAGTAGCCCAGCAGAGAGCATACCTTCTAGAACAAAGGTTCGTGCTGGGCAGTACCAACCCACAGAATTAGGAGGGAAAGCTTTTTCAAAACCTATATGAGTTTCAACTACCTTAAATTGTCTAAAAAAATCCTAGAACCCTTACACACACACACACACACACACACACACACACACACACAAACATACACACATACAGTGCATTGGAACTGACTGCAAAATATAAATGAAATTCAGAAGCAGGAAGAAAACACAATAATACTATGATTCAATAATAACAGAAAATCTTTTTGACAATTTAAAATGGGCCAGATATTATGCTAACTTCTTTAAAGTATTGTTCAACTCCACGTGTGCAACATTTCTGAGGTACAGAGTATCATTACTTCTCTTTAACAATAATTTTTTTTTAATTTTTTTTAATGTTTTATTTATTTTTTAGGAGAGAGAGAGAGACAGCATGAGCAGGGGAGGGTCAGAGAGAGAGGGAGTCACAGACTGAAACAGGCTCCAGGCTCTGAGCTGGCAGTCAGCACAGAGCCCGACGCGGGGATCGAACCCACGAACTGAGAGATCATGACCTAAGCGAAAGTCGGACGCTTAACCGACTAAGCCACCCAGGCGCCCCAACAATAATTTTTTTAAAAATCATTAAGAAGTTGTCAGATGTGCCTGACATTATAAGTTACCACACAAAGTATTTAAGTGTTAATAAATAAAAAAATGGTACAGAATCAAAAGTCCAAAAATCACTTAATATAAACGGGAAAATATATGTAAAATCAAACCATTAGGAAAAGAAGGATAATTACATAAATATTCTTGGGACAACTGGGTAGCCATCTGGAAAAATATTCATAAAGTCAGAGCTTGACCATAACTAATGAAACAGGATAAAGTCAAATGGATAAAATATGTAAATGCAATTATAGATAAAAACATTAAACAAGTACTAGAATAAACCAAGAATTCTTGTATACTCTTGGAATGGAGAAGACCATTCCAACTATTACACAAAAATCTGAAGCCATAAAAGACAACATTTATAAATCAAATTAAACAAAAAGAATTAAAATGGTTTACCATAAATTACCTGCTTTACCAGGTCCACGTAATTTATAGGATAGGATAATTAGCAGGCACTAATTAGTGTAAATTTACACAGTTAGATTCAAAATATCAAAACTGCAACCATCTTGGCGATTACTGCCTCCTATTCATGTTTTATGGATGAGAAAAAGTGGCAAGTGACCTGCTCAAAGTTAGAGCTAATTAATGCTTGCATCACTCAATGGGGTATTGCTGTTGTTACAAGATTGCCTCACACTAGCAAAGCAAAGCAAAGCAAAGCAGAAGAAACAATTTTATAGCTGAGGTAATAAACCTTGCTCTAATGGTCAAACTGGGAAAATAATAATTATTAATAATGCATGTTTCAAGTTTTCTCTGCAAACCAGCTCACTGTATATATTTTATTTACATCAGCCTATTAAATAAAGGGCTGTCATTATAATCGCATGTGAAAGTGAAGGCACTTATTCAAGGTCACAGCTAACATGATGGGTAACCAGGTTCTGAACTCAAGAAGTCTTCCCTCCCCCGACTTCTCTTGTTATTACTCTTTTCAAAAGTTAAAGTACTAAGGATTAGGTTCATCACTGGGAATTGCACCTGTTTCTTCTAATTTACCATCAGCCCAGCATTTTTAGATTAATGTGAAGAATCTGTGCTTGGGAGTATATGCATGGAGGGAGGGGGGAGTGAGTGGCACAAAGATAGAGTGATGACAGCATCTTTATATAGTCACAGAATCATCATTTGGTGAGAAATTTGATGCTCACTTTGATGGCTTTACAATTTTCATCTGAAAAAACTAAATTTCATGCATCCTTATGGCTATACTATTTGCTAAAATAATGAAATATTTCTGTTCTGATAATCAAATGGTTTCTAGTCTGAGCCCTCATGTGTTGTGATGCCCACACACCCTAGTCCCACCATGGACCATCTCAACATCCAAAAACCAATATCTCAATATACAGAAAACAATAAGTCAAGACCATTTGAGCAGCGAGTCTCCAGATTCTGCTCTAGCAATGTGGTTGATGTTAAGTCTGACTGGTCAGTGCTTGTACTTCACAAAATATCCAACACTGGACCATTCTTCTGCGTATATAATTTCAAAGATAAGTCTAAAACGTAGACACCAAGGTAGAAAGAGGATGGCAAGGCAGCAAAACTTTCAAACTAAGTCTACATTGAGAATAAAACATTTCTGGATGCATTACAGGATTTCATATACAGAATAGATGGGAAGAAAAATAATGACAAAAACAGGTTCCAGAGTGAACGCTTACCTTAGCAGAAAGCGTTCTATGTTAAAAAGTAAAATAAAATAGATACATTTTACCTATAATGTCAGGACTCTACAACTTAACACTTATTTGATAAAGAGGTCAGACAAGTCAGAATCCATGATGATATTTCTTGCATTTGTACCCTCTAGCAGATCTAGGTGCTCACTCCCAGCCCGAGCTGTCCACTTTTTCATAATCTCTAAGAGATCCACTTTTTGCATATATCTTTTGCGCAGACCTCCATCACATACACTTTATTTTTAAAAAAAATTAATGTTTATTTATTTTTAAGAGAGAAAGAAAGAGCACAAGCAGGGGAGGGGCAGAGAGAGAGGGAGACAAAGAATCCAAAGCAGGCTTCAGGCTCTGAGGTGTCAGCACAGAACTCAACGAAGGTCTCAAACTCACAAACGCAGGATCATGACCTGAGCCAAAGTTGGATGCTCAAATGACTGAGCCACCCAGGTGCCCTCCATCACATAGAGTTTTAATCAGAGTGATTGTTCAATTCTCACTGGAGGCCTCTCTCCCCAATGCTTATTCCAGATGAATCTCAACCATTAGCATTTCCCTACCTCTAGCTTTCCACAATAGACAGTTAGGGTCAAACAAAGTATACCGCTTCTTAAAGCTCCACATGTGAGACTAAAAAAGCATTCATCAATGTACACGTGTTGGGAAAAGACGGACAATTAAAGCTTAATTCTTTGAAGCTCAGAGCCTCTTCATTAAACTCTTTCCTTCCTATAGCACCATAGTCCATAAAGAAATCTAGTGGTACATTTTCTTCAATGCGTGCTGCCCGAGAGAGAAGTGAGCCACATGACACAGTTTATTACCTGCTGGAAACTAATCATCTTCCTAAGAAAAAAAAAAGATGACTGAATTTAATGTTATAATGTATGCCATTTGCCATGGATTCTCTTGAAGGTTCTATTTTTGTTGGGTCTATACCATGACCTATGAAGAGGACTAGCATTTTACACGGAGCCTGAGCATTTTACCTGAGACCTCCCTGTGTTTTTTAGAAATTGTGCCTTACCTGACACTGGAGCCAGGCTCGCGGGCTCTAATTATTTACTCCAGAGTTTTGCAGCATCTTTTTCCTGGGGGATCAGGCATGCACTCCTGTTGGAATCACAGCACAATTTCAGTGGGACCATTGCTGCATTCGGTCCATTGCCGCTTTGCATTATGATGGCTTTCTCTAGTCTGTTAGGAGAATTGCTGAGATCATCTACAGTGATTGTTATGTTTTACTATCCTTCACACTTAAAAGAAGTGTCAATATAAAGCTCTCTTTCAGAGTGCTTACAGGTGACAGGGAGGAGTTCAATGAAGAAATGTAAGCTGACTGGGCAGCTCAGTCTTCTTTAAGATGCATTGTCTTTTTCTGGTAACACGTGAGAAATATTGTTGGAAATTGCTCTCAGTCCTCTCCTAGGGTCTGCTTTCAAGCTTATTCCTGTGTCCTCTCTGTCTTTCTTTCCCCCAAGGGAACTGGGATGCATCTCCGTGAGTTCATTTTTCACTGACATCTTCTCAAGAAGGAGGTCAGATGTTAGCACAGATGAATACTTCTTGGACAGTTCTTTTCATTATGTTAGGCAGAAAACTGACTTTCTTTAATGGCAAATTCTTCTCTTTCCTTCACCAAGGATTTTTTTTTTTTTGTAGTTACTTCATGAAATATACTGCCTATAAAGCACAAATCCTGAGCTATTCATACAGAACTTCTTATTCAGAGACTTTTCTAATGACCAAAACCAGATCGCCTTCTCTCACAGACATCTCTGAGAGGTAAACATCAAGAAGACTTACCTTTCTCTGAGTTCATAAGGATAACACATGAATAAAAGAAGCAACATAATATGTCTTCTGAGATGAATTCTAGCTTCAACTCTACATGGACCTGCTCTTTGGCTTTGAATTCGTTCATATTTGTTCAACTTCTTCTATTTTGTGATACAGGGATATTAATACTGGTCTCACTCTTCCAGCATGGTTCTTGGCATATGATATAACCTCAATACATATTAAATGAAGGAATCAATGAATAAAATGGTGAGTTAATATGAGGAAATGATTACAAACTGCATTGTAATATGCCACCCAATAATATGAGAGTTAGGAAGCAAACTATTATGTGTGCACGTAGAAAAAATGCAAGGGGACTGTGTGTTAGAGCAAACTAAATCTGTTTAAATCTTAAACAGGATGACTCCCACATTGAGAGACTACATGGTGCCTTGGTTTAGGCCTTGGTTTAGGCCCAGCAAATAATTTAAAGGTTCTCAGGACTCACAGATCTCACCTCCACTTCTTCCCCCAAACACACACACTAAATGGGGAAACTAGAAAGCAGAGGGACTGAATGGCATATTTAAGGCTAAATGACAATTTACTATTAAAAATAAAACAAACAGGGGCACCTGGGTTAAGTGTCTGACTTTGGCTCAGGTTATGATCTCATGTTGTGGGTTCAAGCTCCGCATCAGGCTCTGTGCTGACAGCCAGCTCACCTGGCTGCTGACCCTCCCCTGCTCACACTGTATGTGTCTTTCTCTCTCTCTCAGAAATAAATAAAGCATTAATTTAAAAAAAAATAAAATAAAAATAAAACAAACAGAAAACTCCCCCTCAATCTTAACCCCTTACCCAATTTGCTTTTTTCTTAGCAATCAATTGCTACATAGCCTATTGCACGTTTATTTGTTAATTTGTTGATTTCTCTATACTGACAATAAGGTTATAGCTCCATCAGATGGGTGATTTTTGTTTTGTCTACTACTGTATCACCTAGAATGGTGACTAGTATATATTCACACACTCAATAAATAAGTGCTAAATAAATAGATGAATGAATATAAAATAACTGATGCCCAGAATGAACATTTCCTACTCATCAATCCACAGTTCATCTCAGTATACCACATTGGCTCTCTGTAAAGCTAGTTTGCCATTTTATGCTTTGACATGAAATATTATAAAATAGAATCATAATATCAATATTGAGTAAATAATGATTTCTAGTTCTACTCTACCTGGTTAAGGAAAATGTAGCTTCTTGAGTCACTTCTTTCTATCATTTCAGTAGAAGCAGAAATCACATTATTCTAATCATAAAATGATAAAAGCTAAAAAGGTGAACACAGCTTGAATCCTTGTTAAAACAGATTATTACACAATTCCCTTTACTCAAACAAAAAGTACTATATGCTTCCACATCAATTAACAGCATACAAAGTCTTAGAAATCCATCCTTCTTAGCAGGCAGACAGACACTTCCTCATGTAATGATACATTTGACTAACTGGGCATTCCTGTAGCTCAGAGACTGTGGGCAATGGGTATGAAGTTAAGGGTGTTACTAAGGACCTCCTATATTCCAAGCAATGTTCTAAGTGCCTTACAACTCTTATACTGTTTACTCCTCATAATAATCTTCTGACGTTGTCACTTTATAGACAAGAAAATTGAGCAAAGAGATCAATTCCCTTGCCCAGGGTCATCAACGTGTTGGATCTAAGTTAGTACATCTGAATTCAGAACCTATGCTTGTAAGCACCATGTTATATCATGTTAATATTGTTCTAAAAAGGACTCGAGTTGCCTACAGAAAAATCATTCCTGGAAGATAAGTCAGTCTGTAATGGTCCCTATGTTTCTAGCTCTGCCTCACCTGTGCTAGTCCCAAAATAGTAGAAAAATACTTAAAATCTGTTCCAACAATCTGCTTCTGGAAACTGGGTTAAAGTTTATATCATAAGCAATTCACACAATGGAGACTAGCATGTGTTCAATGTGGATGGTGTTTTATAGGCACTGTGTAATGAAAAATCCTGGGTATGATGTATAAAATTAAAATAAACCAAGATTTACTTTCCATTACTGAACTCATGGCTAATGGAAACATTAGAAATGATGTTAGAAAGGAAGTAATGATGTTTAAGGCATTCACAGATCTATATGCACACTTAAATTTAACTATTAATAATAGGGGTATAATAAAAATATAAATATTTTTTGCAATGAAGTACTTTCCTTATTGTCAATGAAACAGTGTCATCCTTGTACATGTTTGTGCAAAAACTGCAATTTCCATGATATCCCCCCAGTTCCAATCTTTGAGTTTCTCTGCCTCACATTTCACATCTGGATGCATGAATCAGAGTTGCCTTCATGATATCTCACCAAGTTCTACTTTTCTGGCATCCAAGTGTGTGTGTGTGTGTGTGTGGTCTTCCAAAAGAAGCTCTCTCCATCTAGCAGGTGATAAAAAATTTTAATACATCCTTAAAGCCAAACCAACTTTGGATTCTTTAAATAGTAATTAGCAAAAACTGTTAAATCCATTGCATATACACATTACAGACAGCCATATTCTTAATATCTTTAGCTATTATTCTGTTCTATATATTTTTTTTCTGGAACTAATATGACTATTTTACACAATCTTAGACAAGAAGTCACAGAGACCTATTGAGTATAATTTTTGATACATGCAAATAGTAGAGGTTCTTGCTACCCTCTTATCTGTTTATGATCTATTCATAGGATATATTATCCATATAATGAAAACTCTGAAATGTAAGATCCCAGTCCTGACTTTACATATGAATTCTGGACTTGTATATTGATTATCTACCTGATACTACCAGATATTCCCACTTGAATGTCTCATAAGAACCTCATTCTTAACTAAGTGCAAAGTAGAATGCTTGATTTCTCCAATCTTGCTCTCCTGCAAGTCTTTCCCATCTTCACTAATTGAACTATAAGTCAGCTAGGACTCACAAACCTAGGACTCACTCACATTTTTCTTCATTCTTTGCATTTGGTTGCATTTCCCAGCAACGAAACATGAAAGAAATTTCCTGTTAAAGTGATTTATTGGGGGACTGCTATATTGCAGTAGTTCTCAAGTATGCAATGCATCAGAATCACCTTCAAGGCTTGTTAAAACACACAATACTGGGGATGCCTGGGTGGCTCAGTCAGTTAAACAATGGACTCTTGATTTTGGCTCAGCTCATGATCTCATGGTTCAGGTTTATGAGTCTGAGCTGTGCATCAGGCTCTGTGCTGGCAGCGTGGAGCCTGCTTGGGATTCTCTCTCTCTCTCTCTCTCTCTCTCTCTCTCTCTCCCCTTCCCCTGCTCTCTACTCCTCCCATACTTATTCTCTCTCTCTCTCAAAATAAATAAAAATAAACTTACACACAATACTGGACTCTATATCTAGAATTTCTAGGGATGTCTAGGGTAGAATCTGAAAAGTTATAGCTCTAACATGTTACCAGGTGGTGTTGATGCTACTTTTCCCAAGAACATACTTTGAAAACTGCTGCTATAGGGAGAAAGGGATGAGAGAAGTCAAATGGAGGGTGGGGGAAAATGTGGTCTTAGATAGAACTGGGTGATTGACAAGAGACATCTTGGTAGCCCCAACACCCAAAAGCTAGAAGAGGATTCATCACCTATCAAAGGGTATCTGGAAAAGGCACAGATCACATCTACTCTACCTCCTAAATCCATTTTTAACAAGCTTTTTCAGATTCACCTCCAGAATAGGTATTGAATTTACAACTTCTTACTATACCCGCTGCTAAAACTCCCATTCACTGTCATTTCTCAGCAGATGACAATTCCTTTCTTAGCCAGAATGGCTTTTACAATTTTTTACAATGTTTTATACACAGCAAGAGCCAAATCTGGTATAGTTAATCTAAGATTTTTGGGAGACAAAACTTAGAAATCTTTTAATTAAAGAAGTTGCAGGTGCAAGTTCAAAGTCAATGTTTGAAACAAAGCCCTGATGGAATCATCTCTTAATGATCTCTTAATCAGTCTTGTGTTATTCTCCTACACTGTCCATGCATCAGATTTAAATTTTTAATATAAAGCAGACACTGCTATCTCTTCATGATTCTCCAGTGAACTTAAAATGAAAATCAAAGTTGGGGCGCCTGAGTGGCTCAGTTGGTTAAGCATCTGACATCAGCTCAGGTCATGATTTCACAATTAGTGAGTTCAAGCCTTGCATTGGGCTGTGTTGACAGCTCAGAGACTGGAGCCTGCTTCAGATTCGGTGTTTCCCTCCTTCTCTCTGACGCTACCCCACTCACTCTGTCTCTCTCCTTCAAAAATAAGTAAACATTAATAAAAAATTTTAAAAAGGAAATCAAACTCTCTTCCATAGCATCAAGGTCTCAGTTTTTTCATACTCAAAGCATTTGCAATTTTCTGTTACACTTCCTAAACATCTCCCTTTACCATCATTCCAAACCTCACCATTACATTTACCACACTAAGATAGAGATGGATGGCTGCTTTGTATCATTCATGGGCCTGCCCAAGGCCATCTTCTCAGAAAGAATACTCCACACACCCCAGTCCCTATATCATGTTATCCTTCTTTAGTTACTTCATAGCATCTAAGCTCTGTAAAGTTATCTGACTTATTAATCTATTTCCTTGTTTATTGTATCTCTCTTCATGAGAATATGAATTCCGTGAATGCAGATTTTGTTCTTCAGTTCACTGATATATTTCCAGCACACCGAAGAGTGTTTGGCGCATAGTAGGAGTTAAAGAAAATACTTTTGAATACATATATGGATGGTGTACATAGTTTGAATTAGGATGTTATTTCACCTCTTAGCCTTCAATTTCTAGACTGGCCGTAGGCCAAGTGTTTTGCTATTTTCTTTAAGATCATACATGGCCATTTGGATTAGAAAAATCCTGAAAATCAATCTTATCATGATTAATCTGCATAATTCATATCTAAGTTTCTTTAGGACAATGAATATATCTGGGTTTTGACAGCTGAACCATCCATCAAAAAAACAGAGTGAGCTGATTAGTTTGACCAAAGTTACATTTAGAATGGTTCTACAGATATTGGACCACCAAGAATTTAGGCATAGAGTAATCACATCAGTGCCTGGATAGCAGCAAATCAGAAAACTGATAGAAGGAAACACAATGGGTAGAGTTTTTTAGTTTGAAAATTGCCTCATGGAGAGACAGAGACCATGAGACATGGCTAGGAAGTCAAAGCAAAGCAGGAAGTAAAATATTTATTCGGGTACAAGAGCAAACTGTACCCAGAAAGATGTCAGAATCAGGTAGGACTGGAACTCAGGAAACCTTCCAGAGGAACGTGCAGACACTGAACATCTGGATAAGAGAATGCAAACACCAGAAAAAGCCATTCATTCAGGCAGAATTTCCTTTATAGTTTTTTTTTTCTTTTAGGGCAATGGTTCTTGGTCTCCAAACCAGCAGCATCACTAACATCAGCAATACCTGGTAACTTTTTAGAACTCCGAATAAATCAGGGCACACCCCAGATTTACTGAATAAGAGACTCTGGGTGTAGATCCCAGTGCTCTGTGCTTTAACGTGCCCTGCAGGTGACTCTGATGCTGGCTCAAGTTTGAGAACCCCCTTCCCAGGGCGAGAATCAACTACCCGGTTGTTGAAAAAAGTGAATGATATTTTAGTTCAAGGTAGCTGCCATTGGAAGTACAGGATTTGAAATAAAGTTATAGAGTCTGGCATTCCACTCTTAATTGACCAGGCAGTCATCCGTGCTTTGTTCCCCTATCATTGCATTTCCCGTGTATAAACAAAATGTGAAACATACACACGATGTTGTACAAACTGAAGGTAGAAAGCACTCCAAAAAAGTGCAGTGTTTTCAGAATGATGAGTATTATTACAATTCAGAGAGATAGGTTCGATTTTGCTCTCAGCATAAATTTCTGAGCAATCATAACGTGTTTGCCAAGTGAAGACGCTTTACCTGAATTGCCTTAAATACATATTTGATAGTATTCAACAATGTTGTCAAAAGGAGGCTGGTGGGGAGGAGCTGAGCTTCTGAGGAGACACCAATCAGCTCATCAATCTGCCTAGCTGTGCAGTCATTTCCTCTAATGAGAGGTCTGTAATTGTCACTCAGGATGACTTAACTTGTCACTGTTGATTAGCACAGGAGACGAAGACGTCTTAGCAGCAAAGTGAAACAAAGCTCACCTTACCCAGTCTTTGCTCTCCTCAGGCCTAATTGGCTGGGTAGTTGCAGCCTTTACTGTGATAAATGACAACTCCAAATTCATATGCAAACACATGTGCTCCAGCATACATGGATATCTGGATACACATACACACAATATGTTGCCTTATGTAACAGAGAGAGAGCTTTTGCATCAATTAAAAACTAAGACATTTTATTTTCATATATTATTGGATAGGTCATTCATTTGTATATTTTTTAAATTTTAGTTTACAGTTATTTATTTTATTTTGAGAGAGACAAAGACCACGTGAGCAGGGAGGAGCTGAGATAGAGGGTGAGAGAGAGAATCCCAAGCAGGCTCCGCACTGTCAGCACCGAGGCCGATGTGGGGCTCGAGCCCACAAAACCATGAGATCATGACCTGAGCTGAAACCAACAGCCAGATGCTTCATCGAATGAATCACCAAGTGCCCCTGTATATTTTCTCATAGTAGATAAAATGTTTTTTTTTTAAATAAGAATTAGTATATGGTTAAGGGCATTTCCAAGTTCTTCTGCCTTTTAACCCTAAAAACGTAGCTTAATTCTACAGAGCCAATATGCACATTTTTTTCCTATGATTCCTCCACATGTCCTTTAATCAAGCCAAGATAAGTCACTGACAAAATTATATATAAATATAAAGCTCATTTACATCTTTACTCAGGTTATTTCCCTTCTTAGAACCCTCTTAACCCATTCTTTGCATTTCCCCAAGTTTGACCTACTTGCTAGGATTCTCTTCAAATTTGAACTCAAGTCCCACATTCTGATTTAAGTTCATCCTCCCACATTTCTGAAATCTTACATAACTCAACCATTTTCCTGGCTTATTTGTCATTTATAAGATATGTTGCTTTGAATTATTATCTAATGTTTCCATATGATCAAAATGCTAAGATTCTTTAGGTTAGAGACTATGTTTTATGTTTCATTCCTGTGTTCCAAGTAACATCTGCTTCATGGTAGGAATTCAATAAATATTTGTTCAATCTTTGTATTTGAGACGTTATATCAAACATTTGGTTGGATAATAGTAATAATTTATCTCTTACCATAATGGTTAAGTTGTCACCATTTTTCTCTGGAATCTTCCATGGGAAAGGCACACCAACACAATCACTGACACTGTGTACAATTATAAGACTTTTCCCATTTCATCCTAATATATGCCAGTAGTGTCTTAAATTGCTCTACAAATCCACTGATCACCAGAAAGGGATTCAAATAAAATCAGTATATCAAACTTTGTAGGAAATAGAACCATATTTTAAAATAATTTAGACAAAAATTTCAAAGTGAAAATATTCTTGATGGACTAGAAGAAAATTCTCTATATCAAAATACAGTGTCCCCTAAAACCTAAAAAAAATAAAAACAAACAAACGAACATATAGTTTATAAGTAGGACAGATAAAGAGTGCTCACACCAAAACCAGTTGGTGAACAATGTCCAAAACAAAGAAATGCCAACTTGGAGCACCTGGGTGGCTCAGTCCATTAAGCATCTCTTGATTTTGGCTCAGTTCATGACCTCACAGTTCTGTGAGTTCAAGCCCCATGGTTCTGTGAGTTAAAATCTGTGCTGACAAGAGGGAGCATCCTTGGGATTCTGTCTCCCCATGTCTCTGCCCCCTTCCCACTGTCTCTCTCTCTCTCTCTCAAAAATAAATAAACATAAAAAAATGGAAACGATTTTTATTTTTCCCATGGTACCTATCTAAATCATCTTTGGAAAACTATTAATTGTTATACCAAGACAAAAATATCTTTTTTAATAAGAATCATATTGTAAAGATATTTAACTTGAGTCACTAAATGTGACTTTGAAAGAAGATCCATTTATTTTTTTTTAATGTTTTTATTAATTTCTAGGAGAGAGAGAGACAGCGTGAGCAGGGGAGGGTCAGAGAGAGAGGGAGTCACAGACTGAAACAGGCTCCAGGTTCTGAGCTGGCAGTCAGCACAGAGCCCGACGCTGGGCTCGAACCCACGAACCGCGAGATCATGACCTAAGCGAAAGTCGGACACTTAACCGACTAAGCCACCCAGGCGCCCCAAAGAAGATCCATATAAAAATCAGTTTCGAATACATTTAATTTTAAGTAATACATACACATATATTGTATATATACATATGCACACATATACATATGGTATATATGGCAAAGGTTAATTTTTGAATAAATTTCCTTTAAAATATTTCATTATGGGGGCGCCTGGGTGGCTTAGTTGGTTAAGCGACCAACTTTCGCTTGGGTCATGATCTCGCGGTTCGTGGGTTCAAGCCCCGCGTCGGGCTCTGTGCTGACTGACAGCTCAGAGCCTGGAGCCTGTTTCAGCCTGTGACTCCCTCTCTCTGACCCCCTGCTCACGCTGTCTCTCTCTCCTAAAAATAAATAAAACATTAAAAAAAAAATATTTCATTATGTTAAAGATTAGCTTTTCTTTGAAGCTAATTACGGATTGAATGCCTGTGTGCCCCCCAAAATTCATATGCTGAAATGCTAATCCCCATTGTGATGGTAATAGGAGATGGGGGTTTGGGGAGGTGATATGCTCATGAGGGTGGAGTAGGTGCCCTTATAAAAGGCATCTCAGAGACCTCTCTCATCCCTTCTTCCGTGTGAAGACAAAGCAAAAAGATGGCCCTCTATGAACTAGGAGGCAGGCCCTTGCCAGACACTGAATCTGTCAGTACCTTGATTTTCAGAGGTTGCCGAGCCTCCAGAACCGTGAGGAATAAATTCCTGTTGTTTATGTTTCCCAATCTATGATATTTTGTTATAGCAGCATGAACTAACTGGCAAAGCTGTAATTTTAGTTTCAGGGTCAAAATTATAGACTTGGAATAGGATCTTATGATATCATAGCCAAAATCAAAACAAAAACTGCCTCCTTGAAATATTCAGTCACAAGTTACCATCTGATACATGTCCAATGCGGTGAAATCAGCAGTAGTTTATTATAACCTGTGATTGTAACAAATGACTATCAGCCACATTTTCCCTACTTAAAAATCTACATTTTGAAATTAAAAGAAAACAAGTTTGGAAAGCAGAGAAAAACCAGAAGGTAAATCATTTTGAAATATGATGGCGTCCTCTGTGGTGCTTTAAAATTGAGTTATTCTTGGGGGGCAAGATGGCGGAGAAGTAAGGAGCTCCGTACTTGCACTCACACCCATACATCACACAGAAAAGATCTGAAGCCATTGGAAACCTTACAAAACCTGAGAGATTGGGAGACAAAGGACGCAGAATCCACTGAGAAAGCCTTCTAACGTGAGTGCTAACCGGGGAAGACAAAATCGGGCCGGGATCAGAGACTCCGGGGTGGGAGGCGATTCCCCTCTACCCTCTACGGGGAGTGAGAGGGGAAAAGGAGAGAATCCGAAACAGAAAAACCTCCACTCGGAGGGGGGCAAACCTCCGCTCAGTGCATAGAAAGACCGTACTTGCCAATACCTGCACACCAGGTCCCCTCGCGCCAACTGGTCCTGGGGGGGCTGAGTGCACAGACTGCTTCTTTGTGCCGCTCCTGGAGGCAGGACTTCAGAGTGGTGGCGCGCCTGCCGCCATTGTAGCTCCCGGGCGGCTGGGGCCCCTGAAAGAGCCGCGCTGACAGTGGGCGTCCGCGCTCCTGGCTGGCTGGAACTCCAAAGGGAAGGCAGAGAACTAAAAACTGGGAAATTTGCCTGTGAGTTCGTGGCTCCCTAGAACCATAGAGGGACCCGGTTTTCCTCACTCCAGCGGACTCGGGCTCAGAGCACCCGGCAGTCAAGCCCCCGCGCATGCGCGCCAGCCTGACCCAGAGAAGGAAGCAGCGATTCTGACTCCGCCCCCAGAGCTCGGGAGGGGGCCTGGAATTGCCCGAGGGGGTTGCCTGGGAAGCTGTGTCTAAGGCAACTTCAGCGGGGCGCGCGGACTGGGATTTGGAGATTGGAACTGGCCTGGGTTGAAGAGTGCAACCAACTTCGGCTGCGCCCCCGGTATGGGGAGTTGACACCCCCAAAAGAGCGAGGTGCAGCTCTTGGTTCAAGAAGGGACTGGAGCACCATCACTCTCTTCCCCACAATCACCAAGCCAGAGCTCCCGCCTGAGGCATTGGATCACGCCACGCCCATCCCTGCCTGAGAGGTGCACTCCTCCCTTTTTTTTTTCTTTTTCTTTTTCCTTTTTTTTCTCCTTTTTTTTGTTTTTTTCTTTTTTTTTCTTTTTCTTTCTATTTTTTCCCTTTTTTTTCTCTTTCTTTTTTTCTTCTTCTTTCTCTTTTCTCTCTTTCTTCCCCAGAACACTGACCGGACTAACTCTGGTCGCAAGCTTGCTTAAACAATCACAACGGGTCCATTCTGTAAATGTAAATTCTACACCTACCGACATTTTTAGCCCTTTCTCTCAGGAGTAATTAGACTATATAGTTTCTCTGGATAATTCCAGCATCCTTCTCTCCCCTATCCAACCATATTCTACCCTTTACCTCTTTGAAAAAAGGTTCTTATCCCTTCTGCCTGTTCATTCTATTTCCAATTCTGCCTCATCCAACCTTGCCTTCTCTCTCTTTCTCTATGGTCTTCAAACAGCACTGCATATACACAGCTATTTAACTGTAGCTGGGAAATCCAGGTATATGCTTTAAACCGTTCTTTGTCCATCGGTTTTATTCTTTTTTTTCCTTTTCTTTTCCCCTTTTTTGACCCATTTATGTACTTTATACTCCATATTATTCGCCCTCCCTGCTCGATTTTTTCTCTTAACTTTTTCGTTTTCCCTCTCGCTTTGCATGTTAGTTGAATTAGCCTGTGCGTTTGTGTGCTCCTGCTCCCTGTGTGTTTGTCTGTCTGTTTTCTTTTCCAGGGCTACCTCAAGAAACAAGCTAGAGTACACAAGGTGGAGAGTCCCAAATATCACTACAAATAGGAAAATAAAATAACCAAGGTCCCAATAAGAGAGACCAAGGGATACCATTCAAAAAACACTCTCTGAAAGGATAGGCCCTGGAAAGTCAAAGAGTCTTCTTGGATATAGCAGCGCTCATAGAAACAGAGAGCATAACAGGTCTCTAAAACCAACAAGAGCTGGAAAGCTAACTAAAATGACGAAACAAAAGACCTCTCCTCCAAAGTAACTCCAAAAAAAATGACAGTTAATGAAATGCTCAAAACAGATATCAGCAGCATAAGTGAACAAGATTTTAGAATAATAATGGTAAAATTAATAGCTGGGCTTGAAAAAAACATAGGGGACATCAAAGAAACTATGGCTACAGACAGAATGGAAAATAAAAATAGACATGAAGAATTAAAAATGCGATAAATGAGATACATAATAAATTAGAGGCCTCCAATGCATGGATTGAAGAGGCAGAAAGGAGAATAAGTGATTTAGAAGACACCATTCTAGAAAAACAAGAAGCTGACAAAAAAAGAGACAAACTGATCCAGGAACAGGAAAGAAGAATTCGAGAGCTCAGCGACACAGTCAAACGCAACAATATCCATATCATAGGAACCCCAGAAAAGGAAGAGAGGGAAAGGTGCTGAAGGAGTCCTGGAGCAAATTATAGCAGAACTTCCCCGACCTGGGGAAGGAAGGAAATGTGGAAATACAAGAGGCTCAGAGGACTCCCCTCAGATGTAACTTGAATCGATCTTCTGCACGACATATCATAGTAAAAATGGCAAAATATAAGGACAAAGAGAGAATTTTGAAAGCAGCTAGGGAGAAAAGGGCCCTCACATAAAAAGGGAAACCTATCAGAGTGGTGACAGACCTATCTACTGAAACCTGGCAGGCCAGAAAGGAATGGCAGGAGATCTTCAATGTGATGAACAGTAAAAATATGCAGCCAAGAATCCTCTATCCAGCAAGCCTGACATTCAAAATTGAAGGAGAGATAAAAACCTTTCCAAATAAACAGAAATTGAAAGAATTTGTCACCACGAAGCCAGCCCTACAAGAAATCCTGAGGGGGGGCTCTGAAGGAAAGATTGCAAGGAACAAAGATACCAAAGACAGCACCACAAACATGAACCCTACAAAAGATACAAAGACTCTAAACCCATTATTTCAATAATAACACTGAATATAAATGGGCTAATGTTCCAATCAAAAGATATAGGGTAGCAAAATGGATTAAAAAACAAAATCCATCTATATGCTGTCTACAAGAAACTCATTTTAGGCGGGAAGATACCTTCAGATTAAAAGTAAGGGGATGGAGAAATATATATCATGCTACAGGAAATCAAAAGAAAGCCGGAGTAGCTATACTTATATCAGACAAACTGGACTTTAAATTAAAGACAATAACAAGAGATGAAGAAGGGCACTACATAATAATTACAGGGTCCATCCATCAGGAAGAACTAACAATCATAAGTGTCTACGCACCGAATATGGGAGCACCTAAATATCTAAAACAATTAATCACAAACAGAAACAAGCTTATAGATAAGAATGTGCTAATAGCAGGGGACTTTAATACTCCACTTACAGCAATGGATAGGTCAACCAGACAGAAAATCACTAAAGAAATAACGGACTTGAAAGACACATTGGACCAGATGGATCTGACAGATATATTTAGAACTTTACATCCTGAGGCCAGGGAATTTACTTTCTTCTCAAGTGCGCATGGCACATTCTCCAAGATAGATCACATACTGGGACATAAAGCAGCCCTCAGTAAATATAAAAGAATAGAGATCATACCATGCACACTGTCAGATCACAATGCTTTGAAACTTGAAATCAATTACAGGAAGAAGTCTGGAAAACTTCCAAAAACATGGAGGTTAAGGAACACCCTTCTAAAGAATGAATGGGTCAATCAGGCAATTAGAGATGAAATTAAAAAAAATATGGAAACAAATGAAAATGAAAACACAACAATTCAAAATCTATGGGATGTGGCAAAGGCAGTCCTAAGAGGAAAGTACATTGCTCTCCAGGCCTATTTCAAGAGATTAGAAAAAGCGCAAGTCCAAAATCTAACAGCTCACTTAAAGGAACTAGAGGCAGAGCAACAAGGACGCCCTAAACCCAGTAGAAGAAGAGAAATAGTAAAAATTAGAGCAGAAATAAACAACATAGAGACCAAAGAAACAATTGAACAGATCAATGAAACCAAGAGTTGGTTTTTTGAAAAAGTAAACAAAATTGACAAACCTCTAGCCAGACTTATCCAAAAGAAAAGAGAGAGCACCCAAATAGACAAAATTATGAATGAAAAAGGACTTATTACAACCAACCCCTCAGAAATACAAGCAATTATCAGGGAATACTATGAAAAATTATATGCCAACAAATTGGACAACTTAGAAGAAATGGACAAATTCCTAAACACACACTCACTACCAAAATTCACACGGGAAGAAATAGAAAACCTGAACAGACCCATAACGAGTGAAGAAATCGAATCAGTGATCAAAAATCTCCCAACAAATAAGAGCCCTGGACCTGATGGCTTCCCTGGGGAATTCTACCAGACATTTAAAACAGAATTAATCCCAATTCTTCTCAAGCTATTCCAAAAAATAGAAAGCGAAGGAAAACTCCCGGACTCATTTTATGAAGCCAGCATCACTCTGATTCCCAAGCCAGACAGAGATCCAGCAAAGAAAGAGAACTACAGGCCAATATCCTTGATGAATACGGATGCAAAAATTCTCAACAAGATCCTTGCAAATCGAATCCAGCAGCATATAAAAAGAATCATCCACCAAGATCAAGTGGGATTCATTCCTGGGATACAGGGCTGGTTCAACATCACAAAACAATCAATGTGATCTATCATATCAATAAAAGAAAAGATAAAAACCATAGGATCCTGTCAATAGATGCAGAAAAAGCATTTGACAAAATACAGCATCCCTTCTTAATAAAGACTCTAGAGAAAGTTGAGATAGAAGGAACCTACTTAAACATCATCAAAGCCATCTATGAGAAGCCTTCAGCTAACATCATCCTCAACGGGGAAAAACTCAGAGCTTTCCCCCTGAGATCAGAAACACGACAGGGATGTCCACTCTCACCACTGTTGTTTAACATAGTGCTGGAAGTCCTAGCGTCAGCCATCAGACAACAAAAGGAAATCAAAGGCATCAGAATTGGCAAAGAGGAAGTCAAACTTTCACTCTTCGCAGATGACATGATACTCTACATCAAAAACCCGACAGACTCCACCAGAAGCCTACTAGAACTGATTCAAGAATTCAGCCAAGTTGCAGGGTACAAAATCAACGTAAAGAAATCGGTTGCATTTTTATACAACAATAGTGAAGCAACAGAAAGAGAAATCAAGAAACTGATCCCATTCACAATTGCACAGAAAACCATAAAATACCTCGGAATAAACCTAACCAAGGATACAAGAGATCTGTATGATAAAAACTATAGAAAACTTATGAAGGAAATTGAAGAAGACACAAAGAAATGGAAAAACATTCCATGCTTATGGATAGGAAGAATAAATATAGTTAAGATGTCATTACTACCTAAAGCACTCTACACATTCAATGCAATTCCAATCAAAATTGCACCAGCATACTTCTCAAAACTAGAACAAACTATCCAAAAATTTGTATGGAACCATAAAAGACCCCGGATAGACAAAGTAATCCTGAAAAATAAAACCAAAACGGGAGGTATCACCATCCCAGACTTTAGCCTCTACTACAAAGTTGTCATCATCAAGACAGTATGGTATTGGCACAAAAACAGACACAGAGACCAATGGAACAGAATTGAGAACTCAGAAGTGGACCCAAAAGTATACAGCCAACTAATCTTTGACAAAGCAGGAAAGAATATCCAATGGAAAAAAGACAGCCTTTTAACAGATGGTGTTGGGAGAACTGGACAGCAACATGCAGAAGAATGAAACTAGATCATTTTCTCACACCATGCACAAAAATAAACTCAAAATGGATAAAGGACCTGAACGTGAGACAGGAAACTATCAACACCCTAGAGGAGAAAGCAGGAAACAACCTCCTTGACCTCCACCGCAGCAACTTCTTACTTGACACATCCCCAAAAGCAAGGGAATCAAGAGCAAAAATAAACTGTTGGGACCTCATCAAGATTAAAAGCTTCTGCACAGCCAAGGAAACAACCCAGAAAATTAATAGGCAACCAATGGAATGGGAAAAGATAGTTGCAAATGACATATCAGATAAAGGGTTAATATCCAGAATCTATAAGGAACTCACCAAACTACATGCCCGAAAAACAAACAACCCAGTGAAGAAATGGGCAGAAGATATGAACAGACACTTCTCCAAAGAGGACATCCAGATGGCCAACAGACACATGAAACGATGCTCAGCATCCCTCCTCATCAGGGAAATACAAATCAAAACCACACTGAGATACCACCTCACGCCAGTCAGAGTGGCTAAAATGAGCAAATCAGAGAACTCTAGATGCTGGCGAGGATGTGGAGAAACGGGCACCCTCCTACACTGTTGGTGGGAATGTAAACTGGTGCAGCCCCTCTGGAAAACAGTGTGGCGTTCCTCAGGAAACTAACAATAGAACTCTCCTAGGACCCAGCAATAGCACTGCTAGGAATTTACCCAAGGGATACAGAAATGCTGAGGCATAGGAGCACATGTACCCCAATGTTCATAGCAGCACTCTCCACAATAGCTCAAACATGGAAAGAGCCTAAGTGTCCATCAACAGATGAATGGATCAGGAAGATGTGGTTCATCTATACCATGGAATACTACATGGCAAGGAGAAAGAATGAAATCTGGCCATGTGTAGCAACATGTTTGGACCTTGAGGGTGTTATGCTGAGTGAAATAAGTCAGGCAGAGAAGGACAAATATCATATGTTTGCACATATAGGAGGATTAGGTGGAACTTGACGGAGGAACAAGGGGGAGAAGAAGGGCGGAAATGGTGGGGGAAAGGGAGAGAGGCAAACCATGAGAGACTCTTGAATGCTGACAAAAACTGAGGACTGATGGATGTGGGGGGGAGGGGGGATGGGCATAGAGGAGGACACTTATGGGGATGAGCACTGAGTGTTATGTGGAAACTAATTTGACAATAAACTATTTGTAAAAAAAAAAAAAAGAATTTATTGTGTAAAAAAAAATTGAGTTATTCTTCTGTTTTGGAAACAAAAGGACTGTAATATAAATTTTGTTTCTTACAGGATTTATGAAAACAACCAGTCAGCTCTTCCTTGGCCATATGTGATATTGTATTAAATAACCCACTCTTTAAACTTTATCAATTATAAAATATTCATAGAAGGTTAAATAACCTAAATTCAGTGATCTTTGTTAGTGAATCAATTCTCAATGTTTAAAAGGCTGTTTGCCCACGAAAAAAATAAACCATTGAAATTTTAAAAACACAATGAAAATTATTCAGTTTCATAGAATTTACAAAGGATAAAATGTTTTAACACTAGGCAGTCACATGAAAGGAACATGCAATTATACATATGCATGTATGATATGTATGTATATCGGTATGTTCATATATAAACATACGCATACACATGTATATACTGTAAGTCTGAGAGATGTGTTTGTGTGTGTATATTATATACATCACTGTATTATCACATATGCTATATATTAATAACTATTAATTTAATTACATAATTTAATTACATAATTATATATTGTATTAGTCAGGTTTTCCTAACAAAAACATTTTATTCTTTTCCTCTCTAAAATCTGTTAAATGCAAAATGAAATACAATAAAATCTATTAAATGCATTGAACAATCATGATTTGTTAACTTATCTAACCATAGTAAAGAACATATAGTTATAGGAGAAGAGATAAAACATGGTATCTCTTAGAAGCATATTTATTTTGAAATTTCTCAAATAACAATTTTGGTAGTTTGATTCAAAGCACTAAATTACTTTGTAAAAGAAAGTCATATAAATACTATACCAAGCCTATTTTTCACAAATGTTTTGGTGTGGAAAGGATACATCAGCTTGGGTGTTTGGTAAAGCATTACGAATAAAGATGTTGGCCACATCATAGACAACCTCTTAGGGCAATCCCTATGCCTACAAAAAATTGAGACACTGCCTCATACCAATGGTCCTCAACCTTCAGTGAGCATTAGACTCACCCTGAGGACTTGTGAAAACACATATTGCTAGTCTCCATCCCAAAAGATTCTGATCAATAAGTCCAGAATGGAGCTTCTAGCAAGTTTCCAAATAATGCTTATGCCTCTAGTCTATGCCTACACTTTAAGAACCACTGCTGCAATCTTCCTTAAATATCATATTTTTAAACTAGAATATTAGGTAAACCAGACTTCAAACTATTTTAAAACCTTACTTCCTATGAAGGGATCAGGAGTCTGTGTCCTGTTATGCCTATTGACAGGGGATATGATCTGTAAACTATTAAGGAAGAGAACATGGGGGCTAAGCTCCCACCATGAAAACTGCAAAGCCAATGTATTCCCACTGGTGTGAATCTCAGCGGTCCTCCACAGTTGTGAGCCACAGGTGAGATACCTGTTTTCTCCAGAATCTACTTTGTATCCATTTAAGCACATGGACTCTGACACTTCTATGCTGGAGCTTGGCAGACCTGATCTGCCTGTTCTCCTTGGTGTATAAAGGTCTTCAATGGCATTGGACAAGTGTGAGCTCACCATTCATGATAAACCTCACAATCACTTCCCCCACAGAAGGATTTGAGTTTAGAACCCTCTAGAAAGTGTGGCAGATATGTTTGGGTTTGGAATTTTCAAAACAGCTGGCTACAATTCATCCCCTAAGGTTCTAAAACAGCCTCACTAGTCCTCCAGTTGATCTTTGGACTTGACGTCCAAGGCATATCAGTGTAGTAACCAGGGAGAATTTGTTTTGAAAATGTGTCCCAAGTATCCAGGGAGATGGACTTGCTATATGGAGGTAATCAATGTAGATTAGGTGTATGTGAAAGCCACGCAACAATGAGTTTCATCTTTGTTTATTAAACTAAGGCACACTTTCTGACAGCAGATAGATTCCAGAATGTTCCATGTGTCTCATCCCTCACTTAATTTTTTGATGGTAAAATCATATCATTATTAAACAAGAGACTATTCTCTTTTTGCTATGGCAGAAGGCTATGTATCGAATTAATCTAAGAGTAGTTTCATGTCACTAATGTTTAAATTGAAAATTTTAGGAAAGAAATATAGCCTTACTTAGAAATGTTTGGAATTACCATCTGTCTTTCAGGGGACCAAAACAGTTAGTCCTGCTAACTAACTACATTGGTAATGAAAGGTTTTATAAGCACACAAACCCAGGAAGCTATATTACACATGAGCCACTTGGCCTGAGATAGCTTCTGTTTACAAAGCCAGTGGTCAATAAAAGGGCAATGAAGCTGCAAATAACTTTTAATTATTCTTGGCAAGTTTCACCATGAAGTGATTATAATAATGCAAATAGTAGAATAACTGTATCTTATATATATTTGCTACTCATGCTAAATAGTCCAAAGGGTACCAAACTTGAAATCAATTAATACAGAAGCTGACAGAATTTTGAAAGAAAATTTGTTAATCTAACAAGACTTTTTTTTTTAATTTAGTAGAGAGAGGGTTCTAGAACAGAAGTCCATAGACAACTGCCCAAAGTCTGACTAAAATTGTTTATAAACATTTGGAGGTACATAGTTTTGTTTTTTGTTTGAGAGCACACAGGTAAATGCAGATTTCTTGGTAAGCAGTCTTCGTAATCCTAAGGAAAGTTTGACCCGAAAAGTAAGGGCCCTCAAACAGAATTTTCATTTATGATTTGCACAGAGTAAGGTGGCCCATCCACAGCAGTATCCATCCTTCCCCTGTTTTGTTCCCTTGGCAAAACTTTCCATGCCATGATAGGGCTATGTCCTCCATGAAACCCATGTCTAGCCTCCATATTTTCTGTAGTGCTATATTCCATGTGGTCACCACCAAGTGACTGGAATCATCATGTAAAGTGACAGCTTTTTTTTTTGAAAGTACACTTTGAATACATTCAAAAAGATCATGCTTCAAGGATAATTAAAGGGCAGTTTCAATATGAAATAAGTTTAAGCTATTTAAATAACAGACCTTGACTGATATTCCAGAAGTTATCCCCTTTCCTTCCCACCTGCCTGCCTGCCTGCCTGCCTTCCTCCCTCCCTCCCTCCCTCCCTCCCTCCCTCTATTCCTCTCCCCTTTTCCCCTCCCCCTCTCTTTCCCAAATCATTTAATGAGAATTTATAGGGATCAGTCACTGGACTTCTTCTTTGCTCCATGTTTAGACACTCCTTTGGAAACCTTGCTGTCTCATGGCTTCCATACTATTCTAAGCTGATGACACTCATTTATATCTTCAGCACAGATCCTCCTTCCTACTTCAGACTTGTAAACTAACTGTCTACATAAACTTCTCCATCTTAGATGTCCAAGAGTATTCTGTCGCAAGTAAGACAACTGATATTCCTTTAACATTCTTCTGTTAGAATCTCCCGCATCTTTTCTGGTAGCAATTCCTGCTTCCCTCCCCCACTCCTCAACCCCCCGTCCAGTCTCTCAGGCCACAGAATGTTTCTATTCTCTCATCTTTGTCTCAGATCCCATATACAGTATGTTAGCTAATCCTGTTGAATCTACCTTCAAAATATAACCAGAATATGACCACTTTTTAATACCTCTCCTGTCACTATTCTCATTTTGGCCTTCATCATCTCTGACTTGCACTGCTGTTAACTTCTTACCTGGTTTCTCTACTTTCATGACTGCCCTCCTCTGTCTTCATATAGCACAGCAAGCCAGAATGATATGTGTAGGTCAGAGCATACTTCCTCCTCTCGTGACATTCCATTTCATGCAAAGCAAAATTCAAACTCTCTACAAGAGCTTTCAAGGAACTACATGCTGGCTTCCATATCTATTCATAGTTTAAACCCTACTAATTCTCCACTGCTCACTCTGCTCTAGACACGCTGATTTGCTGGCTATACTTTGAACATGGCAATCACGTTTCTGCCTTGGAGCTTTTGCACTGTCCGTTGCTTGTCAGGGCTTGTTTCCTCTGCCTGAAATCTTCTTCCAGAAATCCCCAGGACTAACTTTCTGACCTCTTCCAAGTGTTGCTTTAATTTCATTTTCTTCTTTTAAAGATTTTATTTTTTAAGTAATCTCTATACCCAATGTGGGGCTCAAAATCACAACCCTGAGATCAAGAGTCACATGCTCTACCAAATGAGCCAGTCAGGTGCCCCAAATTTCATTTTGTAAATATTCAGAATATCTGATTAATATACCAAGACTTGACCTATCCCCTTAGTTTGGTGTATATTTTCAATTTTTGTTTCAGTTTCACTCATAATAATCTAATAAGCTGGATCGATTATTTATTGTGTCCATTATTTTCTACATTATTTTTCTGTTTTCTCCATTCTAAAATGCAGCTCTATGAAGGCAGGGATGCTAGCCTCTTTTGTTCACTGATGTATCCCAAGTATTAGGAACACTGCCTGGCACAAAGTACATTCTTGTCTGATTGAATTGGATTGCCCTGGGTTTATGAAGCCAGAGGAAATAGGCATCTAAGGTCACATGTACTTTTACAGACAAAATCATATAACTTCAATCTAGAGCAACAGCTGCAGCATTTTGTACCAGTCAACAATTACGGCTATAAATGAGTGAATGAATTCCATACTAGAATAAAAGGATACAGATACTGTAGGATTTTATCTGTGACGGAACTAGTCCACATGAAAAGACAGCATCTGACTGTGAAATAGCATCCAATCACCTCCTAACAGGTCCTTTGCTTCTGCTCTTGCTTAGACTGTTCTTAACCCAGTGGCCACAGGAATTCTACTAAATAGCATTAAATAGCAAGTCACCTAATGTTGCTGCTCACTCAAAATAAAAGCTGAACACCTCAAACTAGCCAACAAAATTTGACATGGTTTCTCATGTCCCTTCTCATCTCTCTCTGACACTCACCACCCTCAAGCTGGTTTATTTGCTCTTTCTCAAACAGAGTCCATGAGCTTTTACGTCCGAGTCTTTGCACGTCCTGTCCACTCTGCCTGGGGAACCTTTTCTCATGTATCTTTATGGCTTGCATCTTACTTCCTACAAATCTTTGTCATCTTCTCAGTAGGCACTTCTCTGGACACAATGGTTAGAGTAAAATTTCCCTTCCTAGAAGCCCCACATGCTGTCGCAGCTTAACTTTTTGCTATAGATTAATATAATATTTTCACCTCATTATCTTATGTAGCACACAGTTTTTTACCTCCTTATCTTGTTTGTTATCTGTCTTCTTAGCCTCTCCCCAAGAGTTTAAGCCCATAAACGTAATTATCTGTCTATAGTGCCCCCTACTGGAACCCCAGCATCTACAACAGTATATGCCAAAACTACATACATAATACTTTTTGATGAATGAATGACTAGATGGGTAGATATTCAGATATATACAAATTTGAGTAGAATTCCTTATGCTTTTTTAAAGTATCATTTTAGCTGCTACCAAGTACTTCTGGAGATGTGTGTAGTGTCACTCCTACACTACTATGGAACCATAATAGAAGAATTATTATTATTTTTTATTTCTGAGCTTAGGCCTTCCACTTGCCAAGTAAATCAATAATATAAATCATGTACACTGCCCCATCTCTCTGGAGGCATTTCACAAATTTACAGATGTCTACAATGTTGGAGATTAGAGAGATTTCAGTGAGAAGCCATGACATCTCCTTCACTTGGAGATGATGGGTAAATAATAGATGTAAAGTCAATTATCAAGTTATTCCAACACTGCAAACAGAACTAAAGTGTTCCTACCAGTGCAGTAATCTTACTGTAAACTCACTCTTAAATCTGTTACTGCACAATAAGAAACCTCAGAAAACATGTTGGGTAACAGACTACTCTAATGCATGTAGTTTTCTGTGGGGAAAAAAAATTGGCCCAAATGTAAAGTTATGTTTTTTGCCTTATGAGGAGTTCACTCCCATATTTCTGAGTAAATGATTATTCAGATAAATTTGTGAAATAGCTAAATTATCCAAATATTTTTAAAATCTAATTAATCAGACTACAGCTGTTCAGATTAGTATTTAATTCAACCTAATTGTTTTATTCATTAGAGGAGCAAACTAATTCATGTTTCACCACCTAACCATAAAGATGGCCAAGATAAAAAGTGACATCATCATCCTTGGAAAAGTTTTACTTTTCTTAAAACTTACAGTGGTGAACTTAGTACAAAAGTAAAAAATTGTTTAATTCTGGGCAATTGGTTGGATCAGTCATAAGAACACATGATTCTTGATCTCAGGGTCACAAGTTTGAGCCCTATGTTGGGTTTAGAAATTATTTAAAATAAAAAAATAAGATTTAAATAATAAATAAATATAATTGTTTAATTTGGAAATAGCTTATTAAAAGTGGTTTTACATCTCTATATTTCACATAACTTCCTCACTTGGGAATATGTTCTCTCACACAGTATTAGAACACTAACCAAAGGAATTAAATACCAGGAGGCTCCAACAAAAATGGACTTGATTGCCATGGTAGACAGAAACACAAGATTTTTGGGTGCCTGGGTGGCTCAGTTGGTTAAATGTCTGACTTCAGCTCAGGTCATGATCTCATGGTTCATGGGTTCAAGCTCCGTGTCGGGTTCTGTGCTGACAGCTAGCTCAGAGCCTGGAGCCTATTTCAGATTCTGTGTCTCCCTCTCTCTCTGACCCTCCCCTGTTCATGATGTCTCTGTCTCTCTGTCTCTCTGTCTCAGAAATAAATAAAACAAATTAAAAAAAAAAGAAACACAAGATTTAATTAACATTAAATAATTATAGTTCTGAGATGAATTTTAATGGAATATGGTTTTAGGAACAGGGCCCTTCTTCAGCAGCAGTCTCCATCACAGCTGTAGTAATTTTATATCCCAAATCTTGATAACAAGAACTATCAAAGTATCTTTAGGCAAGAAGATCATGCTCTTGCTACTGGAATTAGAGACATTAAATATCTTTAAACCAACCATAGCAATTTGATCACATTTGTTGAAACTATTGTTCCTCATATTTAAGAAAAATGTTCCTTACTAGGATACCGCCGTCTCTTTATAAGACTGTATTACAGGTATCTTTTGGTGGCCTGCAATGAAAAGGGACACTCCCGGATGACACAATTGGAAAATAATAAAGATCTCAATAGCCTGGAACCATAGATCAAATCTTCAAGGATCATGCTTAACTATAATCAGTGCAACATTTTTTTGTTTCCAACAATAATTTCAAAAATCCAGCATACTGGAGACATAACTACATAATAGAAAAAAAAATGTGTTGCATTTGGTAGTAAATAGAATATGAACTTGAGAGCAATGTGGCTGCTAAAACACAGATGACATGTATTTAGGCTACATTAGCTACAGACTACATGGCCAGTGAATTGTTTGTACAACTGAAGACACTAGAGCTGGGACCCGAGATTGTCTACTTTATTTGTGTGCTCTACTGAAAAATGGAAGGACAGGGGCTCTTGTTCAAAAACCATTACAAATTTCAAGTCTGTAACATTAGAGCATTAAACTAAGCCGAGAGCCCTTCTAAGCAGGTGGGGATCCTGTGGGATTGCACAGGTTGGTTACATGCCCATGAAGCCATTCCTACTAGGACCTCTGTTGAGTCTGAACACTCACTGTACCTCCTGGACAATATGAGAGGTAAATTCAGAGAAAGGCAAAAAAAAAAAGGTACAGATTTTAAACCAAGTCACATAAATAAATGCTGAAAGAACTGGAATATTTTCCAAATAAGAAATGTCTGCCATGACCTACAACAGGCGAAGAGCCCCCAAGTAGCAGAATTTATCCCAATGGATAGAGAGACATGTTTTCATTTAATATTGGTATCTTTGATGCACGCAAGCCTATTGAAAAGAATATGGAGGGTTTAGGCACATAGTAATTTTGTAGTCACTATAAGCATTCAAACATACTTTGGGGTATCAGTTAGAAATGGCCCTAAGGAAGTTGCTTAGAAATTTTCTAGGGATATATTTTCAAAATGCAAACTCACAAATAAATGCTAGATGTGCTACATCAAAATCACATGAAGCAGCTTTAAATGCTATTTCCTGCCCCTGTACCCAAAGATAGGGCTCAGGAATGTGTGGTTACTAAAAATTCTCACTAAGACATTCCACTAACCCATAACAGTTAGGAACCTTTGATCAAGAAGGAATTTAAATACCAAAACACTTGAGATGAATGAACCTATAAGACATACATAAATTCATAATGTGTCTTCTCAACCTGACACTGGCTAGCTTCTTCCTTCAGGCTCTAATTGGATGTGCTAAACTGACCACTCTCTCTCTCACACACACACATGCACACACACAAACTGGTATATTTTTAAAATCCATGCTGCATCTGACACATGAAAATTCATTCTGGCTTTTTCAAAAACCATCATCTTGGAATGATTAGCTTGATTATGTTGCCATGTGAATAAATAATTAACCACAAAAGAAAGTTAAATTCATTATATTATAGAATTCCCTCACTTTTTAAAGTAAAAACCAAATGCTCAACATGATCATAACATATAGGCAATAAACTATTTTTAAAGAAGTTTCCTTGAAAGGGAGAAGACTTACTTCCATAAAAAGAATTTTTAAAAAAACAAACAAAAAATTAAAAAACACAGATTCTGAATGTTCCCTCCCCAATCACCAAAGATAAGATCCCAACATATTTCAAGCTATGATTAGTCCCTAAGACAAAATTATATGCCTTTCCACAATGAATGACACTTTTCCAAACTGGCATTTCTTGACTGAAAATTCTGATATATTTTGTGCAGATAGCTTGGACTCACAGAGAAATCTCAGTATATTTTTTTCACATTTCTTAGAGAAGCAAGGCTAATCATCTTCTACAACTAACATGCTAATTTTGTTTGGTAGTTTTCACTTTTTTACTTTTCTTAGTCTACCTATTGAAAATAGGTGGAAGACCAGAGGCAAACACTGATATCTAAGGCAGGAAAGACCAGTCAGTATCACAGTTGAAATCACATAGCCAAGACGCTAGCATGAGTTTGGATTTGAGGATGCTTCACATGAAAAGGATCGAGTGTGTTATTGGATGGGAAGTAGGAGGTTGTCCTAGAGTCTCCTAGCAGCAGAAAAAAGTGCTACATTTTTTCCTCGGGAGTAATGTAGGACCTATGTTCCTTGGGGTAGGCACCCAACACCCTATTTTTACCCCTTTGTCTTTACTGACACCATTTTCACATGACAAATGGCATTTCAGTCCTTTTGGCAGAGAAATGGATGATCCACACCAAAATGAAAGGAAAGATTCTATATGCTATTGTGCTGCACAACTTAACACCAATCATCTACACACTTGTGGTGAAATTTTTGAAATAATGGCTTACAATAGTCCCTTTAGTAAATGTTTTGACTATAGTGGCAAGGAAAAAACAGGGTGATATCAACACATTTTATTATCCAAGTGTTCTTTAAAATCAAAAAGTAAAATTCAAGGACAAGAAAGAGTTTGGAGAAAGAGTAATTTGAAACTTTGGTTCAGTTTGTGAATTGTCTCCTACAATATGATGATGATGATGATGATTGTTGTAGAGGCGAAACTTCCAAACTCTAATTCATCACAACTTCCTTAGTATTTCAGTATACTGGTTTGCATTTTTGACCATCCATATGTCAAATTACAGGAATGTGAACATGGTACAACTTTTGTCTGAGATACATATGACAATTCTTGAAAGAAACACTAATTTTCATTCATAGGTATGTGGGGCAGCAGGACAGTTTGTAAATTGTTCACAATTCTCTTAAAACATACATTGATTTTAAAAATATCAAGTATGAGTCATATTTCCTATGGGTCTGAAACTTAGTTATTGAAAGTTTATCAGAAATGTCAAGAGCAGAGATACTTTTTCAGAGTACTATATTGTACTGTTTGCATCCACTGTTACCAAATTTAAAAAAAAATAACACATAGGTTATCTCCATTACACATTATCTCCTGTAAATTATATTTATGAATATAATGTATAAATTATACCACATAACTTTTAAAATTAAGAGCATAGCAACAATAAAAAAACTAAGGCTCAAGCTGTTCCTCTCAACTTCCACAAGTCAGATGCAAGTTTATATGAACTATAAAATTTAGAATTACGAATTATTTAATTTTACTTAATAAGAGCAATAATATAGCAGCTCTCCCCTAGCAGATGCTGCACTATTACATGCATATTTTTTATTGGGTTCCCACAGAGCTTTGATTAGGGAAACTGCAATTTGAATTTCATGAAATATTTTTTCCAACATTTCAAAATGTGAAAACAATTCTTAATGCAGGGCTGTACGAAATCAGACAAGGGCAGGCTTTGGATGAAGAGGTAGCTCTGCTTTAGTCCAGTGGGTCTGCCAAATATCAAGAACATTCTCAGAACTGGGCACTTTCCTCCAGGTGTGCAAAGAAGGTGAAGAAGGAGAGACACCCAAACACCCAAATGATACAACCAGTGTTGTGCAGCTGGATGCTGTGAGCCCCTGACATGACAGATGCCACAGACGCAGAGGCTGGTTGGGGGTGTGCAGGGCAAGGAGCCAGGTGGGAGGCCATGGGAGACCACAGAAGGGCACTTGGGGTCATGGGGCATCCATGGAGCCCTAGGCTGCATATGTTAATTCACTCTTTATAAGAACCTTTTTAGTGAGGCGGAGTGGTGTCTATTTGAACAAGGAGGAAGCAAGAGATAGAGTAAGGTGATCAATATCTCCCAGCTGGACAGTTAACCTGTGATCCTAGGATGGTCTGAATCCATTGTGATTACTATACCATGCTCTTTTTCCAAAGAGAGGGATTAATTCTTAGACTATTTTAATATAAATTTACCATAACAAATTGCTTATTCACAAATCTTAATTCTAGGGGTGTTTGGGTCATCCAGTCAGTTGAGCGTCCAACTCTTGATTCCAGCTCAGGTCATGATCCCAGGTTCATGGGAGGGAACCCCTTGTCAGGGTCTACGATGAGTGTGGAGCCTGCTTGAGAGAGTCTTCCCCTCTGCCCCTTTCCCCACTGGTGCTCTCTCTCTCTCTCTCTCTCTCTCTCTCTCTCTCTCAACTAAAAAAATAATTAAAATACCCCAAATCTTGTTTTTTTAAATTTTTATGTTTATTTATTTTTGAGAGACAGAGACAGAGCATGAGAGGGGGAGGGGCAGAGAGAGGGAGACAATATCTGAAGCAGCCTCCAGGCTCTAAGCTGTTGGCACAGAGCCTGATGAGGGGCTCAAATCCATGAACCAGGAGGTCATGGCCTGAGCTGAAGTCAGAAGCTTAACTGACTGAGCCACACAGGCGTCCTCCCCAAAACCAAAATGTTAACTTTAACATCTATCTAAGGGGTGAATGGAAAAACAGAGCTTCAAGTTTGATTTCCTTTCCCTAATTCTCCATCTTGCTTGTCTTCAGTTTTCCATAGTCAGACCTCCAAGATGTCAGAAGAGAGAGATTACTGGTCTTCAAGTCAAGAGACTGAGGAATGACTCAGTCACTAACTAGCTGGGTGCCACAGGCAAGTCTTCTAATATTTGGAGTCTTCCATCGCTTACAGCTGAGGTGGCAGGTTTTATTATCTCTAAAATTACAGCTGCTCTACAAGACTAAGCTTCTAGTTTTTCTTCATTCCTCCTTTAATGCTCAAGCATTAGAAAATCTATTTATATATTAATTTTTTCTTCAAGACTAATAATTGTGAGGCTCAACCGCACACAAGAGACTAGCTACTAATACAGTTTTAAAGCAATCAAAAACACATTCCCTATAACTTCCTGTGGGAATGGAGCCTGCTAGCATCCCATAATGAACAGCCAGAGTGCTCAGTGTAGATAGCTCCTGCAAGACATTGCTCATGAATGGGCAGAATAAACAGACCACTTCATGTTTTTTAACCTCTTTTTTTTTCTTTTTTTTTTTAATGTTTTATTTTTATTTCTAGGAGAGAGAGAGAGACAGCGTGAGCAGGGGAGGGTCAGAGAGAGAGGTAGTCACAGACTGAAACAGGCTCCAGGCTCTGAGCTGGCGGTCAGCACAGAGCCCGACGCGGGGCCCGAACCCACGAACCACGAGATCATGACCCAAGCGAAAGTCGGACACTTAACCGACTAAGCCACCCAGGCGCCCCTTTTTAACCTCTTTTATCTTCCTTCACGATTTTGAAGTCGACCTGTCATCACTCACAAGGCACGAGGGAAGTAAAGGAAACGAAATAACTTTCTAGTTCTTTTAGAGAGTCTAGTGGAACTCAGGTTGAGAAACGACTTTGTCACTTTTCCCTTTATTGAAAACTGGTGGCGTATTTCTCATCAAGATGTGGACGTGACCCACTTTTCCAGAGCACCAAAATCTTGAGAATAAAGCAAGTCAGCCAGAGAGATTATGTTAGATGCAAAGATACCAAGTAGCCACGGACTTGGAACTTAGCCTCTGTGAGAGAATCAGCTCACTGTTTTCTGCTGACTTCCATTCTCAGGTTTAGCAGGAATGGCTCCTTAGGGTATTTCGTCTCATGCTTCTCACTCACCTTCCAGAAAGTACAGACTGTACAAAGAACCCACAGGCGCCCCCCCCTTTACCAGTGCTACCACTCTCTTGCTCCGTCACACCTGTCGCTCCTGTCACTACATCATGTTCCCTTCTCCCTCTTATTCTGGTGCCTCTTTATTTATCCCTGGGCAGGATACCCCTTGAATGTGCTTACACACCATTTTCCTTGTTGTTGGGCCCTTTCTCAGTAAACACATACCACCTAAGAAAATCTTACAGTCATCAACTATAGTCAAAACTATCGTTATGACCCTTGCGTTTTCTGATTAACACAATAAAAGATTCTTTTCATTTGAGTCTTATTTAAAAGAATCCTTGTAAACTGTATGAGTTTACTGCATTTCCTGCCTTAGTAAGTAAAATAGAAGGTAGCCTCAAGACAGAATATTTCTTTCACTTTCAAAGGACTCTGCAATCCTGGAAAAGTTTTGCTTTTCAAAGATAACTGCCCAACAAGCAGAGGAAATTGAGCTACATATCTCTGATCATAGGCCACACTATAAATACATTGCTTAACAATATATTCTTAATATATCGTTCAGGACGTGAAGCAAAACGCTCTAAGAATAGACTATGGCATTCACTCATAAATTCACCCTGAATTCAGCAGAAATCATAAGTTTTCAATAAATACTAGTTCAATGTAACTAAAAATAAACTGGGAGAAGAACTAAACACACAGACCACATGCACATACACACACACACACAGATATAATTACAGATTCTAGTTATTTGAACTCATTTCATTCCTGTTCTGACATATTTTCTTGGGGAAAAAACAAAACACTTCTTCAACATCTCACCAATCTTCCTGTAATGGCCTCAATGGCTCATTAATGCCAGAACAAATCCTATACTTACTCAAGTATCTATAAACATATATCTTAATCAAATCTTTATAACTTAATTCTTCAAATAAAACGACTTAAGAAAACCCCCAAGATCCCCAACCCACTTCACAGCCTTACCACTAAAGGCTGGCATTTTTATCTGCAGGAAAAGAAATGCCATGTGGCTGCAGTGATTTCACTAAAACCCACGGATCCCACAAATCTCTCCCCACAGTCTCCATCTGAGGGAGTCTCTGACAGTCCTGAATGAACACTTGATTTGAATGCATGCTCTCAAAGCTCTGTTTCGTTTTTGTTCAGAGGAAAGCAACAGGGCGGGATGGGAGTGGGGGGGCTTATTATTTTCATATGTTAATGATACACTAGCTTGTGTTCTGAAGGGAAAATAATTAAAAAAACAAGAAAAAGGCCTCTCAGCTCAGCTGTCACTTTACTCTGAGCTGTAAATAGACCTCTAGGCTCCAGCTTAGACCCAGGTGGATTATTTAGGTCAATAGCTAGATGGAGACCTTTGGCATGAGCTGGGGATGGCAGGACATGGGGACGGTAATTGGATATTTTGCACATTCTACTTCTTGTCGACACTTATCTCAGCGTGGAGAGGGGCTACTGCATCTCAGGAGTGCTGTCTGTGGAATGAACACAAAAATATAGGGCTTACCCATTTTTAGCATAGTTCTACAAAAGCAGCTGAAATTTAGTCTTGTTTCCATGGACTACTAACCCAGATTAATGGCTTCTTCGAATATATTTATTTATCCTTAGTCAACTGAAGAGAGCCCATGCTAAACTGTGTAGTTCAGTGGACATAATGGATGGATTCATTTCAAATGGAAATAAAAAGATTCCAAAGATCAATTTTCAGTTGAAACTAAGAGCCTGTACTGGTACTAGGGAAAAAAATAGCAATGAAAATTCTGATTCCCAAAATCTTGGTTTTAGGTTTAACCTCTATGAGTTCATATGCCTGTTACTCCAATCTGCGACTGCTTAAAAAATTTGGTAAATCACCTAGTATTTGAGCACCTAATATATGCCAGGTACCATTCTGGACTTTTGGGATACAACCGTCCCTAATACCAGCTATACAACAAGATGACCAAGGACCAAGAGCAATATGCTTGCTCTTATGTTGTAGTAATGAGGAAAGGCAATAAACAAGCAAACAGGGTCAAATATAAAAACTTAAATGCAGTAGAGAAAGAGTAATCAACTGGGTAGAAGTTTTCCAAGACATTAAGTAAAATAAGGACAGAGACAGACCTTTGAATTTGGCAAGATGTAGATCATTGATGACTTTCAAGAGAATGGAGGGATGGGAGAAAATCCTCATTGAATAGAGTGGATGACAGAATAAATGATAAAGGAGGGTGGCAATGAGGAAATTGAGACAATACTACAGGAAACATTGTCAACAAAGTTTTCTATAAAGTGAAGTACAGATATGGGAAAATACCTGAAGCAAAATATGCTGTCAATAGATTTTTTTTTAATGGAAGCAACTACAACATATTTTGGGGCTGCTGAGATGATACGGTGCATAGTAAAAGCAATGGTGCAGGAGAAGGAGAGGGGGATGCACCTAGGGAAGTAGGACATGAAAGGAGGCAGAGCATACATGGAGGGGTTGCTTAGACAGAAGTGAGGATGGGTCTCCCAGGTAATGATGGGAAGTAGAGCACAGTAGCAGTGGCATGGATGCAGACAGGTTGGTAAGTCTGGTGGTGGAAGAATGAGGGCATTCTTTCCGGATTGTTTCCCTTTTCTTGACAATTACGAAGAGAATACAGCCAGTAAGAATGAAGAATGAAGAAAGAGTATTAGAGTCGAGAGAAGCAACTGTGAAGTAATCTCACAGAACCAGAAAGCAATGTTGCCAGAGAAACAGAGTGGGATCGCTTCTCTTAGTGTTGCCTGTAGATCCAGATCGCAGGTTTTGTAACTGCTAACTTGGTGAGTGCATGGGTGGCTCAGTCAGTTAAGTGTCCACTCTTGATTCCGGCTCAGGTCATGATCTCATCGTGTGTGAGATTGAGCCCTACATTGGGTTTTGCACTGACAGCACAGGGTCTACTTGGGATTCTCTCTCATCCCTCCCCCACTTGTGTTCTCTCTCTCTCTCTCTCTCTCTCTCACTCTCTCTCTCTCTTTCCCCCTCCCTCCCTCCCCCTCCCTCTCTCAAAATAAATAAATACACTTAAAAAAAAAAAAAAAAGAAATGAATTGCTAACTTGCATTCATTAGTCTCTCTGGTTCCAGACCTGAACAACGGTAATTGCTGATTCCTTTGTGCCTTGGCTAATGCACTCACAAAGGACTTTCTTCCTTCTTCTACATGCTGTGACTTTTCTGCTGTGGCCCCTGATCCTGTGTGAATTTAACACTGCATCAGGATGTCAAAATTTCTGGCCAGCCCCATGCTGGGCATATCATGTCACTGCCCATTCCTCCTGTTAGATTTTACAGTCCATCTGATTAAACGGGTTCAATCATACTGTAGAAGTCAACATAACTTTGGAACAACTCATAGGCTTTAGAGCTTTTGAGAAAAGATATGAAAATGTGGCTTGCTTACAAATATGCTGAAATTATTTTATATTTCTGATTTAGAATCTTCCTAATTAAAGAAAAAAATTCATGTTTAAATTTTCTAAAAATACAATACCAGGGAAGTGTGTGTGGGTGTTTGTATTTGTGTGTGTGTGTGTGTGTGTATGTACATACACATTAGGCAAAGACATTTGAATCTTATTTTTAGTTCTGTGGGAAAGTATCATCATCATTGCTCATTAAAGTGCTCCTGGCTTACATATCCTTGGAGTTTGGGAGCTATGATCATAAGTATTTAGTCCTTCAGTCTGCTTATTATCCCTTCACAAATATCAAATTCATGGGAGAAACTGCTATATCTAAATATCTTCTCACAATGGAATGTCACATGGGGTAAAGAGAACCAAATATCAATATACACAGAAGGGGATGTCTTATCAATATTCACCATCCCTCCCAAATTGGGAATATAGTATGAAAGTTCCCAAGTCAACCTTTTTCTAAAAAAGGAAAATTAGGTTTACTCAGAAACATCATGGGTGAAACAAGGTACCTCATGAATAACTGGCAACTGGATCATGAGAATAAGAGTCAGGTCTTTTATTTTGTTCAAAGATGAAAAGACACGCTGACAAAATGGGTTCATGGCCCTAGCCCCATGGTCACTTTTATGCTTGTTTAGGTGTGAGGCCCCATGAGGCATTATGCTCTTTGTAGACATCATGAGATAAACATATAATGCAATTAAAACAATCTGATATATAATTTGGGCTAACTCATGTAAAACTTGTATTTGATTCTAATTTTACCTGAAGTCCCAGATACCAACACTTTAAGAAAAAATTGGGGCACAGATTTTAAAATTGAGAAAATGTCAATTTTTTTTGAAAACTAAAAATACATATATATACTGCTGGGTTTTATCAGAGAGAGCATATTTTGGGATCTAAGGAGGCAAATTGATTGGGGAGGAGTAGGAGTTATTAACTCTATTACTTTTGTTCCTTTGTTTCTGTGCTTCAATTGTGATACTATAATTTACAAGGACCCTTCTTCTATAGATTTTAAAGTATCCACTGAAGTGCTTCATTGTATTATATTCAATTAGGGGCTACTCATTCGCAAGATATTTCTGTCGAAAGAGTGTAAACTTCTCTGGGGCAAGAGTTATACCTTTCTATCTCTTCGTACCTCTTCCATATTGGAGTGTACACTTATACATGTACTTCCCTAGTGTGATACTTTTAAGTCACAAGCCTCTAATCTTCCGCATGATACATCTTGGAATAACGTGAAGCACTGAGTAATGTGAATTCTAGATATAATTGTTTCAAGTCTCTACCCATCCTTTTGTATCTATTCTCAAAAAAGACATGGCTAGGGAGGTGACACTCTTTTATCATACCAGCTGACTTTGGCATCCATTACCCTTTAAAGTCAGCTGTGTCATGCATTTCCTGGCATGCTGTGTTCTGCTTGTTCTGGAAGCCAAGTGTGTGATTAGTACATGAAGAGTGGGAATATATAGTCTACTGTAACAGGGTAAACAATAGGATCTCAGATACTACCCAATAAAATACTGGGTAGATCGCTGATCTAATGATCTTTCTCTCCCACTTATTTTAGGCTCTTTATCTCTTTTACTTCTGTATGTTTTAGTATCTCAAAGCAGCCATTCACATCCAAAACCTAGCAACATAAAGCTTTTACAATTCACCACTTTTATACCGGTTCTTACCTGTCAAAATGCTACCTACTAGAAATATGTACTTTCCACTCTCTTTTTCATTTATTTTTTCTGTCTGTTGGAATAAATAATAATTCTAGTTTCCTCCAGGACCATAAAATTGGACTGGGTCAAGAAAGTTTCATCACTGCCTTTTGAAAACAATGACATGTAGCATTTCATGCTTCCCCATGACATTTAAAAACCATCAATAGCATAACAACCCACTTAGCATGGTATGCAAACTACTTCACAAAGTGACTTTAACGTAATTGCCTTCTTTCTCTCCCCACTATTTCTCTCTCCTCTATTCTCCACTCAATCCTATTTGGGGACAGAGATACTGAAACATTCCAGGTGAGATTTATGACAGCAATTCAAGAAGGTTTGGTTATTGTATCAGAGCTACTGAGCTGCTGTTCGTACTTCCACAATAGTATCTGGGCAGAATTAATTTCTGAATAGCCAGTCTTCAAGGAAATGAAGATTTCATTTTTATGTATTAAGCATACTCTGTGCTATAATGCTTTGGTTGAGTGTGGGCTGAGGTGTTCAGAATTGGAACATGAGAACCAGTGACTCCAGTCCTTAAGCAGACTTTAGTTTAGATAAAAAACATAAATGGCTATAATACAACATGAAGAAGGCGGCAATGGTGATTTAAACAATGCAGACAATAAGCAAAAACTGACAAGTTCTACCTGGTTATAAGAAAGAAGGATTCATGAAGGAAGTGCTCCTTGAAAAGGGCTTCAAGTAATACAATTTTTCTTTTTTCAGGGATAAAAGTTTTCAGCAACTGAAATAATCTAAACAAAACATGTAATAAAATTACATGTTATGTTTAAGGAAGAAGAAGTAATACATCGTAGCCAGATTTTTCTAAAAACTAACACACGTATAGAAAGGAAAAAATCAGACTCTTAAAAATATGTATCCTTACAGCTGATTATAAAACCAAGAACCAAATTCAACAGTATAAAAACATTGTTAAAACAAAACAAAAAAACTAGAGCCCATGTGGCAATGCTAATTATTAGAAAGAACGCAGTTTAAAAGTTGTTTCCATAAATTGCATCTAGGAGGATAAATTATTAAAAATCCTTTGACAAGAGACTTAACCAGGTTAAAAAATAAACATCTGTGTGCACATGTATATGTGCCTGTGTGTATATGTGCATGCATGTGTGGAAAGACTTAAACATTTTAGTTTTCAAATACTCTTCAAGCCAGAAATTTCACTTCTAAAAATTTTCTTTAGAAAGTAACTTAAGGGGTGCCTGGGTGGCTCAGTCGTTTGAGCATCTGATTTTGGCTCAGGTCATGATGTCACGGTTCATGGGTTCAAGCACCGTGTTGGGCTCTGTGCTGACAATTTGCTCAGAGCCTGAAGCCTGCTTCGGATTCGGGGTCTCCTCTCTCTGCTCCTCCCCCACTCATATTCTGTCTCTGTCTCTCAAAAATAAATAAGTGTAAAAAAAAAAAAACAACTTAAACTAGGGGCGCCTGGGTGGCTTAGTCGGTTAAGCGTCCGACTTTTGCTTGGGTCATGATCTCGCGGTTCGTGGGTTCCAGCCCCCGTCGGGCTCTGTACTGACAGCCAGCTCAGAGCCTGGAGCCTGTTTCAGAGTCTGTGATTCCCTCTCTCTCTGACCCTCCCCTACTCACGCTGTCTCTCTCTCTCCTAGAAATAAATAAAAACATTAAAAAAAAACTCAATTAAAAAAGAAAGTAACTGAAAATACAGAAAAAGAAACCCACAAAATATTTATAAAGATTCTAATCACCAAATCATTTATAATTAATTTAGTATTGTTCTACAAAGATGGATACAAAAGGATTGGCAAAGTGAAACAAGCTAATAATGAAATATCATGTTGTTATTAACATCATATCCACAAAAGTAAAAAATAAAATAAAATAAAATCATGTCCACAGTTTATGAGTATTTATAAAACGTGGGTGTTATCAATGCTAAGGAAGGAAAGCAGAACACACAAAAATTAATGTAGTTTTGCATGCAACAAATGTAAAAATAGATATTCATAGAAAATAAGTCAAAAGACATATTAATACCAAAAAAGATTGACTCTGGGAATACTAGAGAATTTGTATTATTATTCCTTTTTGCATTATAACATTACTTAATAAAGACATTACTTTTTTTAATATAAAAAGTAATTTTTTTAACAGTTAATGTCATCTTATGGGATAATTATAAAAATATAGTATTGGGATCCAGGGGGATAAGGTCCATCGTGATACAACATGTGGATGCCGGTTCAATTTTAGCTAATACAAGGGTAGCTACACTAGAGAATTCAGGAAAGAACAACAAGAATGAAGTGGCTGTTGCAGTGGCCTCAGGGCCCCCATTTATGCGTGACAAACCCATACACTCGGAGGTGTACGGTGCCTGCTTTTGTTGCTTAAACCTTCTCAGCCTCCCATTCTCCATCTGTAAGATGGGAATGGGTAACACACACTGGTGGGAATGAATATGAAAATGCTAGAAAATCCTCAGCCAGAAGGAAGCACAGCAGGAGGTTAAGAAAAGTTAGCCATAAAACAGAAAAAAGAACAAAAGTACAGAAGTTATAGATGGAGATCTGAGCTCCGTATCCTGAGGAATTCTGAGACCCCGCATGCGCTGCCACCTTGGAAAGAGCTCCTCTCATTTCCCTTAGGGCTGTGGGATTGGGAACAAGCAGTGGATCCTCACGGAGTCTCCGGTTTCTCGCTGTGAAGTGGGATTAATAACAGTACCTGCTTGGGGATGCCTGGGTGGCTCAGTCAGGTAGGCATCTGACTCTGGATTTCAGATCAGGTCATGATTTCAGAGTTTGGGAGTTGGAGCCTCACGTCCAGTTCTGCGCTGTGTCAGGCAGAGCCAGCTGGGAATTCTCTCTCCTTCTCCTCGCCCTACCCGACTCATGCATCTTTTACTCTCTCTCTCAAAATAAATAAATCAACTCTTTTAAAAGTATTAAAATAATAACAGTACCTGCTTAATAGGGTTGTACAAAGATCATTTAAATGAATACATATGAGGTACTCAGAAAATATCTGGCATAATGAAAGTGTTTAGCTATTAGTCTCTATTATCATTATTATTATTCACTAATTGGTTAGCATATCCTCATTTTGCTATCAGTACTCTAATAAAGTAGTTATTGCTTATAAATTGTGCAAACACCTGTGGCTTTTGGATAAATCTATACTTCTATGTAACTCTGATGCTAAAAAGGGCAAAAGACAAATTCAACTGAGGTTTTCAAGGTCTTTTCCAAGATATTTACATTCAAATATACTTGCAGATAGAGCATAATTGTCTAATAATGAATCATTATTATTACTTTTGCTTCTCTGAGGCTTACCTCTTGGTTTGTAACCTTAGGTAACAGTAATCAGGCAGAGTAAAACATAGTTATTTTATTTTCTAAGCATGAAAATTCCCGTACTAGTTAGTTTAGGTTGCTGTAACAAAATACCACAGAGGAAGCCGCTTAACAGAAATTTATTTCCTCACAGTTCTGGAGGCTCGAACACATAGGTCAAGCACCAGCTGATTCAGTGTCTAGTGAGAGCTCTCTTCATTGCTTGCAGACTGCTGACTTCTCACTGTGTCTTCATCGTGGAGAGAGACAGAGCTCTAGGGTCTCTTTCTGTTCTTAAAAGGGCACTGGCGGTAGTGGATAAGGGACTTGCCCTTATGACCTCATTTAACGATTATTACCTTATAGACCCTTTCTCCAAATATGGTCACTTTGGAGGTTAGGGCCTCAACATATGAATTCGGGGGTGGGGGGTGGGACACAGCTCAGCCTACAGCAATAACCTAATTTCCACTCAGTCTTAGCCAAATGCTAACCAGCCCCCAGTTTCATTATAATTATTAAGCCTGTATTTACTTTTATTTGGATGTCACTATCTCATCAAAGTCACTCATCTTCTATGGACCACAGCAGATACCTCCATGTGATGTCCATAAATGAAATCATATTTTCTTTCTAGTTGCCTAGTCTTGCAATTTTGAAGTTATCTTTATACTCTCTCCTTTATCCATTTACAGTAAGTCACTTTCTTTTATTCACCTATCCTTTGAAGCAACTCTCAGCAATATCCCCTCACTTTTATTAACTCTGTCACCTCCTCACTGCAGGACCCTAACCACTTGATGGAGTGCTGTAACAGCATCCTAACCAATCTTCCACCTGTGTTCTCATCCATCCAGAGAATCATGCATAATTTCTCTTTCTAATATAACCCTATTTTATATTATTATTGACTGAAATGTCTGCAATCCACACTGCCCTTTGTAGTGAGTTAAAGAAAGTTTCCTTGGCATTCCAAAGCCTTTGAATTCTAGTTTATATTTCCAACTAGCTTTCACCACAAATCTTCCATAAATTAAAATTCGGAGGAATGCTGTTAGAAATCTGGAGCAAGAATGTGTTCTTAACCTAATATTATTGACCAATCTTTATTTTCTATCCTGACTTCTTGAATGCAGCAACTCCCCAAGAGGACCCCTTTTTTCTAAATGTTTATTTTTGAGGGAGAGAGAGAGAACAAACAGGAGAGGGGCAGAGAGAGGGAGACACAGAACCTGAGCTGTCAGCACAGAGCCTGACACTGGGCTCAAATCCATGAACCATGAGATCATGACCTGAGCTGAAGTCGGATGCTTAACCGACTGAGCCACCCAGGTTCCGCTAGACTGCATTTTTCACCATATCGTTGTGAAGATCATCCAGCAACGTGTGATTCAAGGATCAGGGTAGCACAATAGGCCCTAACGCTCACTGTCTGTTACGTCGAAAGGAAGGGTGACTGGGACCAAAGGTCCCATTATCTCAGAAGGCAGGATGTACCCAAGCTCACCTGTGTGCGGCTTCTTCCCCACAGACAGTGGTTGACAACTTCCCATGGGTTCTAAGGTCTCCAGGAGATGGGCTGCTAATATACCAGAACAATTATATATACAAATCCTAAACTAATCCAGCCTGGCTGGTACCCAAGGGATTTGTTTGTCCCTCCACTGATAAGGCTGTCCTCATACTTGGTTCATGGGGCAAGGCTAGGTGTGGCAGGCAGGATTCCTGCACTGAAATACAAACCCAGGAGCACCTGGGTGACTCAATGGGTTAAGCATCTGATTCTTGATTTTGGCTCAGGTCTTGATCTCATGGTTTGTGAGTTTGAGCCCTGGGTCAGCCTCCACACTCTTTGGAGCCTGCTTGGGATTTTCTTTCTCTCCCTCTCTCTCTCTCTTTCTCTTTCTCCTCTCTCTCTCTCTCTCTCTTTCTCTCTCTCTGCCCTTCCTGCTCTCTCTCTTTCCCTTCTTCTTTCTCAAAATAAATAAAGACAAACAAAAAAGAAATACAAGCCCACAATGTCCTTACTGTAACATATTTCCAGTATGCGTGCGCGCGCACACACACACAGAATCGGCTTATGTGATTAGGGAGGCTGAGAAGTACCAAGATCTATAGCTGGCAGGCTGGAGGCCCAGGGAGGCTGATGTGTAGTGGCAATCCAAAAGCTACCAGCCTCTGGACCCAAGAGCAAATATTTCAGTCTGAATCCAAAGACCAGCAAAAACCAATGGCTCAGCCAGATCAATCAAGCAAGAAGAGCTCTCTTACTCATCCTTTTTTGTTCTATTTAGATTGTCAATTGATTGCATGAGGACCACCCACAGTTAGGAAGGGAAATCTGCTTTATTCAGTCTACTGATTCAAATGTTAATCTTACCAAGAAACATCCTCACAGATGCACCTAGAATAATATTTGGCCAAATAGCTGGGCACCCTGTGGCCCAATTAAATTGACACATAAAATTAACCATCACACTGCACCTTCTTTTCCTTTTATTGACCCCTGTTAAAATATATCCCTTAATCCATGCCATATGATGGTGGGGATTCATTCTCATCCCTGGTTTCTGACAGTTGGTAGCCCAGATGGGACTCATCTTGCACAGAGGATGCTCAGTATACATTGCCTCGCTTCCCTGCTAAGCATCATCTTTTTGCCCTTCAACCACCTTAATATATTTACGTTTCAACTGATGTTTTCACAGCAGTTGTTGACCTGCTTCTTTTGAAATGTTTCAATAACTGTGTCATGATTTATGTCTTTAAAAAAACTATTATGTCTTAAAATATACAACAAACATTTTCATAGAATTAGTAAGATTCTTTATACCACCTACACTGAACACTTAATTCCTATTCCTATCTTTGACTCAGTATCCATATTAAATCTCTCTTCTTGCTCTGCTATAAATCTTTTTACCAAAGGACTCAAATAGAATCTCCATAATGCTCTTTGGTTTGGCAGCTGATAATAAATAGCACCTAGAATTTGTGGTCACAGAAAACTACTGATTTTATATGATAGATACCAGAAAAATCTTCTGTGGATATGAATGTCTACTAGATATTCAACTGGTAAAGTTCAATTTTATCCAATCTCTCAAAGGTTACTTTCCTCAGCTTTGAACTACAAATGGTATATAGAGTTTTATTCCTTATAATTAAATGCATTCACATTTAGTAACTCATTAATTGGCAGCACTACTTTTTGTTTAGTTATGTAAAAGAGGTACTTATAGGCATTAAGTGCTTTTATTAAAAAAGAAAAGTCTTGGGGCACCTGGGTGGCTCATTCGGTTAAGCATCCAACTTTGACTCAGGTCATGACCTCCCAGTTCATGGGTTCAAGCCCTATGTCAGGCTCTGTGCTCACAGCTCAGAGCCTGGAGTCTGTTTCGGATTCTGTGTCTGCCTCTCTCTCTCTCTCTACCCCTCTCTCTTCCTCTCACACAAAACAAAACAAAAAACATTAAAATGAATTTTTAGAAAGAGTGTCTCTGTCTCTCTACCATTTTAGAAAATATTTGCAGATAATATCCTCCAATTTATTGTCTCTCAAACACATCCTTCATCCAGAGACATTTTGTATTTCACTGTGAGTCAAGAGTTTATTTCCTGATTTATTTTCTTCAAGAATTTTCAGGTAATATGATTTTTGCTGTTAAGGAAATCATAAACATACCTAAAATATCCATGAGTGCTACCAAATTCCTTCCAGAATATGAGCATTTATATTTATGTGGCATTAAACATTATTTAAGATTAAGTACTTGATGGGGTTCAGAACATGGTACCCCCAAATATGGCACATTAACATATTAAATACTTTAAGCTGAAGGAATTTGAGGAAACAGCAGAAGCTGGAAGAACAACTCTTATCTCTCTCCTTCACCCTTCTTCCCTCAAACATGTCATAAAACTCCCATATGAAAGGTGCATTCCCTCTGCCAAGGGGAGGGAAGACATTCTTATTACCAGAGATGGCGAATGTGGGAAAAAGAAATCTGTACAAAACTTGTTAAATTCTTTCTTATCTTCCTAGTGACTTCATCATTTACTACCTCCAGCTGAGCACCTTTGTCTCATTAATTCTTCACAAATTTATTGTTTCTTTGTCTAAAAGGTATAAAAGCTTCCTGCTCTAGTCATTTCTTTGGGTCTTCATTCTCTTGTGAGGGCTCTCATGTACATAAAAATTCAATAGAATTTGATTGCTTTTCTCCTATTAATCTGCCTTTATCAGTTTAATTTTCAGACCTCGCCAGGAACCCTAATAGGGTTCAGGAAAAATTTTTCCTTCCCTACACAAGCCAATGGCTGCTGAAGGGTAACAGCAACCAAGATTAGACACCAGTGCCTCGTTACACTAGAAAACGTTTGGGTTAAGAAGCAATATTATCCTGGAATCATTATGTTTTATAGGGGAAAATCTTTAGAAGTCATTAAGTTCAACTTCATCACAGAGATCCAAGGAAAGCTTACATTCATTTCTTTAAAACATACTTATCTTGGGGTGCCTGGGTGGCTCAATCTGTTAAGCATCTGACTCTTAGTTTCAGCTCAGGTCATGATCTCACAGTTGGTGAGTTTGAGCCCCACACTGGGCTCTGCACCAACAAGCCACTTGGGATTCTCTCTCTCTCTCTCTCTCTCTCTCTTTCTCTTTCTCTTCCTCTTTCTCTCTCTCTCTTTCTCCCTCCCTACCTCTTTGCCTCCTGCTCTCTCTCACATCTTCTCTCTCTTTCTCTCTTTCAAAATATATAAATAAACGTAAAAAATAAGTTGTTTGGGACACCTGGGTGGCTCAGACAGTGGAGCTTCTGACTACAGTTCAGGTCATGATCTCGACTAAAGTTTATTGGTTTGTGGGTTCCAGCCGCATGACCAATTCTGTGCTCACAGCTCAGAGCCTAGAAACTGTGCTTTGGAGTTTGTGTCTCCCCCCCACCCTGCCCCTCCCCAGTTCAAAAATAAATAAAGAAAACATTTTTTAAAAAGTTGCTTTAAAAAAATACTTATCTTAAGCCCATGTGTTGTCTTTACTGAAGTCTCAGAAATTATATATTTTTGTTTTCTACAAAAACCCACCGGAGCAGTAGCTCAGTGACGAACCTCCGTGCTGTGTAATTTCAGGAGACGAGAGTTTCTGCCTGCTGATTACTGGCGTTCACTGTTAACACCCACAGAATTCTGCATCACTTTAATTAAATGGAAACTCTTAAGCACCAGTTAAGCCTCTGACGTGGTTTGTTTGTTTGGTTGGTTGGTTGGTTTGTTTTGTTTTGTTTTGTTTGTTTGTTTGGTTGGGCTTCTTTTTTCTGTTTGTTTTGTTTTGTTACGGTTGGGGTTTTTTTGGAAATGTGTGTCCTTAAGCTTTGAAAATAAACTTGCTCTCGGGTCCTACTGAGGTTTTGACCATCCAACTAAATCATTATTTTTTAAGATGAAAGAACTGCACTTGGATGATACTTTCTTGCCAGTTTCTCTCTTCTCTGGGATTTAAGACCTTAGGTGAGTAGACTGTGAATTTCTACCTTTCTGATGTACTTCTTATCCTCTCCTTGAAGACAAATATTAATGAAATGACTTATTAGTTCTACTAGAGGTAGGTGTCCTCCCTCTTGCCTGAAATAACAATTAACTTGTCACCTCAATTTATAGACATAAGTGTGTGTATGTGTGCATATATATATATATATATATATATATATATATATATATATAACGTACTGCATACACATCAATCACTGGGAAGGCAAACTAATTTTCCAAGGAAAGAGATATCTTATGAAAAACTTAAGGGAAATACATACAAAATATATAATAAAATATATATATATTTAATATATATATATATATAAAATATAATAAAAATAATATCAGGAAGGGTATCTGAGATGAGTTATAAACACCCCATTTTGTAATCCTATGTATTGAAGAGAAAAAAAATGCTCTAAACTGAATTCAATTATTATCAGTCAAGCTTTAAAATATTAAGTGATTTTCTCCTAACACAGCAAGCCCTCTTCCTGTGATAACCAGATTATTTTTCTTCTCAAACCACTTTCATAGATCTTGTTGACGCTGAGTCCTAATCCAATTTACTAGTGGCAAATTCTTAAAAGTTGCTATTTGAAAGAATTCCAGTTTTGATTATTTCCCAAAATACAAAAATATAAATTAAGATTTCAGAAAGGACACTCAGATGGCATAAATTCAGAATTTTAGTTGGCAGGCAGTTTTCTTTTTTTCTTTCCTCAGATTCACCAAATGTCTTTTGTGGATAAGATAAAGATGATTGAAAGTGTGATTGATGTAAATTACATAAAAGAGCTAGAGCTAGGATCGAAGAAAAACATGTTTTAAAAAGAAAATCTGTCTATTCAGATCTTAGATAAAAATTATGAAAAATGATAAAGAAACGTGTTCTCTTGCCATAATTTACCATATTGATTCTTGTTCTTTGTGTTTAATAAGAGTATGATAGTGCTGGCAGTGCTAGAATTATTTACTTTTCTAATATATAAAAAATAATTCTAATAGCTACACAATTTAATGTATGAAAATAAATTTATCTGCAACCTAATTGAAAATATTTGTTTTCCTAGTGATTTTAGTAAGTTATCAGCACATCTCCAATATAAAGGGATTTCACTTTCCAACACTAATTTCTATAGGAAATGTCATTTGTCCAATTTTATTCCTTTTAACCAAACCAATGATGTTAGCATGGGCATTTTATCTTAAATCACTTCATGATAGTTTTCTTTTAAAATTAATTAGTTCATCCATGTAGTAAACCCAACATACTAATGGATATCACCAATAAAACCTGATCTGGTATTTATCAGTTATTTACTACAATCAAAAGTGGTAAGAAAAGAGTCATTATGTGAATACAGATAATGTGTAGAAAGAATCTTATGTCACATGATTCATAAGTCATCATTTTTATTCAGAAAACCTGCATAAAACTACAGATGATATGTTCCCAGTTTGCAGATTCATTCAGTTTGCTAATCCTTTGTGGCTAGGGGATCAACAGTTGCTGGTGGTGGCGGGATTGTTTTCCAGCAACATATGCCTTTTTCAAAATGAAGTCCACACTCTGAATTCTGTGACTTTTCACATTTTTTAATTTATCAAATACTAACGAGTTGCCTCCTTTGTATAACCACTGTACTGCCACTGGGGGTTAGAGCCCTTGCTGACTGGTCTTTACAGTCACTCATCCACCTGCTGGTTCAGATGCTGAATCAACAGGCCCCTCCAGGCACCACCCACCAGACTCAGCACCCATTCACACAGCAGTTTCCCATCTGCCAGCTGGTTTTGATCCCCTTTCTCCTTTAGACCTTTTAATCTACATCTCACATCCACCCTCTCATTTCTCCTTTTTCTTTCAGAAGCATTCTGAAGAAAACTTCTTTTTAATGGTTAAGTTTTAGTAAATTAAATATACCCAAGTTGTTGCATTTTAATTTAAGTAAATATCCTTTTTTTAGAGAATATATTCCTTTTTACATGTTTGGTTTTGAAAGAGCCCCTTTTTAAATGAAATAATGATAACATTTGGCAGCTTTGATTCATTTTATGTAACTGTATTTTAGGGTCTTTCCTTGGCAAAATTTTTTTTTAATTGGCAGCCATAATCATAATCATTTTTATCAATAACTATTGCTTTTACTGCAAGGCCAAATGTTGAATGTTTCAAAAATTCCCTCAGACTCCTAGGTGTCATTTTTGGCAGCTCTTTTTGGATCCTGTTGCATGCAAAACAGTGGGATAGGAGGTAATAGGTCAGAAATGCCTACAGAAATACAATGATTGATTGTTTAACAAGTGGCATCCACTAGAAATGAGGATTACACAGGCCTAAGATTTTCTGGACACACACAGCTAGAGCTGAAGGACCTGGATACATTTTTACTTAAGATCATCATGCCAAACCTAACAGCTCAAAATACTCTCATTGGTCAGTGAGTCAACTGAGAAGCTCTAAACTCTCATGGTTCCAGGCCAGCTAGGAAAACATTTAGGAAAATAAAGGAAACAAAGAAGAACAGAGGAAACTCTCAATCAAAAGAAAGAGGAGATAAGTAAAAAGAAGAGGGACACATTTAAGCACACCCTCACTTAACCAGCAGAATCATCCTAAGAGCTTTCACAGCGCAGTTCAAGCAAGGTATCCACACAACAAAGTCTACTACCAGCAGGTGGTAGTAGACACTCTCTTGGTGATATTACTTTAATTTCTGGATGTGGGGATGGTGTTCTTCCTTGTCCCTTCCAAAGTAGGGAGTGTTCATGTATGCCCTTCTCTGGCCATGCTAGTTCTATTTTTCCTTTTTAAAATAATGATATGAAGTAAATAATGATATGAAGTATCATTATTTTTATTTTTGGATATGATATGAAATAATTTATGAGATCATTTTCTGTTTTGCATTTAATAATGATATATTATATGTATAAAATTATTTCCTATTTTGCATTTTTCTATTCTTGAGAAATGTTATAGTTCAATCTAGGCTTCTCAAACATTTGGGGGGAGTAAAAAAAAAAAACACCACATCCTCTTAATGGAGTCTGTCACTGTCAGAATTATAAACTGTCCACTAGAATGTTACGCATGAAACTTCCCAGCGGTTTAGGCAACTGTCAAATGGCACCATTTGGTAAAAAGTCCAACTTGAAGAGACAAAATTAACATTAAATTAATACTCTGATTAAAAAATTTGGAATAAAACCTTTTAGACACAGCAATACATTCCAGTGAATAGTGACTAAAACCCAACCTTCCTAAGATGGCATGTGTTTCTACCAGTTCTCATTCAGGCACCTAAGCTTCTGAAATCTCATACATAAAGGGAAGCTTGCTAGGGAATAACTGTGAAATGACAGCATCAGAATTGAAGTTAAGTGTGGGGGTTTTAGCAACACAAAGCATTAGTGGTCATAGCAACAGCAGAGCCAAGCCCCCTAGCCATTTAAGGAGGCAACAGTCAGAATTAACACATGAAAGGGGATTGGGATTGTCCTGAACCAAACCACCAGTGAATGAAATAGTTCCCAAATGTTCCCTGGGAAGACTGAGAAAGGAGGTGTGTAATTGGATATTCCTCACCCATTATAGGAAAACACAAAATCACGTTAAACTCCTAAATCTGCACCAATGTTAAAACAGCATTTTGCAAGAAGGATAAACACCTGTTTGCCATAGAGTCGGTAAGAATACCAAGTGTTATAAGATTATTACGGATCTTGTAAAAACCAGTCTAGGGGCAAAAAAGAAGAATATGATGGAATTGATTTATTTCAGGCTGATATTTAATGAAAAGCCAGATCCCGAGGACAAAGTTGTAATAATGTTTCTCCTTCCTTTAAAGCCTCCAGCATCATCATTCTGTGACCTGTTACTAAACTAATAGCTATGCTTTGGATATTGCTGTTATTTTTTTTTAAGTTTTTTTTTTAATGTTTTATTTATTTCTAGGAGAGAGAGAGAGAGACAGCGTGAGCAGGGGAGGGTCAGAGAGAGAGGGAGTCACAGACTGGACCAGGCTCCAGGCTCTGAGCTGGCAGTCAGCACAGAGCCCGACGCGGGGCTTGAACCCACGAACCGTGAGATCATGACCCAAGTGAAAGTCGGACGCTTAACCGACTAAGCCACCCAGGCGCCCCTGCTGTCATTTTTTAAAAACAATCAGCTATGTATGTGCGTATTTATACATATATATATATATGGTTTCCTCTTTGACCAAATGTATAAAGCAAATGAATGTATTAATATCATAGCCAAGTCGGGTCACCTGTCTGTGAAATTTTATACTTGGTCCTCAGCAACCTAGCCAGACACATGCTGAAGCATCTCACCGGGCTCCAGAGCAGGTGTCTCCGTGGACCCAGTGATGTAAACAAAGTGTGCAGTTTAAAAATAAAGGAGATTCACTGAGAGTGAACTCTGATGTAAACTAGGGATTTTAGGTGATAATGATGTGTCAATACACGTTGTACACTACAAGTGAAGCACTCTGATGGAGGGTACAGCTAGTAGAGGAGGTTGGGAGGAGTGGGGGAGGGGAAGGATCTGGGATTTACAGGAAGTCTCTGCTCAAGTGCACAGTAAATATAAAGCTGCTCTAAAAAATTAAAGCCCACTGAAGAAATAAAGGAGACTTAGCAATGAATTCTTCATTACATGAAGAATCACTATGTCAAAGTCAACATTGTAAGGATAGTTTCAAATATGCCTAAAACTGATTGATTATTAACCGGCATCTTAATGTCTTCAGTTTGCCCCTTCTAAATGTATCTAAACCATGCTGAAATTGGAACCATCTTTTGGTCTACCAACTTTTTTTCAAGTTTATATTTTTTATATTTTATTTTTTTGATAGCCCATTTTATTTTTTAAAAATTTTTAAATGTTTTTTAAATTTATTTCTGAGAGAAGGAGAGAGAGAGCAGCATGAGCAGGGGAGGGTCAGAGAAAAAGGGAGACACAGAATCTGAAATAGGCACCAGGCTCTGAGTCGGCTGTCAGCACAGAGTCCGACAGGGGGCTCAAACCCACAAACTGTGAGATCATGACCCGAGCCAAAGTCAAAAGTTGGATGCTCAAAGGACTGAGCCACCCAGGCGCCCCTGGTCCATGACTTTAAGTGGACTTTCAATTAACTGTGTAGCCCACATGGCCCCTGAGACTGGCTGTCTATTGAGAACACCCCAAAGTTGTACTGGGTCCTCAGAGTCCCAGATTTCTGAGAATGCCAAGATAACTTACATAATTAGGGTCTCTTCTATTTCCAACCATGTATTTCTGCTCTTCCTTGTAGTAATCCAGATGGGACATAAAACATGCTCTCAAAGGCTTTACTGAAATTTGATTTTTTGGTAGAGTCTAAATCCAATTAATGAAAAGGATTTTAAATTGAACAATAGACTTCCCATTTTAAAAATATCCTTGTAGAATCTTCCATGGGAGAATATTCCCTAGCTGCTTAGCTCATGTGTCCTTATCTCACCCTGGTTCTCTATTCTTCTCTTTCCTCCCCACCTTTTCCATCTTTCTCTTCTCTCCTCCCATTTTGGGCAAAAAACATAAATTCCTATAATTTTCTTACCCAGAAAAATTTAATCTCGTTATAGCTAGGCTTCCTGCTGATATCTATGCCGTCCGAGTCACACCTTGCACAAATGCTTATGAAGATATTTTGACAAAGTTCCCTTTCTTATCCTAAGATAAATTTTGGTGCCAGCCATTAGTACACTTTTTACTGGGTTGTATGAGTTGCATTTTTATTTGTCCTGAAACTACCCTATTTGAGTTGAAAGGAACACATAAAGGAAAGCAAGAGTTCACACATTGAGAGCCTATAATATGTCAGGTACTTGGCTAGACCTGTTTGCTGATGTTTTAATGTAAATCATGCCTATATTGTTAAACTTATCTTCCAAATAAAAAAAAAGAACACATACTCAGAGAGGTTAAGTAATCTGCTTAAGTTACACAACAGTTCAGTAGCAAAAGCTAGACATAAAAACTTCCTATGTTGAAAAAAATGTAACACTTGCATATTGCATCTATTGTCATAATAAAGAAATATGGCAACTACAAAAAAGGACTTAAAAATGTCAGGTTTGAGCTAAAAAAACTTATAGCTATGTGACCTTGAAGGAAATACCCAACCACCTTGATTCTCATCTTTACTGTCTGTAAGTCTTTGATCCTTCTGATATAGCTGAGTTGTAAGGATTCTATGAGTTAATTTATACAAAAGTATTTTATAAATGGGAGAGTTTTGTTTAATGAAGAAAAACACAGATTTGGGCATGGATGGCCTGGGATTAAGTAATGGCCCATCTATCACTTACAAATGATGTGACCTTGGTGAACTGACATACCTCTCTAAGCCTCAGTTTCTCCGTTTTTAAGAGGAATAATAAGTACTAATTTCTAAAGCTGTAGGCACTAAAAGAGATAAAGAATACAGAGTATTAAACATGCTCTGGTGAGATGTGAATAACACTTGATGGGATGCAAATAAATGTAATGATCAATACTGTTAAGTTGTTACCTTTTTAAAGTGTTGGGGGTAACAGCTGCTCACCTCTCTGCAATCAAAGTTGCCATGTAGGAAGATGCAGAGTGTGTCTACATGTCATTCACATAGTCTCGGACATGAATTATGCCACTTGGGGTTGTGACATATGGTAGTGCTATCTTTACCAGGGTCCTTCAGAATCATTAATGAAAACATCAGCTAGGAATGGCTGAGTTATTGAGGAGTTCAGGAGCCATGCTAACTCCCATCCTAAGCCTCAACCTTGAAATTCTTTCCCTCTCCCTTACCCCTTAGGGAAAACTTGGTTTGGAAAATCGATTTTGGGTTTTCATTTACGTGGTATCATTTATGTGGCCAAATGGAGAGAAGAGCCATCTGCATGTCTTTTTGTTGTTACTTGTACAGCTTAATCTCTCTTATAATTCATGGGAAGATAAACAGGTGAGACCACTACTTTCATTAGTTTTAAAGAATATTAAACTATAAATGATTTCATTTTTATCATTTTTCATGGTTTTCATCAAGGTTTAGTGCCTATCTCCCAATGTGTGCTACTTTGTAAATACAATTCCTGGCCACATGGTCTGTCCTGAGACAATCACTGTGGTTCCTCACCTGTGCTTCTTGAAGAACCAGGATGACCTTCCAGAGAAACTTTATAATAGCAGTCACCAACCTTTAACTTGGCCACACTCAGGTGTTCTCCTAATCAATGATCTAAGACTTTAAAAGCATTTGTTTATTAAAAATAAATAAATAAAATTGCTTGTAGAAATGCAGAATAAGTGTAAATGAACAAACATGTCTTTTTACTCATTTCTCCAATGGTTAGAAAACAGAACAGAGATTCTAGTACATACTATAAAGCTCCTAAACTGTGTGTGAATGATAAATATTTTGGAAACAGAGAATAATTTAGGAGAATGCAATGTAATTATGTCAATCTTATGGTTGGGGGAATTATAAGCCAGCACTTCATTAGATTCATTGGCTCATCAGGGTCTTGTGTTTATCTCCGTCCCCTGGAATAATCAAAAAGGAATATTTCCTCCCACATTTTTAACAAAAGCTGTTGATTTATGTGGAGACAAAATGCATTGGCCCCAGATTATACTTTTTAGAATATATTTATTTATTTTACCTTGAGAGACAGAGAAGGAGAGAGAATCCCAGTAGGCTCTGCACCGTCAGCCCAGAGCCCGATGCGGGGCTCACACCTACAAACAGTGAGGTCATGACCTTGCTGAACTCAGGAGTTGGACACTCAACCAATTGAGCCACCCAGGTGCCTCAACCCAAGATTATACTCTGATTATGACCTTACCATCTTGAAAACAGAATTTTCTATACTTGCACTATTAATGGATTACCTGAGTCCGTGGAGGTGAAGAAAACTATTAACTGTGTTTAATTTTTTTTTTTTTCTGAGAGAGAGAGACTGCATGAGCAGGGGAGGGCCAGAGAGAGAGGGAAACATAGAATCCAAAACAGGCTCCAGGCTCTGAGCTAGCTGTCAGCACAGAGCCTGATGCAGGGCTCGAACCCATGAACTGTGAGATCATGACCTGAGCTAAAGTCAGACATCTCATCAAGTGAGCCACCCAGGTGCCCCTATTAACTGTTTTTAAATTCTAAGTTTATAGGTGACTACTTAGCAATTGGCCTCATATACACCTCTTGTCAACTGAGTGCATAAATATATATAAATACAAATGGATCTATCTTATTCATTCATACATTTGTTTAGTGAGCGTGTACTGAATCCCAATGATATGTTAAGTAGAAATAGCGAGATATGTAGATATAGGTCTCTGAACTCAAGCAGGAGATGTTACAGATCCATATATGCGTCTATCAATATAACAGTGTAACCTACCCAGCCCATGGGCACAACTGTGGTCACTTGTATGTGAGTAGCCCCCACTCCTCACATGGGGTCCAGGTGTCTTGTGTGTGCATTGGGTCACTTCTCAATTAATTCTGGGAATCCCAGAACCTGTGTGTGCTGCCCACCGACCCCTAGCTGTGGCTGCTGCTGCTCAAGTTTGATTCAAATTCCACTGAATTTCCAACTCCACTTCACATCCAGGCTGGAGTACAGAGAGATGCACATTTTCCTCTGAATTAAGAAGTTTAAGTTTTCTCTTAGGGTTATGCTTAGCTAGGGTTCTCACCCAGCAGATGTTCAAGATTTCCAAGTTTTGCAGAAGTTCCTTCTGGTTATGTGCCCGGTCTTAAAATTGTGTGTGTGTGTGTGTGTGTGTGTGTGTGTGTGTGTGTGTGTGTGTGTGTGTGTTAGTCTCTGAGTGGTTGGATCAGGATGGGCTCAAGTTCAAGGACCCATTCATCTCAGCCACACACCTCCTCCATGTACCCATATGTTGTCCCTCATGTCGAAGAGATCCCTTCCCAGGAAAGCAGAGTGTGCAAACAGGTTTGAAAACAGGGTCACCTAAGACCACAGCTAAGCCCATGCCCACCTGGGACTCAGGCCACTCCATCCCTCATATACACGTAGGGTATATGTTCAAGTTCAGTACTGCATGATGAACATGCTATATGGCCCTCTATTATCATGCACACTCCTTAAATTCCAGTCTCTTTAGCAAAACAGACTCAGATTCAAATCACACTCTCCCTGTGTGACTAGGACTAATTTATATTACCTTTCTAATCTTCTAGTTGTCATCTATAAAAATGATGATAAAAATAACCTATTTTATTGGGTAGTTTTGAGGATTAAATAAAATATTGACATTTCCTTAGTTATTACTTATTCATTTAAAAATCCCAATGAGTATGTGAGTTGAATAAGTATGCTGGCTCTCTAAGGCAAATTATGTATATATTATAGTATATATATATATATATATACATATATATATACTATAATATATATAATATATATTATATATTATATGTAATAAATATATGTTGTATATAATATATTATATACAATATATATTATATATATTATATAATAAATATATACATATATACACATAGGCACACTATATTGGTTTGTTTTTAATGGAGATTTGCATGCTAGGATCTTACCTCCTTTACCTGCATATTTAAATTCCCATATATACCCTAATCTTGATTCCAGAACCTCCCTCCTCAAGGCTGTTATTCTGGCAAAGGGTTAGAGATAACGTTCCCCAAGCTACTGTCTCATCTGTAAGGCTGTGGAGGTAGGGGGTAGGGGGTGGGGAGTGGGGGGTTAGGTCTTTCTAATTTGACTTCTTGAAGCTAATGATTCAGAAGCAATTTGACACAGGTATAATTTTCCCTCAATATCTCACTGCCATGCTATAGCACTATTTGCCAACTGTCAGCACAGTTAACACTGTTACTGCTCAGGGGGATGTTGATACAAAAAGAAGAGGGGGAGGTTTGAAAGGAGGAGGCAGAGGAAGGGGAAGGAGAAGGTGATAGAAGACTAAAAAGCAAATAAACTCAGATCAAAAATCTTGAGGTGATTCAGAGATACAACTGTTTCAGAGATACAACTGGCTAAACTTTTATATGTCTATAGGGTCTAAGTTTTTTATACCAACAAGCAGACTAGAGGGGAAAATAAGGTATTTAGCATACATCTTTATAATCTCAGTAAGAGAGCTACTTTGGCTGTAAATTCAGGGTGATTTGGCTCCCAGTTTAAATCCTAAGTACAGTATTATATAACTTTCCAAACTGGATTCCACAGAATGCCACTGTCTTGTAACATGTTAATAGAGATTCTATAAAAAGAAGGGTTCTTAAGTTCCACATTTAGAAATGTGGCTTATAATTCCCCCAACCATAAGATTCACAATACATATTATTATATTCAAAACTTTGAGAAGTCTTACACAATGGATGGATGGATGGTTGGATGGATGGATGGATGGATGGATGGATGGATGGATGGATTTAACCCTGTATTTCCCAAATTTATCTGGCCAGAGAAATCTGGTTTTGGAGGGGTTTTATCTCTTGTAAAGTAGTTAACTCCTCTCTGACAAAGTTTCCTTACCTATGAAGTAGGAAAAGTAGCATCCACCTTATACTGTTATTGTAAAAACCGATTGAGTGAATCCATGGAAAGCACTTAGCACAATTCCTGGCACACACAGAGTCCTCCATTGCTATTGTTGTGGTTATGATTATCATTAAAAGACATTAACTTCTTGAGGAGGCTGGTGTAAGAACTGCAATATTTGCTGTTGTAAATTGCAAAATCAGCCACAGTCCCTCCCCCCTCATCAAAGAGAGGGGCATATTTCTCTACTTCCTGAATCTTGTCTAGTTTTGTGATGGATTTTAACCAACAGGATATGACAGAAGGCATTCTGTGAGTTCCAGCTTAGGGCTCAAGAGACAGAATTATACTCTTGGACTCTCAACTCTTGGAACCCTGTGATCTCCAAAGGTCCTTCATGTGGACAACTCCACATGAGCTATACTGCTCAGGGGTAAAACCACTTGGAGAGGAGTCCCAGTCTTTCCAGTCAAGGCCATCATAAACAAGCCACTCCCACTAATGTACCAGCGGACCATCGGTGCATGAGGGAGACCAGTCCAGCTGACCCATATCAGGACCACCCAGCTGATCTAATGAATCACAAATTAAATAAACAGTTGTTTTAAACAACTGATTTCTGAGATGGTTTGCTATACAGAAACAGCTAACTGATACATTAGGGAAAAAATTTAAACACACACACACACATACACACACACACACACAAACAACTTTGGCGCCTTACTCTGCTTTCAGTCTCTCAAGGGCAAAATGCACTTCTGAATACAATGTGATATGTTAATAAAATGTATGTTTTGCTATTTATGAGCAGTCACTGATCTGTAGAAGTATGAAACATCTGTTTGCAGTTGAAAATGCTATCAGATAAAGATTTTTGCAAACTCGCTTATACATGCATCTAATCACACATCAACACATTTTTCAACTGAGAAAGACAGAAATGTATGTACCTAACATACTGTCATTTCATATTCACCTATATACTTTAGGAACAATACTTTGAGTCAAGCAATAAAAGATACATTGCAAAGATAAGATGCTGTTCAAACAATATTGGAGATGTTTTTTCTGTAGAGCATCTCCTAATATTTCTCATTTAAAAAAAGACTATATTTTACCCTCTCATTGTCCTTAAAGACTGCACAGAATTTCAAAATATTGGAATACATTTTTGTTTCATGACTCATTTAAATTACATGCCATATTGCATAACTGCAGGTATTTGGATCACAGTATTAGTTGAGGAACACTTAGATTTTCATAACAAATTTTGCTAAAGGTACATATTGAGTAGGACCCATGGATGCCTTTACTCAATAGGAACTTCAACACTAATTTTGTTAATTCACTGAACACTGCAGAAAAATGAATACTATTAGCATTTATTATAATAAAAGCATAATCCAGGAATATTTTTTAAAGTAATTCAACAAATGTTCACTGACATGTACCATGTCTTAGAACATTGATAGCCATTAATGATTCCAAATGAAGAATACTACCCGTGCCCTCAAAGAGCTCCCAGGCAAGTAGAAAAAGAATATTTATCTGAGGAACAATCAGAATTGAAAATTTCCACACCTGTCAACAAGTCTAATGTTGTAATTAGCCATGCTAGTCATTCATTCTATCATTGATTCAATTATAATAATAGGCATTATTTGTCATATCACTAGTTATTAACTAAGATAAAACAAAGTAACAGGGATTAAGTTGTATTGGTAACTTGGAGAATTTTTTTCTATCCACTATTAAGAAATGAGTATGATGCTATGATCCTTGCAATAGCCATCCTAGTAAACCAGGGCATTTATAATAGTTTCTCAAATGTTGTCCAGTGGGTACCAGGTGGTTTCCATAAGAGTATTTATTTTAGTTTATTTTTATTTATTTTTGAGAGAGAGAGAGAAAGAGAATCCCAAGCAGGAGCCTAAAGCAGGGTTCAAACTCACCAACTGTGAGATCATTACCTGAGCCAAAATCAAAAGTCAGATGTTTAACTGACAGAGCGACCCAGGTGCCCCTCCAGAGGGGTATTTTGAAAGTGAAGTTAACTTTAGGTATTTGGATCAAATTTCTGAAATCACTGGATTCTAACCTACCATAGTTATAAATAAGCATGTGCCTTGACATGAGACTGACCTAGGTTCAAATTCTGATTTTTTCCCAATGTACTATCTAGATCATAGGAAGAATGAGGACTTGTGCTCTACTGAATGTTTGCCAATCAATTAAGGTACCAAGTAGCCATGGAGTAGCTAGCTGGCTTCGGATTTCAAGAGCTTTAGAAATATCTTTATATTTATCCAGTTTCACAACACATTTTTATGCTAATTTGTAATAGCAGTTCCTGAACATTAAAAAAAAAAAAAAAGAAAACTTCATATCAGTGGTCTTTAACTTTCATTATTAGTCTTTCCTTCTAATTTCCTCTTCCTTTCCTTTATCTCTTTCCCCGCCTTACTCAACTCCTTGATTTCTTTCCCCATAAAAAGGACTCAAGGACACACAGGCACACAAATCCTTGACCAATTAGAATAGCTTCCTCCCAACTCAGCCAGGATAGAGACATTTACTAAGTCTTTGCCATAGCCTGACTCTGTCACTTTAACAAAAACAAACAAACAAACAAAAAAACACCTGTATTGCCCTATAAGGCAAAGTGAAATGGAACATTTAAGGAATTTCAGTAAAGTCTTATATTTGGAAAAGCTGGGCATGAGGACTCTGGTGAAGCGACTATTTACCAAATGCCTGGCGGCAAGGTTTGTATCAAGAACGTCTTTTGGAACACTACATTGCCTTTTACAGAAAATACAATAAAATGCACTCAGCATTATAATGCATACAACTTAATTTTTAGAAGGAGTCAGAAAGAATTATAGGATCTTGTCAGGCCTCAAGTCACGTTATTAACATTAATCTTTATCATACATGCCTGAGGATACCAGGACTAAAACGAGGTTGCCCTGTGAGAAGTAACAGCATTTTTATGTACTTTGATTTTTCTTTGTGTTATAAAAGTTGAAGCAGAGTGAAAATAAATTATTTGGGGCTCTGGATAAACATATGCTTATGGTTCTCAAAGAGTTTAAAAAGATGTTAAAACCACCTTCCAGAGCAGCTCTTTCAAAAGGAACAAATAGGGATGCCCAACTCATTCAAAATGACAGTCCATGTAAATTGAGTTTCCTGCATGATTTTCATTCTTTACTTAAATGCAAAATAGAGTTAAAACTATGCTTATTTTCTGAAAGTATCTGTAGCGCAGGTCTGTTTTTCATCATGACATACAACATATTTTTAGAAACATCTGCACACTGGGAATCAGTATGGTCTCCTGTTTTCAGCTTCCCTGAATCTCACAGGGCACCATCTGTCCAAAGACATTTAAGCCTTTCACCAGTGTTATGTGATCTAATAAAATAGTGATGATTTACCTTCCTGGGAAAATCTGGCACCCAATTCTTCTAGGTAAGTGTCAGGTTTTCAAATTGAAATGTTTATAAGTGGAGCATAATGGGAAATAAATTCCCCTAAACTGTTCTGAAATTTACTTCTCTCTTAACAGAATATCGGGGATAAAATCAAAAGTTTGCAAATGTTTGTTACTCTTGTAAGTGACTTAGAGGGGAGCAAAGGAGGATCAAATAAAGCCATGAAGGAGAGAGCCAGTGGTCCAAGTTCTAAGAGGTCATATTCATAAGAGGTCAGATCCAGAGTTCAGCAAGCCAGGAAGCTGCGGCAGAGAAGAACACATGGAGAGAGGCCAAGAATCCAGGGGTCTGTGTATTTGAGATTAAATTAAAGTGCCAGGACAGAACAAGGGTGAGGGAGTAGTTCCATATGTAGGATCAAAGCAGGGCTTAAGAATAGACATAAGGCACCAGAGTGCCCAACATCAGAAGCTGTCTTGGGAAGGGCTGAGATGAGGAATACAGGAGACCAGAGGAAAGTGGAAGAACAAGATATAGAAACTCAAATTTCTTCTCCTGAATTCTAAATACCATAAGCTTCTCTCTCAGAATCATGAGAGATTAGTTCGAAGCAGGACCTATGAACCAACCTGTGTTACCTAAACTTTCATGAAAAAACTAAACGCCAGGTTCTAGAGATAGTATATTACTTTTTAAGCCTTTAAAATGCATTGCATTTGAAGGAGGCTATTGAACTAAATAGGGGTCCTTTGAAAATATTCTCTCTAAAGGGTACCCTCATTTGTAAAGGTCCCTTTGTTTAGAAAGCACCTTTGTGCTTAGTTCTGGAAATACATTAACTGAAGAGGCCTTTTACTTTCCTACTTCTACTCAATTATATTTTACCTTGACTGTCTTTATGGGAAATGGTCCTTTTCATCATTCAGAAATTATTTTCTTGAAAAAAAAAATCACACATTGTTTCTTAGTGCTAAAGTCTCTCCTTGTATATTCAATCAGTAATGAAAAAAGTCATTCTCTTCAACTGTCCAACTCTAAGGAACAAAGTAATGTAAGCTTTCTTTACTCTTTTCATATATAAATAGATTTGCACAATATCCATCTCAAATTGATAAGGACTTTGTAAAAAATGATTATCTTTCCATGACACTCCTTCCATCCCTTCTGCTACAATGTGAGCTTCTTGAAAGGAGGTGCCCCTTCAGTGTGGTTATTATGATACTTACATAAAACAGGGATTCACTATAGTGACTATAAAATTCAATTCTCTACAATGACTTGCATTCATCCAGAACAGATAGGATAGTTTGGTGGATCCCAGCCTTTCTATCACCCAGGACTTATTTCCTTGTATTTCTTTCTAAAGACTATATGTTTTGAAAGATGTTGTCTACCAAACAATGTGCACTAAGTTTTTTAACAAGATGACCATGAATTTTATTAATTTTCAAACTCTGGTGTCCAAAAGAATATCAAGCTAAACAATTAAAATGAAAAAGAAGTGAGCTGGGTTTTTGGATTCTTTACTGACCCACCTACCTCATCTACCTATCTTGTCAATCTATGGAATCCTATGTAAAAGAAAAAAAAAAAGAAAACAGTTACAAAAATAAAATTTAAAATGCTATTTGAGGTATCGACAGTAATAAACATGAGGTACAATGAATAAATCTATAAAATATATTTAAAACATCTATGATTAAAGAGACTTCAAAATAGAGTTTTAAAGACCAAAATGAAAAAAATTAAAGAAATCATATTCAAGATTAGAAAGCCCAGAACTATAAAGATGAACACTGTTGAGATGATCCTTCTCCCTCCTCCCCAGATTTACAAATTTAGTACATTCTAATCAAAATCCCAACTTTCACCTTGGGGGAAACTTTCAAAGTCAGATAAAATTTCATGCAAATGCAAAGGGCCAACAAAAGTCAAAATACACTTGAATAAAGAACAAAATAGGAAGATAAGCTTCCAGATTCATTTTTAGTGTTGTAGTCATCAAAATGACACACAGATGCAAGGATAGAAATATAGAACCCTGACAGAGAATATAGAGCCTAGAAACACAACTTACATTAATGGACCCTTAATATTTAACAGGATGCTATGTAGCACTGCATAGCCACAGTGTGAAAAGGTGCGTCCTGTAAATACACAGGCAGAAGACAACCAATATGAGAAAAACCGAAAGGGATATTGATAACGATGAACTTTAAAGCCTACGTCCCACCATATTTAACAGTCAGGCTTATTCAGTACCTAACTGTAGAAAGTAAAATGTAAAACTTTTAGAAATAACAAAACAGTGTCTTGACAGTCTGGGAGTGGGGTGGGATTTGTTAAGCAAGATAGGAAAAACAACACTAAAAAGAAAGAAAGGTAGGTAGGTAGGTAGGTAGGTAGAAAGGAAGGAAAGAAGGAAGGAAAAGGAATGAAGCTAGAAAGGAAAACTTTTAAAAAAGAAAGAAAAAGATAAAACTAGCCCATTGCTCAAATTGTGGTTCTTGAAACTGTCCCAAGTCTGCCAATTTTGTTACCAGTACACCACATGTCATGTCACATTGAGAGGAAGTTTATAGAGACTTATATAAACATTTGACATGGAAATTTTATGTCTATTGGGCCTAATTTAAAAAAACTATGTTTGTATAGATGTCTTTATTTTTATTTATTTTATGTTAATTCATTTCATTGAATTTTACTAAACTAGTAGCTAATGTCTAGGGGGGAAAATGATCTGCAGAGATTGAGAAGGGGTGAACAGTAATGAAATTAACTTAAAATTAATTTTAAAAAGTTAATTTTATTCATGAAAAGATACTCTATGATTCATTAAAAGACACTTTCGAACCACAAAATGAAAGAAAATGTTATAGGTTCTTTCATTGTTTCTTTGATGCATTAAATGCATATGTTTAAAACACCTAAGAAAAGAGCTTAATATTAAATGCAATAGTCTCATTCCATAGGAAACTAAAAAACTCTGCTTGTAGCTCTTTCACATCTCTACATGTTGTGTTTGTTTCTTGTTCTATCAACTTGAGACATTACTTATTGACTTCTCACAATGATAAATGAGGATATATCCTCCACCCCCTTTCCTGTATATCTCTAATGAAATTATCCGTATTGGTTATCACTGAAATAGCTGTCCTTATAAAAGAAGGGTAGAGAGGGTTTTGAGACAGACATATGAAGAAAACCCCCAAGTCAGGAGGAGGCAAGGCCACCATGGATTCAGGAAGTGGACTGATATAGCCACAAGCCAAGCAATGACTGGAGCCAACGTAAGCAGGAAGAGGCTAATTAAGAGATTCTCCCTAGAGCCTTCAGAAGGAAGACTAGCCTGCTGACACCTTGATTCAAACTTCTGGCCTCCAAAACCATAAAAGAATAGAGGTCTGTTGACAGAAGTCATCCAGTTCATGGTACTTTATTATAGCAGCCTCAGGAAACACACCAGTCAAGGCCAAGACCGGCAGGTGCTTTAGATACAAAATTTAATGGGGCACCAAAAAACTCAATTTGAAGATAAAATGATGTTTTAAGTGCATTTTTTATAATTTCATTTTATTTTTTAATGTTTATTTTTGAGAGAGAGACAGAGAGAGAGAGAGAGAGGAGGGTAGAGGCAGAGAAGGAGACACAGAATCTAAAGCAGGCTTCAGGCTCTGAACCATCAGCACATGCATGAACCACAAGATCATGACCTGAGCTGAAGTCAGACGCTTAACCAACTGAGCCAATCAGGTGCCCCTAAATTCATTTTTAAATTAAATGAATGCAGGGTGCCTGGATGACTCAGTTGTTAAGCATCGGACTTTGTCTCAGGTCCTGATCTCACAGTTGGTGAGCTCAAGTCCCACAATGGTGAGTTCAAGCCCCACTTCGGGTGAACACAAGTCCCTCTTCCCCTCCTGGATTCTCTCTCTCTCTCCCCCTTGCTCACTTATACTCACTCTCTGAATGAATGAATGAATGAACGAATGAATCTTAAATGAATGCAGAAACCCATGATGAAAAAACTAGCAATATTTTTAAAACAGGAGAATCTGAGCCTAAACTTGTAGGACACATTTCACAACTCACCCTTGTCCAGCCATGCTACTAAGTCAACTACTCTCTAGTTCTTGGCTCCATTGGTTACAAGTACCTTCCTAGGAAAGATATGAGATATATAATTTCTGAGCCCTTGGGTATGCAACAATGTCTTTACTTTATTCTTACATCTGATCAACAGTCTGTATGTTTAAGGATTCCTAGGTTGAAAAAAATTTGCCCAAAGAAATAAGAAGCTTTGCTTTGGTGTCTTCTTACATCCAGTTGGTGAGTCAGGTGATGACTTGCTTGAGTAGGGGTATATATATATATATATGTGTGTGTGTGTGTGTGTGTGTGTGTGTGTGTGTGTTTCTTCTGGGAGAGACTTTCTCAAATTGTATAACAGATTCGGTGTAAGTCTTTTTCTTTCATCTAACTCAACACTTGACAGGCCTTTTCGATTAGAATACATATCAGGGAAACTATTTTATGTATTTTTAAATGTGTTCCCCTTCAATTTTAACTTTTCTCTCTTCTTGTATTCCTATTAGTCAGATATTAGAAATCTTGACACCATGCTTTTACCTTTGCTTCCCTTCCAGCTTTCTTTTTAAGAGAACAAATCTTAGAGATTCTCTCTCTTTCATCTTCCAATCCTTTTATCGATTTAACTTTTTTCTATCAAAATATATACATTTAATTTTAAGAGATTTTTATATTCTCCAATTGTTTCTTCTTTGGAGTTACTCTAATTAGTTTATGAATACATGTTTTCTTAAGTTTCCCTGAGATTATGCATTAGTAGTTATTTAAAACATCTTTGCTTCCCTGCATTATCTTGAAATTATTTTTCTAATTTTTAAAATATATTTATCATTGCCTTTCTTTGTCATGTTGCAAGAATTCTTATAATAGCTGGAGATTCTTTTTGTGAATTCATATTTAAATGTGAACCAGAAGAAATATTTCCCTGGGTCTCTACAGGTTGGTGAGACCATGAGAGTCAAAATACTTTACTGTGAGTGACTGAGGAGCTCTGTACTGTGCTGGAGAAATCTCAATGCCAAAATGCAGAGTTCTTTGCTGTTCTAGATCTCCCCAGACAGTCCACTCATATTTCCAGAGAAGATCCTGTTTGACTTGAAGAAGTGACTATTTGTTAGGTATTCTGTACAAATGGGAAGGCAGAAGACAGCCATTGGATATTTTAATATCTCCTCTCCCTCTCCCTTCTTCCTCCCTTTTTTCTCTCACTCCTACTTTGGTGATTTCCTTGACACTCAAAGCTCTGCCAGGCAGAGATCAACATTATCCTTAGCTATAATCCACCAAGGGCACTTTAGGCCAGTGGCTATAAACCGAGTGTACATTATACTACAGATCACTAGGCACCATTATAGAGCCTGTCAACAGGTCTAAAGTAGGGTTCGTTAATTTGCATTTCTAAAAAGCTCCCATGTGATGCTTATGATGTTGATCAGGGACAACTTGGTGAACCACTGCTCAAAGCTCACCTAACTTGCCTGAACATACAAACATCCGGGGTTCTCATTTCAGAATTGTTACCCAGGTCCCACATCACTTTGTTTCAAATTAGTACACTTACCCCCAGGGATGATCATCAGGGAAGTTTGGTTGGCTGCAGCCTCTTCAGCCTTGTTTTATCTCTCTCCTCCTGCATCTGACTTTTGATTTCTAGAGATTGTTGCAATCTGTTGTGTACATATGTCCCACATTGTTTCCCTTTATTATTTTGGGGTTGAACCTTTCAATTATTTTTTAGGAGAGACAGAGAACAAGCAGGGAAGAGAAGCAGAGGGACAGGGAGAGAGAGAACTTTAAGCAAGCTCCACACTTAGCACGAAACTCAACGCAGGGCTCAATCTCACAACTGTGAGGATCATGACCTGACGGAAATCAAAAGTTGGTCACTTAACCAACTAAGCCACCCAGATACCTCTGCCATGTTTCTTTTCTACCTTTCAATTCCTATAAACTTTTTCTATCAGTGCCTCAAGTGTTGCTGGGAAGATGGATCAACTTATTTGGTAAATAAGTCCTCTTTAAACAAAACTCATAGTTAAAGATATAAAATACAAAGATGTCCCCTTCCCTTTAGCTATTAACTTAACTGACACTCACATCATGAAATTGCTAGAATATGTTCATCAGGTAAGAGGAAAGATCTTCAGTATGAGGCACTGAAAGCCCAACATCCTAGTTTCACATGTCTAACTGAAAGCTTAAACCCTAATACAAAAGTTTTGTATTTCTATAAGTTTCTGAGATCTAATGATTTAAATCCAGGCTCTTGCACTGAAATGATTTCTTTTTGCAAAATTTTTTCCAGTTACTATGATCCTTCCCAGCAGCTCCCAGAGGATGTAGTAGGGTTGCTACCTCATTTAAAGTATGAAGGGTTCAAAGTACCATGACAAGCTATCCATAGCCACACAGCCAATCCACCCTTGAGGAGTCACACCTAAAACACTCTGAATACCAGTTAACTGACCAATTCACAAAGTTTGCTTTCCTGGCCATGAAAATATTTGCAAATAGTTGGATATGTAGTAAAGCAGGAAATCTCCAGGAGAAGCAAGACAGAGACAGATCTGTTCTATAATATAATGACTTTGATTTTTAAGAAATTAGAGATAAAATGCTACAACATTCCTTGGGGAGTTTCTGCTTCAACCATCTTTATCATTAAATTTGAATGAATTATTTTCAAAACTGAACAGAACTGAAAAATAGTTATCAATGTATCCATTTAGTTTAAACACTGAATTCATTTTTTGTAAATAGAAATTTTCTTTATTGAAAACTAAATAAAACAAAGGAAAACATACAGTCTCCATCTCATGCCTGCTTAAAGGTTTGCATACGAGGTCTAATGCTCATGCACCAGCTGTGATGTTGGCCATCCCAGGGCTCAACTCTTCCCAGACAACCCTGAATAAAAGGCCGACTGAGACTTGAAAGTAACCTGGAAAGCATTTGAAAACTGCTTTCTGAAAGGAAAAGCAGTTATTCCTTAAGAATAGAAAAGATGAAAGCCCCAAGTTTTCTGAAGGCCTGAGGGGAGGGCAGGCCAAGAGCATTCACTGTCCTACCCTTCTTGGCCTGTCAGAGACAATCCAAAGGAACCAAAGTGGTCTCTGGACTATGGGGCCTTGAAGGATGTGAAAGGAAGATGAACTGTGAATACTTTAATGCTCTCAGTTTATGATCATTAACAACTATATTGACTACTTCATGAAGGCTTTCATCTTTTCCAAATTCAAGATCCCGTGACTCTCTGCATCCCTACTCTCTGGGTTGTTGCTATATACTGGCATTAAAATCTTTTGACTCATTATTTAATTACTTGGCTCTCAGATAAACAGAGAAATCCTGGGGTCCAAAAATTAGAGATTTAACCCTCAGTTCCCTGGTCCTCCAGTTGCTACCCTTTGCTGATGATTTACATTTGGGTTCTCCCTATAGCACTGGTTGGACACGAAGACACTGTAATATTGTGCCCACCATGAATACATCAGGGAAGATGACAGACATGGCTCCTCCTGCACTCAGGAAGCTTCCATTTTAGTGGGGCAGGCAGGTGCCAAAGAAATAATAATACAAGTATAATCAGCAATCATTATGAAGGACACTTGAGGCATGGTGCTCTGATAGCAGTTAGTGGTGAGCCCTAAAACAACCCAACAGATCTCCCAGAAAAAAGTGACATCCAAACAGAAGTTGGAAGAATGAATAGAAATGAGCTTAAGCAAGAGGAATTGAAAAAAGGGTCTCCTTTTATGGAGATTACTCCATATTCTAAGTCTCAGTGTGGGAGGAAACATGGTTTACTCGAAAAACTAAAAAAGATGATAATGGTTAGAGCAGAGCATGGAAACTACTGAGAATGAAATTGGCTGTAGAGGAAGGAGAGGGATGGAAGGAAGAAATCAGATCATGCAGGGCTTTTAGGTCATTATGGATTTTAGAGTTGATCCTAGAAACATAGGAAATGATTGAACAACTTCAAATATTTTTAAAAGACAACTTTATCCTCTGTGTATAAAATAGATTCCCATGTAATTAACAGTCAGTTGTAGGAGAAGCAGTCAAAGGATGATAGTGGCTTCTGTTCCAATAGTGCCAGTAGAGAAATAAACACAACAAGAAATAAACAGTTGTAGACAGGCAGTCAATGAATCTTTGGCAAAGGTGCAAAGGCAAAATTATGGAGACAAGACAGTCTTTTCAACAAATGATCCTGAAACAACTGGACAGCTACATGAAAAATCAGGAATCTACATACACCTTACACCCTTTACTGAAAGAAAGGACTCAGAATAGATCATATACCTAAATGTCAAACAAAAAAAAATCCTAAAAATCCTAAAAGATAACATAGGAGAATACATAAATGAGTTTGGATATTCTGGTGATTTTTTAGATATAACACCAAAAGTATGATCCATGGAATAAAAGGATAAACTAGATTTGTTGAAATCAAAATCTTCTACTCTATGAGGACACTGTCAAGGGAATCAAGACAGAACACAGACTGAGAGAAAATATTTGCAGAAAACATAGCTGATAAAGCACAGTCATCCCAAACATAAAAGAACTTTTAAAACTCAACAAATATGAAAATTTGAACAACTCAGTTAAAAAAATGAGCTAAAGAGCTGAACAGACACCTTGCCAAAGGAGACTACAGATAGTAATTAACCATATGAAAGGATACTTCAATACTCCACATCTTATGTCATCAAGAAAATGCAAATTAAAATGAGATACCACTATGTGCCTATTAGCATGCCCAAATCCAGAACACTGATGACACCAAATGCTGGCGAGGACATGAAGCAAAATCAACTCTCACTTATTTTTTTTTTTTTTAAGTTAAGCTGTTTTATAAGCAATAACAATCACCCCTATCTGGGCATTTATTTTTTTTTATTTTTTATTTTTTTTTGCAAATAGTTTATTGTCAAATTAGTTTCCACATAACACCCAGTGCTCATCCCCACAAGTGTCCTCCTCTATGCCCACCCCTCCTCCCCCACATCCACCAGTCCTCAGTTTTTGTCAGCATTCAAGAGTCTCTCATGGTTTGCCTCTCTCCCTTTTCCCCACCATTTCCGCCCTCCTTCTTCCCCTTGGTCCTCTGTTAAGTTCCTCCTAATCCTCCTATATGTGCACACATATGATATTTGTCCTTCTCTGCCTGACTTATTTCGCTCAGCATAACACCCTCAAGGTCCATCCATGTTGCTACACATGGCCAGATTTCATTGTTTCTCATTGCCATGTAGTATTCCATGGTATAGATAAACCACATCTTCTTGATCCATTCATCTTTTGATGGACACTTAGGCTCTTTCCATGTTTTAGCTATTGTGGAGAGTGCTGCTATAAACATTGGGGTACATGTGCTCCTATGCATCAGCATTTCTGTATCCCTTGGGTAAATTCCTAGCAGTGCTATTGCTGGGTCATAGGGGAGAATCAACTCTCACTTATTACCAGTGGAAATGCCAAATGGGACAGCTACTTTGGAAGACATTTTGGCCTTTCTTTATAAAACTAAACATACCTTTACCATACAGTCTAACAATTCTGTTCCATGGTATTTACCCAAATAAAATTAAACATGTCACACAAGACCTGCACATGGATGTTTATAGCATCTTTATTCACATGTGCCAAAACTTAGAGCCAACCAAGAGGTACTTTGGTAGATGAAGGGATAAAAGAACATCTAGCCAATGGAATATCATTCAGCACTAAAAAGAAATAAGCTATGAAGCCATCGAAAGACATGGAGGGATATTAAATGGATGTTGTTAAGTAAAAGAAACCAATATGAAAAGTCTACATACTACATGATTCCAAATGTATGACATTCTGAAGAAAGCAAAATTAGAAGACAGTAAAAAAAGATCAGTGTTGCCAATGCTTATACATTTCTTTATATATTTGTCAAAACCCGTAGAATCTGCAACACCAAGAGTGAACCCTGAGCAAACTATGGACTTGTATTGATACTGATGTGTCAATGAAGTCTGATCAATTATAATAAAGTCAAAATGTGGAATGTTAGTAATGGGGAGGCTATGTATTATGTGGGGAAATGGGATATATGGAGACTCTCTGTCCCTTCTACTCCATTTTGGTATGAACTTAACAGTGCTCTAAAAAGGTAAGTCTACTTAAAAGGAAAAAAAAGGCGGGGGGGTGGGGTGCCTGGTTGGTTCAGTCAGTTAAGCATCCAACTCCTGATACCGGCTCAGGTCATGATCTCACAATTCATGAGTTTGAGCCCCACATTGGGCTTTGTTCTGACGGTACAGAACCTGCTTGGGATTCTCTCTCTCTTCTCTCCCTGCTTTTCCCCAGCTCTCTCTAAAAATTTTTTTTCATTAAAAAAAGGAAAAATAATATCTCTTAGAAAAACCACAGATGGATTGCTATTTAACGAGAATGCTATAGGTGAGAGAGAAAAATTAAAATGCCCAGATTTCTGTCTTAAACAACTCAGTGGATGGGATGTCATTCACTGCAGTGGGACTTACTGGAAGAGGAAATAAAGAAAAGATAATGAGGCAAGAAAAATTGAAAAGAGAATTCGATTCCTAGTTTAAACTAATTTAAGTCCTGGGGCACGTGGGGTTCAGCTGGTTAGCATCTGACTTCAACCTAGGTCATGATCTCACCATTTCCCAGTTCGAGTCCTGTATCAGGCTTTGTGCTGACAGCTCAGAGCCTGGAGCCTGTTTCAGATTCTGTGACTTCCTCTCTCTTTCTGCCCCTTTCTTGCTCATGCTCTGTCTCCTTCTCTCAAAATAAATAAAACATTAAAAAAAAAAACTAATGCAAGTCCTTTAATCCTTGCCCCCAACAGTCACTTTTTTTTAAAATTTGGAATCTTGTCTATATATCTTAATAGATTTCATTGGAAAATGTCAGTCACTTATGGGTTAGGCATAGCGTGATTCTGATAAAAAAAAAAAAAAAAGTGCAAACAGAAACATATGCCCTGGTACACATTAAGAAAAGCATGAAGGCTTAGAGAAAAGAATGATTTTGAGGTCTGAAGGACCTAGGTTTCAAACCTGCTTTGCATATTCATCAGTTGTGGGGTAAATTATTTAAACTCTTTCAGTCTTCTAAAGGATGTGGCATGAGGGTGGTTTTGAGGAACATAAATTATGTGGATTTTTATTTTTTTAGGTTCAGTATCACAAAGTTGACCTTTACACCAAAAAAGCAACTATTGGGATTATACTCTGGGCCCTTCTCACATTGTAACACTAATTTGGCAGCTGTATAAAAATACAATGCAAATAGGTAGGGGTGAAATCAAGGCAGGTGCACACAAAGAAAGGGTGGTTTCTTAGAATTCTCCTGAACACACTACAATTGAAGACTTGATACCACACCTTTTATTGAAGATACTCTACTCTCTTCTAGGGAGCTTACACCTGTCCTTTCATGGAAGCCATACTTGGTAGTGGGTCCTTAAGACATTGCAAAGCCCCATTCCAAATGGAAGCATGTAGATTTCTCTTCCGTTGCTTCCTTGCTCTTTCCTTCCCCAAAAGTAATTCTTTCAAAGATTTAACTGTAGACATTCCAAGGTATACAAAGAGTGCCTATGTTATTAAATAATTAAATAATATAGACTAAGTACCTACTGGGTGCTAAATATGATAGAAGGAAAGCTAACTAAAAAACACCATCACAGAAAAGACTTAACAAATCGACAAGATTTGAAAAAGCAAAGTAAAGCCTTCGGGAAAAGGTCTTATGCTATCCACAGAATAATACAAATGTGGAAACAAACAGACTGGGGACTAAGAATTCTCCAATCAATCTGGGTCTCCCCTGCAAAGATCTGGCATAGCATACCTCCTGGGTAGCACAGTTTAGTCTAAAATGTTGAGGGCAGTGTAGTAGCGCTCTTTTTGCTTTCCGTAGGCCAGGCAGAGTGACTAGTGTGCCTGTGAGTCTTTGTAAGGAAAATCGGCAGTCCTGACCTGTGTTGACCACATTTGTAGTTTCTTCCCCCTCCACTGGTGACCTACCACATGTAAACCTTCTTTCTGCCTCTAATTTCTGAGACACAGCAGCCAAGCGAAAACGTATGAAAGGTTACTCATTATAAACTGAAAAATGGATAAACTCATAATTTTTCAAACATGTGAAACACATGTTCCCCAGGTAAGCCCTTGCACTCCAAATGTCAGGCCAGAGTGAATTCTTAAAGCTGAGTTATAAAGCTCTGAAAATGGGGTTTATAATGAAAATGTTGACAGGCTCTTGGAGCCACTGTAGTATAGAAAATTTAATATGTCACCTTGTTTTACAAGATTTTACTGGCATAGAAGAAAATTAAAACATTTAGCATCTTTCACTTCACCAAATTGCTTTCCTCCTCCAAAGTGTGGTGCCATTTGTAGCCCTATTTCATTTATAAACATCCTTTTTATTGTCACAGGCCTGGCATGGGCGTGTTCAACTCTGTGTGCAATGTTTCCTTTCCAGAGCACTGAAATGTTTATTGGGGCAGCATTACCTTGTAATTGTGTTCACATTTTCTGAGGGTATGTTAAGTTGTAAGAGTTCTGGTGGAGAAAGGATGGAATTATTTACATAGCTGCATAGGCAGCATGAATAATGCTGATCATTAAAATATTTTCTGAGAGCCTTTTAAAAAGCCTTTTTGAAAAAGAAACATTTGTACTGTAGATATTTACACAAATACAAGGGGAAAAAATAAAAAATAGCTTATTATTGGAGGAAACAAATTTAAACTCTCCGGCAAAACAGGATGACTGCCTGCATTTTTTAACACAAGTAGACAAGTAGACAAGTAGACAAGGATGGGGCACCCGGCTGGCTCAGTCAGGACGGTGTGCAACTCTTGATCTCAGGGTGAGTTTGAGCTACCACTGGGTGTAGAGACTACTTAAATAAATAAATCAACTTCAAACAATAAGGGAGCATTTTCTAAGTCAGTTATAATCAAGATTCATATGAAAACATAGTTATTAATCCAAGTCAGATTATTCATGTGAATCTCTGCACAATACTTTGGTATCTTTAATGGCCATTATACGTCAACTGCCATTTGGGCTAAGGGGCCAATTTGCAGTTCACATGCTTTCCCAGAAGGAAAAGGAAGAATCCCAACATTTGCTAGTCCACAGAAAGCTCTTCAAAGCCACGGTAAGCTTTACTTCAGACTACTGATGATAATTAATGGGTGTTGCATTTCAATATCATGAAAGAATACAGTCAAAACCTGAATATTGCCCAAGTACTTTCTGATGAAGTCATTATTTGATTAACCATGATTACTCAGAAAGATGTACTGATCCCGTAGAATTGGTGCTAACAGTTTTAACAAGGCATGTATAACTTCATGTGCTTGCACTGGGCCTGTGTGGATAGGGAAAGACAACCCTCTGGCTGGGAAATAGGCCAGATAGTTGCATGCATAGATATACATGTGTGTCTCCAAAGAGGAGAAGGAGGCTTCTTCACAAGGCTTCTCAACTCCCAACTGTTGCAGCCCACATAGGGAATTTTCAATAACACCCCAACTGTGTTGTTCATAAAGCTTCATTTACTGAATCCTTATGAAGTCCAAGGCCCACTACTAAGCATTGCTTGGCTATCTTCACAGCAACCTCAATATGGCAGGCTCATTTTATAGACAAAAAACTAAGCCCAGAATATTTCCATAGGTAATAGATAGAGATTCCTAAAGATAGGCTGCATGAACTGAGTCTTGAAAAACAAAAATGCAAGAGTTAGCACAATGGATGAGAAAGACAGAATAAAGTGTGCCAAGTCACAAGCACCAGAATATGCACATTTAAAGAAACTCCTATAAAAACTGAAGGAAAGAGTGTGGATGGGGTTTTACATGGGATTAGAGAAGCAAGCAGGGGCCAAAATCTAAAGGGTCTTTAGAACAATAGAGTTCCCATTCTTCTATGGTGTGTGGATATGATCAAATGCCATTTTGACAGTATATATAAAGATTAGGAAATATTGTTTTCTACCTAAGGGTAACCTCAATCCCAAATCATGGAGTGACTCCTACTAGAACACGGGAAAGGCACATATCAGGAAAATCTTAGGACAAAGGTGAGATGTAGTCTCCCAGGTTGCCATACATAAGATTCTCTCTCTCCCTTTCTCTCTCTTTAAGTGAGGCAAACATTAGTGGCTTTTCCTTAATGGTGTCATCACCACGCTGACTAGAGTAAGCAGATTTTAGTGATATTTAAAAGTTAAGAAGAAGCCATTTGTTCAATGGCTGTAAAACAAATACTGACCTCTGAAGTTTTAGGTTCAGGATAACAAAATAAATCCACTAGTATCTATTAAAATGCATATACCCTTTGAGTTAGCAATTGCATTGCTAAAAGTAGGTCGCAAGACATTTGCAAAACATATGCACCAAAGAATATCCAGTGAACACAAAAATACACATTAAGGCATTATTAACAAAAGTAAAAAATTAGAAGCAAACCAACATCAATATGTGAAGGGAAACTATAAAATATTATGAAGAATTTAAAAATGAGACTCCCCTATTAGAGTAAATACATAAAAATGTTAAACTGTATCTCTATACAAAAAAAAGCTACAGAATATTTACAGGTTAATCAGATAATCTAGTGTATGTTCAAAACAGACAATAAAGAGATTAAGGCATACATTTGTTGTGATAACACTGGGTGATGTATGAAGTGTTAAATCACTATACTGTATACCTGAAACTAATAGAACACTGTATGTTAACTACATGGAAATTAAAAAGGAAAAAATACAGTCAAGACAGAAGGTAGGTTCATGGTTGTCAGGGTGTGAGTAGAGGGATGAAGATGCCCCAGAGTTAGAAAATGATGATGATTGCACAGCTTTAGGAATATACTGCTAACGTGTGAATTATCTGCTGTCAAAGGTAAAATTTTATGGTTTGTGAACTATTTCATAATAAAACCCAGCAAACTCCAGATATATGCAATGTGCATGTGCTGTGGGGGTTGTGGGGTATTTAGAGGAGACATTTACTCTACAACTACATCCTCCAAAATTAGGTACCTCCAGGTCTGAGACTCAACTGGATATAACCAGAATGAAATAGCCACAAAGTGAGCTCATGAAGTGCCCAATGCCCTATGGGATGGACCCACAGGATCCCCTGGATGCAATGCTTAGATCAAAGAAATACTGATTTTTTTATGTCATGTTCCGGCCTTTGGAGATGAATTCTCCTTGGAAGACGGGCCACAAAAATCCAATCCAATAAAATCAACCAGCCTGAAACAGAGTATTGAAACTATATAAATTTTATTATTCTTTAAAACACTTTCTTAAAGAGACTCCTAGTTGGTAAAATGTTCCAAGTGAAATTTCAGCAAATGAAATCTCATGAGCAGCCCTTTTTAATTTTTATTTTTTTCAAATTTTTTTAAAAAATTAATTTTGAGAGAGAAACAGAGCACAAGCAGGGGAGGGGCAGAGCGAGAGGGAGACAAAATCCAAAGCAGGCTCCAGGCTCTGAGCTGTCAGCCTAGAGCCTGATATGGGGCAAGAACCCACAAACCATGAGATCATGACCTAAGCTGAAGTCAGAGACTTAACTGACTGAGACACCAAGGTGCCCCATGAGCAACCCTTTTTTGAAGATAGTAGAGTTTCAGAGTTACAATAAAAATGACTTTTATTTTTTGGTAAAATACTATTTTTAACAATGTGCATAATAGAACAATAAAAGTGGGGGGTTATAAATCAAACAGTAGGTTTTATGATTATGGGGTTCATCAAGAGATTTAAGACATAGAGACTTAGGAAGAGCCATCTAAATGGAAAGATGTGTGACTATGATGTGGAGAACAAAGGTAAAAGTGATATAGAAAAAAAAATTAAATTTCCCTTACAGCCACTTGATAAGTACTTGAGACAGGAAGATGACCTTCCTCAAGTAGCTTAGCTGCCTCAATGAAAATACTTTGCTAGAGGCAAAAAGCAACCTTAGCTTGACATTAGCCAGACCTCCAGGATCCTGTAAAAATCCCTATGGAAACACTATATATCTCTACCCACCCCCGCCCCCTCCTCCCAGCAAGATATATGTTAGCAATCCTTCCCCTAACATATGACCCACTGATAATACATCTAAAGGGTCTCATGACTAAGGTTTTACTACACAGTAGTAAATGAGCTTATGCTAATAATAGCTAGCCCCTCAAGGCCCTGGAAACCCTGCTTACAAATTACTTAGAAACTTAAACTATCCATAAGCCCCTCCCAACTTGAAAGTATATAATCAGCCTCCTTACAACCCCAGTGCAGCTCCTTCTGTCCCGGGGTCCTACCCCAGTGATTTAAATAAAACCACCTTTTTGGCACCAAAGACATTTCAAGAATTCTTTCTTCACTGTTCGCTCCTGAACCCCAACATTTCACATTAAGTGTATACATATATTGTCTCTATGGTCTGAATTTATGTCTAAATATCTCTGGATGTGGGTACCTGGGTGGTTCAGTTGGTTAAGCTTCCCACTCCAGCTCGGGTCATGATCCCATAGTTCATGGGTTCAAGCTCGCATCAGGCTTTGTGCTGACAGCTCAGAGCCAGAGGTGGCTTCAGATTCTGTCTCCCTCTCTCTCTGCCCCTCCCCCACTCCCTACTCACTCCCTGTCCCTGTCTTTCAAAAAAACCCAAACATTTAAAAAATCAGAAATAAATAAGTAAATAAATAAATAAATACCTGATGACCCAGGTTAGAATATAGATAGTATAAGCCCAACTGTTTAAAGATCATAATGGAGGAACACCTGAATGGCTCAGTCTGTTGAGCGTCTGACTTTGGCTCAGGTCATGGTCTCAGGGTTCACAAATTCCAACTCTGTATCAGACTCTGTGCTGACAGCTCAGAGCCTGGAGACTGCTTTGGATCTTGTGTCTCCCTCTCTCTATGCCCCTCTCCTGCATGTGCTCTCTCTCTCTCTCAAAAATAAACATTAAAAAAATGAAAGATCAAAATGGAAAACAGACAGACAATACCATACAGATTCTCTCTCTCACACTCATCCCTCACCAGCACTGATATTTATCAAACAGCAATTTTTGACCTCTGCTCACTAGATTTCTGAATTAGTCATACTACCCTGTGGCTTCACTGCCATGAAGAAATGAAAGTCCTTAATTTGGATTCTTGAACCCAATTCTAATGTATAGAGGAGGTTTTCCTGCAGTCTCAACAATTCTCTGGACAGCAGCTGGGTGTTGTTGCAATTCAACTCAGTTCTGATGTCTATGTACCAGGAGACAGATCTGACTCTACAGGTCAGAGGCTCAGTCCTATAGCCTCCGCAACTCTCAACCTCAGGGGCTACTTACAAACTCAGGTTGTCACTTGTGCGTCTGACCTGCTGCAGGTTCCAACCACCTCCTCCTCAGGTTAGATCAATTTATAGACAGCTCACAGGACTCGGAGAAATATTTTACTTACTAGATCACTGGCTTATCACTAAAGGATGTAACTCAGGGACAGGCAGAAAGAAGAGGTACAAGGAACAGGTGTGGGGAAGTGGCTCGCAGCTTCCAGACCCTTCCCATGCATCATTCTTTCAGCAACTCTGCATGTTCACCAGCGGGAAACTCTGGGAACTTTCTCTGGATTTTAACGGAGGACTCAATACATAAGCATGACTGATTAAATCATTTGACCATTAGCTATTGATTTGATTTGACCTTCAGCCCCTCTCCCCTCCTAGAAGGTCAAGGGGTGGTACTGAAAGTTCCAACCCTCTAATCACAGGGTTGTTTCTCCTGCTACCAGGGGCTAACCAGGTCCCATCCTTGAGTGGGGTCCCAATGTCAATGTCATTAACATAGCAAAAGACCTTAATAGCTCTCAGGACTAAGGAAATTCCCAGGGTTTTGGGAGTTTAGTGTCAGAAACTGGATGAAGGCCACATATATACTTATTATCAATAATGATGTCACAGCCCTCGAAGCTCTCTATGGTCCGGTTAAAGCAGGGACATCGATACCTAAGGGGTCTTTAGAGATAAACCCCCGTTAAGAACCTATGATGAATTGTGTGGAACAAAAGGCAGCTTCTCAGATGCTTTGAGGTGTGCAACCTGCTTTTCAGTGGAAAATGCTGAACTCTGGAGCTAAGGCAAGAGCTTTTGTCTTTTAATAGAAAGCCTCTAAAGAAAGAACTCTCAATTGTAGCACTGGGAGTGGCAGTTTTAAATATATTAATACTATATTATATTACTCTGTGTGTGTGTGTGTGTGTGTGTATGTGTGTGTGTGTGTGTGTGTGTGTGCTTCCAGTGTATTGTGAAATGAGAAGACAGATTTGGGAATTACTCTGGTTATTTATTTCCTACCAAAAATATCTGTCATTGTTGTTTTATGCTAAACTCAGAATTCAAGTTCCTAAACAAGTTATTTGCTGCATCAAGTATATGTGGCTCCTTCATGTATTCCAGTGGCTTCCTATTCCCTAGGAATCAACTTTTCTGATTTATTCTAATTCTCACAGCTACCAAATAAATAGGCTTTTTAACAATTATGGGAGAAATTGCCAATGGGCTAGACTGCTTATTACAGAATATATATAGGTTATAAGTACAAAATTAGACTCTTAAAAAAATAATTTCATAAGGGAGATGAGTAAGTGCTTTCTTTCACTAACAGTATTTTACATTCTAACAGGAAAAGTTTAAAAGGATTTAGGGACTACATACACTGAGATTTTCCATGATTTCTTTTAACTATCATACTTTCTAGAACGTCCCCTAAGTTTAAATGTTTCCTTACTTTGTAGAAAAACTTTGTATCTAATATAAACATCTCAATTCAAAGGTCTTTATGTAATATTACATTTAAATAATACATTTTACCATGGACATAAAAAAAGATAATGGGAAAAAAGCCAGTACCAGCAATAGGTTCATAAAAGTAAAAATGTTTTATTAAATTTATTACCAGTTATAATTTCATCAGAAATTTAAAATGATGCCACCTGAGCTATCTACTTGCTCTGATTTAAGTCTTTGTTAGCCTGACATTTATCAAATAAAAAAAAAAATCAAGCTTTTGTATTCCAAAGGAGTCTTCTAGAATACAAGAGTGTTTCCCCTTAACATCACTGAGTTATTTTAAATATCCCTCCTTCATTTTTATTACAGGACCAGCAAATATCACACTGTATGTAGCTTAAGGTCTGAATTATTTTAAAAAGTGCTCTGAAGATAATGATTTTTAAAATGAATAATTAGCTATTTCCATTGTCACATGAATTAGAATTCATAAGAAAGAAAAGGAAATGAAAGGTAGGATGATTTTTAAAATTTTTTTTGTTGATGTTTCTACTATAAAAAGCCCTGTCAAGTTCTCTTTTGTGATTTTTATAATGGAGAAGATGTCTTTCCTCTGTGCATGTTTTTCAGGAATATATTTCTATTTTAATTTTATTGCAGAGTTAATTGACTTAGTAAGGAAGTAACTAAAAACCTATTCTTTAAAATGCAATTATTTGAGTTCAGGGTGTGAGAGTGTGCAAGTAAGGAGGCATTGGGGCAATCCTGGTGATTATCCCAGTTTTATTTATCAATAACATTAAAAGAAAATTATGAGATTAGCACACATACAATGATTACTTCAACACCACATTTCTTCCTTATATATATATTTTTCTCTCTCATGTTTTAACCAGAAAACAAAAGGAACATTTGGCTAAATAGAGATAATTAAGACCATTAGGAATTATGGAGTCTGAACAATTTATTTTCCTGCTTACTGTTTTAAAATAAACTCTATCCCTATTGGTTAAAAACAAAAAACAAAACAAAACAAAGCCCTCTTTTCTTTGTCACTGTACCTTCCCAAGATAGAATTTTGAGAGAATTCAAGGGCCTTGGGATATATTTTCCAAACTGCCTGACCAGATGAACTTGACCTTCCAGGCAAGATTCTTATATTTGTTCCTGTAGAGAAAAGGAATATGAGCATTTTTCTTGCTGTTTCCTTTATATAACATTTGAGTGACGTGAGGCAATATAGTTTATTCTCCCTTCTCTTAAGACAAGCTCCTTTTTCTGTTGCCTTTTAAGTAAAAACGTAAAGGTCAGATTATCATTTCACAAAATGCTCCATTCTGCTCAGACGATTCTAGTTTCTCTGACCATAATATGTGTTCACTAATTATTTCATAACTCATTTAAATGGGAGGCATTCTGGAAGGGAATTCACCGCAACAACTCTTCAAGTAACTAATTATTTTTTTTTAAACACAGGGGAATTTTAATTATAATGCCTGTGTTATTTAAAAGCAGTGTGTGACAATTTGCATCTTGAAACATCTATTGTAATGGGGAAGAAAAAAAATATGCTCCTGAATGAAATAACAATTCAAGTGCAGGCAATTTAGTTGGCCTTTTATTTCCTTGATTTTCAAGAAACAGGAAGAAAAAAATGCAAACTGAGCCTGAATTATAAAACCACTTACAAAGATGAAAAAGATAACAAAAACCTTGCCCCTAGAAAGAGTATATACAAGCTTATTAAAAAAAAAATATTTTGTTTATTTTTGAGACAGAGAGAGACAAAGCATGAGCAGGGGAGGGGCAAAGAGAGAGGGAGACACAGAATCTGAAACAGGCTCCAGGCTCCGAGCTAGCTGTCAGCACCGAACCCCACACAGGGCTTGAACCCATGAACCATGAGGTCATGACCAGAGCTGAAGTTGGATGCTTAACCGACTGAGCCACCCAGGTGCCCCTGTATAAGCTTATTTTTTTAAGTTACATCTTCTATCTCCAGAGAGATCTATCATATGTCATTACTTAATGTACAGCTATGGTAGTAAAATCTCTCATTTTAGAAGAAAACATCCAAATCAGAGTGTTTCCCACAAGGGTTGACATTTTCAAGAGACTAAGTGGATAAATAAAACCTATTATTATTATTATGGTAATAATGACTACTTTCCCTCAATTTATATTTTGGAGAGTTTTATTGGTTAACAATAAATGGATGGGGGAGGGGTTACTATTCAGTGTCCTTACATCTAGTCCTTAGATTGAGAAGCAAAGTGATAAGGGAATAAGTATGTGCTAGAGAATCTGGGTTCTAGTCTCTGACTGCAGAAATTCAGTACCTTCCCCCCGACCCACCGTTTTGTTCTCTATTAGTTTGGGCATTGGTTATCTGAGAGCCTTTTTGAGCATTATGAAGTAATGAGCATTATGCCTATGAATATATGTGCAAAGAGCAAAGGATTATAAAAAAAAATAAGTCAGTAGTTTTAATAGTCAAGATGTAAATACTTTTAAATTAACAAAAGAAGAATCTACTTGGAAGCAAATGCTCTATCATGTACCTTGCAGTCAGTGTCCCTTCACCTGAGGAGGAGGGGCTGACCCCACTGCATCCCTGAGAGTGTGGATATACAAAGAGGTGACACTTAGGTTCCAGCTGTGATCCTCCTAGCCCTGCAAGGGAAGTGGGTGGTCAAGGGGCTGTGTGGTTGGGTGGGTATGCTGGGGTGCTGATATATGGTGGTGGTGTCAGGGAAAATAAACAAGATAGTACTTTCATGATTATTCAGAGGAGCTCTGCAGTGATACAGTTTTCTGACACATTGGCATAGACTCCCCCCTCATGGTCACAGCCCATGTCCCACACCCTCAAAGGTGAGAGGATTATGTCAAACTCTCAGTCTAGGCGAACTAACTCCTTCCTATGAACTCAGCTTCAGTGAATCTTTTTCATTTGGAAGGACATGATAGAGGCTCCGTGAAGAAGATTGCCTTGCGTCTTTTCTCTGTAATGGTAACAGCAATTGCATGATCTAGAACTCCTGGTCTGACCAGCACAAATTATATTGGCTTCATTGACAGAATAATAGATCAAGCTGTGAAAAATGAATCCTGTAGTCAAACAGATTTTGGCACAGCTTGCCAACAAACTGCATAGATTCAACTTTTGGAAAACTCAATTCAGGTTTGCCAATTTGTGCTTGTAGATTGCAAAAGCATTTATCTGATCCAAGATGGCAATATTTATAGCTCAGGATTTGTAGCCTATATTTCTTCCTCTACCAAACCTCTCCAAAAAATGTTGTATATCGTCACAGGAGAAAATTCAAAGTTGTCATTTCTGAATAATAATAATTGTAATAACATAATAATACCCATTTTTTAAAAGAATCTAGTCTACATTAGACCTTTACATGCTAAATGTTACTGAAAAGCCACCACAGCCCTACAAGGTAGTTTATTATTATGTTGATTTTATAGAAGAGAATCCAGAGTCTCAGATAAGTGGCAATATCCTGAGTGCTTGACCCAATGCAAGCTCATCGTGATGTTATGGCTTTAGGAAGGAATGAGGAATTGGCACCTGCCTTTTATTTTTGAAGTAGCGTATGGATATTCCAGTACAGTCCACCTTCTAATTCCATAGTCCTTGACAGTTTAGTAATTTACAGACTAGTGAGATATAAATGAAAGTATCCCAATTCTGTCCAGCAAGTAAATAAGTTTAATCTCATCAATTTAAAAAAAGAGAGAGAGAAGCAGAGAAGGAGGAGGAAAACACGGATGACATTGATGGCGTAGGGTCCAAGGGCAGGCTGCCCCATGATGGAACACTTTGGCAGGGAGATTATTCAGAGCTGAAGGCAATAGAGACCCAATAGGTTCAAGAGAAACTTTTGACCCTCCCTTAACTGTATAGAAGAATCTAAATTGGAGGTCCTTCCCAGAACAAGGATTATTAGCAGAAATAAATTTTATCTAAAAATTTTTGCCATCCATATGTCAGGTCAGACCTCTAATTACCAAATGCCTCCTCTTCTTTTTATTGCCCCGTGAAGTGCATCCGCTTCCTCTGTCCTGACCCCTACCCCCTTCTCTTTAGTTCAGAATAATATATATACCTCATTTTGTCTGACTGTCTTTGGAATTTCCATGTCTGTGTGGATTTCCTGTATGCACTCTATTAAATTCTATTTTCTCCTATTAACCTGTATTATGTTAATTTGATTCTTAGGGCAGTGAGATGGACCAGTGAAAGAGACAGGAATTCTTATTTCCTGACAATGGAAACCTCTCTATATAAGTCATAAAGCTCCCTGTCTTCACTGGCAAAACAAATGTTTAATGAATAATTATTAAACATGCCTGACACTCTGACAGGTATGGAATGGAAGGAGAAGCTTTGCAGATAAAGTTTGGCTTTGCTTTTCTCTTCAAAAGTCTCAATCTAGGGGGGGTCCTGGGTGGCTAAGTCTGTTAAGCATTTAACTTTGACTCAGGTCATGATTTCATGCTTTGTGGGTTCGAGCCCCATGTTGAGGCTCAGTGCAGAGCCTGCTTGGGATTTTCTCTCTTCCCCTCTCTTTTACCTGACCCTCCCACATTCTCTCTCTCTCTCTTTCTCTCTCTCACTCAAAGTAAATAAACTTCTGAGAAAAAGTTTGAATCTAGAAGGCTAAACAAAAGTATTCACTACAGAGAAATACTGCATCATTTTAGACTAGAGCAAACTGGATACAAACAAAATTCCTAAATTTCAGTCAGGAATGGTCAAGTTACTTTCAAATAGAATAATAGTCCTTACTGATAGAACTCACTATTACCAGAAATACCAATAGTCAGTAGCTTGTTACACTGAGATTTTTAAAAAATTTTTTAAATGTTTATTTATTTTTGAAAGAGAGAGGGAGAGAGACAGAGCATGAGTAGGGGAGGGGCAGAGGAAGAAGGAGACACAGAATCTGAAGCAGGCTGCAGGCTCCAGGCTCTGAGCTGTCAGCATAGAGCTTGACATGGGGCTCGAACACATGAACCACGAGATCATGACCTGAGCCGAAGCAGAAACTTAACCCACTAAGCCACTCAGGTGCCCCATACACTGAGGCTTTTAATAAAACATTAAATGGTATGGTAGCCCGTGGTTTATCTTTCCAACTCTCTTCCCCTCTTCAGCTGAGTGTGCACTTCGGTTTAAGAGTTTAAAGAGCATGTGAGAAGTTCCTAGAAAATAGGATGAATGGTACATGGCAAGACCATTGCATAAAAGGTGCTGATTGGTTAAAGGCAGTTTCATTTGCCACACTTCTTCTTATCAAAAGGTACTTTGAGAGAGCAAACATGGAAGAGGAACATTATTATTTTAAATCGACTCTACACCACATCTGAGAGTACAAAACAGGTTTTATCTTTCTTTTTTTTTCTCTTTTCCCTTTTTTTTTAATTGAAGCAAAGCTGACTCTTACCTTTTAGTGGTGACTGGTTTATTGACTGCTAATGCTTTAAAAATGAGATTAAATCAGGCCCATGGTCTTTATTACAAGGAAGATATATGCCCCTTGTGCATTCCAGTGGTTTGGCAATCTTAACCTCGACAGACATAACATTGATGTATGCTGCATTGCCAAACAGCATGGTAAGTGTTTAAAATGCTGTGAACAGCCTTATTGCCTTGAGATGATACAATCTAATATTAGATTGTAACTCAGTGACTGAATCTGCCAGCCCATCCTTCTACAGAATACCAAAGCTGAAGCCACTTTATTTTAATATCTCACAGGGAAAGAATCATTCTTCATTTCCCCATTGAAACACAGTATGTAAAAGTGAATCTAGATTGCAGAAAAGCTGAAACCACAACAAATCAGGCCATTTTCATTAACAGCACATATGCACCTGCCTTCTGGAATAGGGTGTCAAAACGCCAGCCTGGTTCATTCAAATCGGCAGAACTACCTTAGTGCCGTGGGCAACTGATGGGTGGGATCTGAGTGTCCAGAAATTCTTAAGCTAGAAAAAATCAAACTGCACCCTCTCCACTTTGTTTGAACGTTCTGGGAACGCAGCTTTTACCTTAATCCTCAGCACTTCTTCCACTTGTTCCTTTTAATCAATCATAATTAACATAGACTTTAAATCCTCTCTACACTTCATGCTCATCAATCAAATTTCAGACACCCATCAGTCAAAGGAGCCAGTCAAAGTCGGCCAGGGAGCCGAGAGCCTTGGTTTACATGATCAGAATGCCACCTCACGTGTTTCCTGAGTTAAGGGGACTTTCTGCACCATGCTTCAGTCTGTCATTGCTCAAGCAGGTGAGTGGACCAATCATTCTCGTTTTACTTGAGACCAGGGTTTGGTTCTCAGGACACGGTATTTTCAAATGCTAACGCCAGGTCAGTCCTGGTTAAAGAAGGATGGTTGACCACTATATCTATAAGTGAGGCCCAGGCTCATCAGGACATCTTTGCTCAGGCACAATCTGGTTTGTGATACTCTTTTGTGGCATGAAACTAGATTTACACTGATTGCATATCAATAAAATCTAATTTTTATATCATCACCTGACAAGAGCATCTCTTAGAGATTTTAACTTCCTCATTCCCTCAGTAGAAGAATGTGTAGTGGAGTGGTCATCCTGCCCAACTGTCCTAGTAAATGTTATTGCTGAAAATGTGTCCTCATTCTCATCGGTATTCTGGATTTAGACTGAATGGGACCTGGCAAAAGGATCCCATACCAAATGGCAAAATGATGGCCTGTTAGCTTAATTTTATACTAAGAACTAAAGATTAAATTTGAAAGTAGCCCTTCCAACCTGTTTATCCATTTGAAAGCCTGAACTTATTTCATGTTAGATCCATGTGCCTTGTACTGTACCTCATGTCAAAATTAAAAGAAAAACATCGGAATCCAATTTGTGGTCAAATCATCACAGAAACAAGTAAACCTTTGATTCTTCTCCTTGTATGTCTAACGTTTCAGAGGCCAAAAATTAATAATAATTATTAGCTGCCCTCTTAACAATATCCATGGATTCCAGAACATCCAGTACTATTTTTTTCAGGGTCTCTACCACCTGACAATATTCAGTTGGAAAGGAAAAACTATTCATCTTCTTACTTAATTATTGAGTCAACACATTACCAAGCATATTTGGAAGCAGTATTGCAATGGTAAATTTTTATTTCTCATGTGAAAGCTAAATGCTGTGGTCAAGTCATTGTAATTAAAATAAAATTCATGACTCTGAAGGCAAAAAAAAAAAAAGCTCTACAAAACTTCAGCATTAGTGATTCTGTAAAACGAATTTAATTATGAAATTGTTTTTCTAACATTTTTCTACTAATGAGGAGTCCTCCACCAGACACAAGCAGTAGATCAACTTGAGGCCTTTGTTTCCAAAAGTCTCAAAATGCTGTGTTAGTTGTGGAGATCCTACTACTGTTTTCCAGGCAATTAAGGAGAAAAGTCAGTCAAAACTATGAGGGGATATACACACATCTTTTTTACGTTGCTCCTTTGTCTTAAAAATGTATACTGTTTCTGCAGAGATGATTTTCTTATTCTCAAAAAAGAAATAAGAAGACATGGAGAAGGAAGAGGAGAAAAAGGAAGAATCCACTTACCTGCTACTGCAACTTTCGCCGACCGACTGATAATTGACCCAGAGTCTCCTAAAGATGCCTCACACTGGTAAAGTCCCTCATCTGGCTTATGGTGCCTGGAGTGAAGTATGTTTTGTATCAGTAGAGAGCCATTTAGAAGTTGCTGCTTCCTTTCGTCCATTCCCAAGGCCAGGTGGATGCCATCTTTCTTCCACTTGATAACCGGGATTCCTCGGTCAGACTCAGCAGAGCAGTTCAGGAGGACATTTCCTCCTCGCACCGTGACGGCGTCCAAAGGCTCCGACAGGAAGCGCAGGGATGTGAAAGCCTTGATCTGGAAACCTGGAACACAGGGAAATAAAGATCTTCACTTATTCAAAGACCTCACAGGCTTCAATCTCCTGCCTTCTCTTTACAAAACTTTTTCAAAAAAGCTGGGGTCTTTGAAAAGTATCCAAGAATAAATGATATTGGGTTAAAGAAGCAAAAAAAAAAAAAAAAAAAAAACCAAAAACCCAAAAAACAAAAGTGTTCAATTAAGATAACCAAAAATGAAACAGTTGACCCATAAAGTAATAATGTAAGAAATTGAAAATTCATACAAATCTAGGCAAGGCCATCATTACTTATATGTCGATCTTTAAAAATTGAGAGACAAGGGGCACCTGGGTGGCTCAGTCAGTTGAGTGTCCAACTTCGGCTCAGGTCATGATCTCAGGGTTCATGAGTTCGAGCCCCGCGTCAGGCTCTGTGCTGATAGTCTAGCTCAGAGCCTGGAACCTGTTTCAGATTCTGTGTCTCCCTCTCTCTTTGATCCTCCCCTGCTCATGCTGCCTTTCTCTCTCTCAAAAATAAATAAAATAAAAAAAAATTAGAGACAAAAAACTAATAGTTTCCAACTAAAACTAGATATGTTTTTTAAACTTTATTTATCAGGAAGAGAGAGAGAGAGAGAGAGCAAGCGAGCGTGAGCAGCAGGGAGGGGCAGAGAGCGATGGAGAGAATCCCAGGAAGGCTCTGCAGAGCCTGATATGGGGTGTGCTGGAAGCCCTGAGCCCTGAGATCATAACCTGAGTTGAAGTTGGATGCTTAATGGCTGAGTCACCCAGGCACCCCAATACAACTAGATATTTTATTTTTTTAAAGTTTCTTTTTTTAAAAACTTGTTAATGTTTGCTTATTTTTAAGAGAGAGAGACACCCACAGAGTGTGAGTGGGGTGGAGGGCAGAGAAAGAAGGAGACACAGAATCCAAAGCAGGCTCCAGGTTCTGAGCTGTCAGCACAGAGCCCGATGTGGGGCTTGATCCCGAACCAAGAGACCATGACCTGACCTGAAGTCAGACGCTTAACTGACTGAACCACCAGGTGCCCCTAAAACTAGGTATTTTAAAGTAGCGGTGGTTAGGGGCACCTGGGTGGCTTAGTCGGTTAAGCGTCCGACTTTCGCTTAGGTCATGATCTCGCGGTTCGTGGGTTCAAGTCCCGCGTCGGGCTCTGTGCTGACTGCCAGCTCAGAGCCCGGCCTGTTTCAGAGTCTGTATCTCCCTCTCTCTCTGACCTCTCCTGCTCACGCTGTCTCTCTCTCTCTCTCTCTCTCTCTCTCTCTCACTCTCCTAGAAATAAATAAAAATATTTAAAGTAGCAGTGGTTAGTAGTGAAGCAGTAGTCATAATGTACCTCTGATTTGGGAGACGTTTTCTATCTCTGCATTTTGATTACAGTATCCATTAAATTACAAAAAAAATTACTCAGACATATTGTTGCATCATCATCAACAACAACAGCAACAACAACAATCAACTCTGAACAGTGTGGGGAAGTTGTTTAGAACAAAGCTCAGGTGAATTTTAAAATAGGTAAGAAATCCCACTTGCAGAAGCAAGTCAATAACGCTACTACCTAAAACTGCAAATCCCTGAAGTGTCTTAATTTCTACCCGAATATTGCTCATGAGCCAGGAAGTCTAAGCGAATATTATATTTGGTCTCTCTTTTTTCAATAAACATAAATGAACATAAGAAATCAACAGGAAGAAGAGAAAGTCATTTAAGAATCCTGGGGGATCGGGTGAAACCAGTATAATTAGTTAAAGCATATTATATTCAGAGCTAGCAGCATAACATTCAGCAGAGTGCTTGGCTGTTCAATCACAGGCTATGACAAGGTCTTTAGGAGGCCATTGGGTGCACCCTTTGTTCAAACAGGTGTGTACCTAAATCATTCAACTCAAATTACTTTTAATTTCATTTTTAACCATCTCTGGGGTAAGGATTCTATACTGCTTCTTGGTATCTTGTTTTTAATATTTAATCATTCTTAGAATATAACTGAATTTTCTAGCTTCTATTTAATGTCATATATTATTTTCCTGAATTGCTTTGTGTGAGCAAAGAGAGGAGATAGGCATTTCTTTGTAAGAACCCTTTATTCTTTTGAAGCAGCATTTAACTTCTTTACAAATACTCTCCAAGTTATGTTTCAGCCTTCATGTGTTTCAGTATAATGACCTCAATTTCACGAGCTTTCTTAATTTTTTGGTAATGGAAACTTCTCTCTCTCTCTCTCTCTTTTTAATTTGTGTAAACTTTCTTTTTTTTTTTTTTTTTTTTTTACAAATAGTTTATTGTCAAATTAGTTTCCACATAACACCCAGTGCTCATCCCCACAAGTGTCCTCCTCCATGCCCACCCCTCCTCCCCCCCACATCCACCAGTCCTCAGTTTTTGTCAGCATTCAAGAGTCTCTCATGGTTTGCCTCTCCCCTTTCCCCCACCATTTCCGCCCTTCTTCTCCCCCTTGGTCCTCTGTTAAGCTCCTCCTAATCCTCCTATACGTGCATAATTTGTGTAAACTTTCTAGTTTTCTATCTTTTAAAAGTCAGGCATCTAAATTTCTTGCCATCAATATTCTTATAAAGGATTGATCCAGACTAGCTCCAATGGACGGAATTTTTCTTAACTTTCTATATACCCTATTTTCCAGTAAAGATAAAAGCTGGATACCTTCTCACTATTTCTGTGTAATGTTACCTGTCATACCCAATTTTTCTAAGCCTTTTATTTGAAGTCTGTTATTTTTGCTCCTCTGTTGAACTTTGCCCAGTGAACTGTATCATTCATTGTCATACACTCATTTCATCCAGTGAAATCACTCGCCCAAAGAAAGCAGCCAGAACTTTGCTCAAATTAATATAAATTATAAAATAGCAGTGAATTTAAGTCTACCATACGTGATATTGGTAAAAATCTCAAAATATATAGCCTGGCCCTCTCACTGCCCTATAAGCTCCCTTCTCTCCCCCGGATCATTTTAATGTAGCCAACATAATTATTACTGGTCATTCTTACGGTCTTATTAAATATATAGCTCTTGGTCCTGGCTTTGTGACTTAAAGATCCATGACTCAAACAAGTCTTTTTTTTTTTTTTTTTTTTAGTGTTTATTTTTGAGAGTGAGAGACAGAGAGACAGAGTGTGAGCAGGGAAGAGGGGTAGAGAGAGAGGGAGACACAGAATGTGAAGCAGGCTCCAGGATTCAAGCTGTCAGCACAGAGCCTGACACGGAACTTGAACCCCAACTGTGAGATCATGACCTGACCCAAAGTCAGACACTCGATTGACTGAGCCACCCAGGCGTCCCTCAAACAAGTCTTTCAAGTACTTAGAACCTCAGTTCCTTCATCTGTAAAGTGAGGGTACTGACCTAAACGTCTAAATTCAACATTTAGTTTGGATACTTTTAGAACTAGTATGGGTTGAAGGTACCATCAAGTGAATCCTGCTCTAAGCTTACTGAGATATAGACTGATTTTGCTATAAGTGTCTCTCCCATGTGTACATGATATCCTCCTTTACAAGAAAAGCAACACACACCAGTGAATACCTAGCTTGAAATACAAAGGATGGGAAAGCATAGAGAAGTTCCAATGTCCTTGAATGTCAAGATATTTCACTAGAGTAATACTGCAATTTCCATACAAGTGGCATTAATAATGTAGAAATAAATTTAGAATTTAAGGCCAGGCAACCATAGGAAACAGCATTTATTGCTTTTTGGCTCTTCCTGCAGCCTATATTTTAAGCAACAATCTCATGTTGAACACCTTATTTATGTCACAGAACACATAATACATTGAATGCAGCTGTTTATGACAGCATGTTAATGAGCATATGTGCCCATTATCACAAATAAATAATCCACTTAATCTGAAACAAGGAGTTTATGACAGTTTTCAGTGTTGTGAGTACATAATGTAGGAAAGTTAAATAAAGATTAACTTTTCTTCAATACGATTACCTTTGCATTTTGCTGGCAGTTTGAGCTTCTGTGCTCCTTATATCAATTACATTTTAAATATATGGCTGTGGAATACAGGTACCTCGTTACTTTAAGTAACTTGCATTAGTTACTTAGTTTTTCCAGAAGATGTACTCGAGCCAATAGAAGCTATAGAGGATTAATAGATATGTCTCCAGTGTTCCTCGCTTCAAAGTTCCAAGTCTATGTTAGGCACAAGCTGCTTGCACTCCCCTTGGGAGATATTTCACAAAGGCTTAAGAAATGTCCCAGTAATACAGCATCCTGATTGCAATTTAGGTTGTCCCCCTCCCTCTTCCCTTAGAATACTGGTTGCCCCGGGTGGGATTTTACCTACCAGTACATCATATTTTAACATGAAATAATTTTTATTAGCGACAGTGGCTTATGTTTGTACAGAGAACGATAGATGATACGACTGAAAAAGACAAAGAAGTAGAATCTTTGGAGCCTGTAGCTTAAAGAGTTGTGGCTAGAATGTGGGCAGGCAGTTTGATGGAGGTCAGATCACCTGGGAAATGAGTGAAAGAAACAATCAGAAAGCAACAGAAGAATGCTTTGAAGAGTCAACATGAAACTATCTACTTTACAGTTTTGCAAAGGATTTTACACTGGAATGACTATTGTGGGGATTTCATCCAGAACAAAGCTATTTGGAGAAGTTTTTGTTTGTTTTGTTGTGGTTTTATTTTTTAGATGCCAGTGGTTGTTCTGTTGAATCCTTGAATAGTAACATTTCCCAATCTTGCTTCATAAAAGAAGTGGGCTTTAGTCTTGCTGTAAAATTACATAAGGTAATTAAATAGATTTTGAAGAAATATATTTGAAAGTGCCTGAATCCCATCCCCTAAGAAAAATGAATGGCTGAGTCTGATAGCAGAGTTCATGATTAGAATGAGGAAGTCTCCAGGCCTCTTCTCCCACCAAATTTTGGCTTGGGAGGATCTCTAGATTTTTTCTGGGTAGGATCTAGGCCCAGAGACATATATACATTTAACAAATTGGTCTTTTCTGATCTGTGTTGATCTGAGAAAAAGTAATCAAGTGTCACACTGTTCTTGGATATTATTCTTCATTTTCATCTTCTTCTGAGAGACCCTAATTTATAAGCAGATAATGACATCACAAAATCTTCAATGTTTTCCCCATGTAGACAGAGAAAAGACCTTATTCTTGAGGGGTGACTCAAAGGAGAAATATTAACATCTCTTTGCTTTGGTTTTGTCAGACATAAATAAGTATCAGTGATAACACTGCCAGGAATATTCTAAGTTTATATTAATCAAGTATCTAGTAACTAACGTATTTTAGAAACTCACCAAAATAATCAAACAAATAATAAACTTCTTTCCATGAACTTAAGCCCCTTTGTGTGTGACCTCCTCATATTCTTGTCAATTTCAAAGATCATTTGGTCATGGAGGCAGACTAACTTGGAATCGGTTTTTTAAGGTATGATATTTTATCTACAATATCAAACATTGGTAAGTGCGAAAAATAATTCCTCACAGAGTCAGATATTCCTTTCCAAGTTCAAAATGTAAAAGTTTCTAATTAAAGCAATACAAGATAAAAAGAAAGAAGAAATTTATGAAAAGTATAAAATTAAAAAGAAGCTCTTGAAAATATTTTAAGATTAGAAAATGTCATACAAGTCCCCACAGAACTTCCTATGAATAATTTTATCTCTTTCAAATGACAAAAAAACTTTCACTTTGGGAGGGAGATTCAGATGATCCCCAAATTCTTGTAATCAACCCAGAAAACTCTGCCATCGTTATCTCTTCTTATAAATATATGCTATTGCATTTGCTTCTCTTGTGTTAAGAAAAGGAGAGACAACCCCACTGAAGAAAGTAAAATTATTCTATGAATAATGGAATAGCATCCCTTTTTAATTCATCAGACACCAATTATAGGTGCAATTATAACTCTGGACTTCAGTCCAAAAAAAGTTTATAATGCTTGTGAGCCTTTGGGATGGAAAGGGGGATTTAAAAAGCAAAACAAAGCAAAGCAAAGCCAAGTAAACTCAACCCAACAAAACCTGACTAATCCAAACCAAACCAAAACAAAAGAAAACAAACAAGAATGAAAAGAACCCCTAACCATATGTGAACTTTACTGGGTTTAGGATATCAGAATATAAATTCTGAAACAGTGGTTCTCAAGCCAAGGTTCCCAGACTAGCAACACCCACACTGGAAACTCGGTAGAAATGCACAATCTCAGGCCCCACCCCAGACCTACCCAATCAGCAACTTTAGGAGGGAGAGTCCCACAGGGTTGAATTAGCCTTCCAGGGCATTTGCATATTCACTAAATCTTGACAGCCACTTCTCCAAAAACATCTGGGGGCCTGGACTAGTGCATAGAGGTCCTTGTGTTCTTTGGGATGTCCTGTTATAATTTTCCGTATTTGGGAAATGTGTGTATTTGGGTGGATTTATTTATTTATTTATTTATTTATCTATCTATTTATTTATTTGTTTATTTATTTTAAGTAGGGAGAAGAAGCTATAGGGATGATTCAGGAAGGCAAATAACTGAACAGCTTCTCTACACATATTTTATTAATATTTGCAGCACATTTCTCTTTGAAAGGTTAAAAATGGAGAAAATCACCCAGGCACCATACCTTTTAAAATGTTGGAACTCTAGACACTTGCTTGGCTGACCTACCCCTCACTTCAGGTTAGTACATAGATGAGCAAAACTTAACAGCACTCACTCAGAGTCCCACATTGGTCTCTGTGCTGACAGCATGGAGCCTGCTTGGGATTCTCTCTCTCTGCCCCTCCCACACTCTTGAACACTGGCGCGCTCTCTCTCTCTCTCTCTCTCTCAAAAAATAAAAAATGAAAGTAGCCTGGGGGATGTCTTTTACTTGCTCCATTCTAATGCATGACTTTAACTTCAGCCAGCCCAGAACAAGACACTGTATCTAACAAAGGACCAGAGCCAATGACCACTGGGGTTTCTGTGGAGTATTGGCGGTCTTTTTTCTACTTTGATAAGAGACGAGGTAAAAATAGTTGTCAGAAGATGTGGTTGTATCTTTAAAAGATTGTGTGCATTAGAGTCTTTGCTAGAGACTAATATATTTTGAAGCTATTCAATACAAGCTTTATCACTAACAAATGGAAATTAGAAATGAACTAGATTTTGTAAAATTTAGTCCTTAATTTAAATAATGCAAAGGAAGACTTACCAGGAAGAAATGCAGGTACATTTTACTATGGAAATTTATTAAGTATCATTAAAAGGAAGCGATGGATGAAAATTTAAATTAAAAAATTGTAAAGGACACTTCAGGTTCCTCCCTCATTACAATTGCCAAAATTACAAAGTAAAAATTTAAAGATATCAGTTATATTTGAATTTTAGATTAAAAAATACAAGTAATATTTTAGTATAAATATGTCCTAAATACTTATATTATATTATATTATATATTATATTACATAGGACAGAGTTATACTAAAACATTATTTGTTGCTTACCCAAAATTCACATTTAACTGCGTATCCTGTATTTTCTCTAGCAATCCTATCCCCATGAATCCATTTCCTTGAAATCATGGCAAAAGCAAGCCAATAGTAAATGAACTCATATTACCCCACTCAGTTCTCACATATCTGAAGAGAAGAGTGAACTCCTGGAAAGCTACCATGATTGAATCAGAAAAAGTGATTTTAGTGTCAGGACGTTTGCTGACCTAGTACAACACCACCAAATATCCATGTAGAAAGGTTGTTGAACTCGATTTGTTCTTGATACAGTTATTCTTCTTTTCTCTTCCCTTTACAAGACAGGGAGCAAAAATCAGAAATATAAATACAGGATGTGAAGTTCAAGAAGCAACTGTCCTAGCAGCAATTGCTTAGTGAGCCAACACAGACGCTCCACATCAGACATGCCAAGCACATGGCATCTTCCACAGGGCAGAGGAAGCTTTGCTGAGATCTGAGGTTTTTATAGGGTGAGAAGAGTGTGCCCCAGGCAACTGTCTGAGTGTCCTCTGGCTAAATCCAATAGTAAAGAAAAATGATAAGGGCCAAGTTAGAGTGGGAGAGTAGCTTCCTCATCCCTTTACTGCTTTAAGAGCTAAATCTCTAAACTACAGCTTGATTTTGCTGTGTGATACTGGGCAAATTGTAATGGGATTTTTTTCAGCTCAACAGGTAACACAGTCTGACATCTAGGTTATCATTCTCTAGGCCTCCTGCAAAATTAACATTTAAAAGAGAAACTTTGATGTGCTGCTTAATCTGCCCTGGGTTTCAACCTTTAACTCCTCTCACTTTGGTTAAAGGTAGACTGGCTTTCTCTTCCCCTGTGTTTTTCATCAGTCTTTCTCAAAGTAGAGGGATGGACAGCTTTTCATGAAGGCACAACTGTCAACTAGAATAATAAGGAAAATAATTCAGAGCATTTAGAAAAAGTAACAGATAAAGGGCACCCAGCGCATAGGAATATCTCCATCTGGGTAACAGTGAAGTGTGGACAAGCTTTGGAGACACTGTCAATTTTGAGGGCACTGACTTTTAATCAGGTTATATTTACTGTACACAAATAAGAAACTGTGGACATAAAATCAAATATAATAATTGCCTATAATCCTGCTTTCCTGGTAACAGCCACTATTAAAGTTTGTGTGCATTTCCTTCCAAGAAATTATTCACTTTTGATTCATAGTGATTTGCTTTATTATTCACAGGGTTGCAATAATATGTGAGAAGAAAAGAAGATTGAGAGAGACTGAGACAAGGAGAGAGAGAGCTCTCACATACAAACATGCAAACACTCTGGTCTCTCTTTTTATAAGGACTCTAATCTTGTGTTGGGATCCCCACCCTTATGACGTCATATAAACCCAATTACCTCTCAAAGGTACACACTCTAAGTACATACTGGGGGGTTAGGGCTTCAATATATGAATTTTGGGGGAACACAAACATTCAGTCCATAACAGATATGGAACAGGACCTAGGGGAAGAAGTCTGTATGGAGAGTGAAGAGTGAGTGCTAAGGTCCTGAGGTGGAATTGTGACTGCATTTTCCTAGTAACAGTAGAGAGATCTATGAGACAGGACCTATCAGACTGAGGGAGAAGGAGAGTTCAAGGAGATTAGGTTAAAAGGCCATTGGGAGACATGTAGGACCTAGTAGGCAAGCAAAAGAAATTTGCTTTAATTTTAACAAAGATGGAAACCTAGTGGAGTTTTTTACTTTTTATTTTATTTTATTTTATTTTTAATTTGTTTAAAATTTTAAATGTTTATTTATTCCTGAGACACAGAGAGACAGTGACAGAGCATGAGTGGGAGAGGGGCAGAGAGAGAGGGAGACACAGAATTTGAAGCAGGCTTGAGGCTCTGAGCTGTCAGTGCAGAGCCTTATGTGAGGCTCGAAACCCATGAACCATGAGATCATGACCTGAGCCAAAGTGGGAATGTTTAACCAACTGAGCCACCCAGGAAAACTATGGAGGGTTTTAAAAATGTTTATTTACTTATTTTGAGAAAGAGAGAGTGAGAAAGAGAGAGTGTGAGCAGGGGAGTACAAAGGGAGTAAGAAGGAGAAAGAGAATCCCAAGTAGGCTCCATGTTGTCAGTGCAGAGCCTAACATGGGGCTCCATCTCACGAACCATGATCATGACCTGAGCCAAAACCAAGAGTCAGATTCTTCATTGACTAAGCCACCCTGGAGGGTTTTGACCAAAAAGTGAAAAGGTCCAACTCATATTTTAAAGTAGTAATTTTCAATAGGGAAAGATTTTACCACGAAGTAGACATCTGGAAAATGTCCAGAGACATTTTTGGTTGTCACATCTGGGAGGGTGCTACTGGCACTTAGTGGGGAGAGGCCAGGAAAGCTGTTACAGTACACAGGATGGCCCCACACAAGACAGAATCTTCCAGTCCCAAACATCACTATGTTAATGATGAGAAACACTATTGTAAAAAGACATCCTGATTGTTGTGTTAAGAACAGGAGTCATTAGAAGAAGTTGGACACCAGTCTGCAAGTTACTTCCATCATTCAAGTGAGAAATGATGGAATTTGGATGAAAGCCTGCAGTGGAAGTGGTAATAAATGGTTAGATTCGGGATCCATATTGAAGGTAGAGCCATAGTCTTGAGGAATTAAATGTGGGTTGTTCAAAAAAAGAAGAATCCCAGATGACTCCAAGTAGATCAATAGAGCAATTTATGTAATTTATATGCAAAATGGCATACTGTATGTTGCAAAAGAAACCTCTCAACACAAGGGATCAGGAGACCTGACTTTGTCTAATTCTGTCAGACACCAAGAATGGGCCATGCCACTGGGAATCAATATACTGACCAATAAAACAAGGATGTTGGACTAGCTGACTTCTAGGTATCTTCGACTGTAATATTAATCGGTCTATGAGTTCATACCTATTAACTTTGATGCTTACAAAAATTTACTCTTAAATTTAAGAGGAAATTTGTTATATGAAGAGATTTGCTGTAATCACCCTGTGATGAGTTTATCACAGACTTATATGAGTCCACAAAGAGGTGCAGTTACTGAAGGTGTCAAGAGATCAACAACCCACCTCATTATCCATAAAATAGAGGGAGAGTCTAATCTTTTCTCTTAAAGATAAAAGACTGCAGAGGTCACTCTGCCAACAAAGCACAGCAGCTTTATTATGATTCATGAGAAATGAAGTATTCATCTTGTGGAAACTGCTGTTGCAAATATAAAGGATTAATTCCATAAAGGTCTGACAGGTCCAGAGAAAGCCCTAAAAATTCAGCAAACCTCATGGTTGACATTGTGCTATAAAGTCTGATGTAGGACCCATATTGATAAAATATTTGTGTTATAATGAGTTCCATTTTCTCAAAATGGAGGCCAAGCAGTAGTTTTCATTAAAATGCTGTCATTCATTTTGTCCTGATATTTACTGTATCTTGTCTCAGCAGAAAAGTGATATTTTCCTGCTTAATTCATGAATGACATCAAGAAGGAAAAGCTGTAATGATAAGAGAAATATCAACTTTGGAACTGAGAGCCAATGAGCTTTAAACTGTTCAGGTCAATGTTTATTAAACAACGTGTATTATTAAATGGTGATTTAAGTTCAAGGGGAGATGACTTGGAGAGCAAGGATGAAGTCTCTTTAGGAGATCAGAACCATAAGAGGACTTCTGAACCCTAAATATACAACATAAGCATGATCTCTGTGAACTTCAAGGATGAAGGAATTATTCATGAGTCCCTTCACTTAAAGCAACTAAAAGATGAAGTGTGTTTCTTACCTAAAAAAAGACTTGTTGTGTGAATGAATCGGCTGCTGCAATTTCTTTATATGTTCTTTTTTTTAAAAAAATGTTTTTATTTTGAGAGAGAAAGAGAGAGCACACATGTGAGCCGGGGAGGGACAGAGGAGAGAGACTACCAAGTAGGCTTCCTGCTGTTAGTGCAGAGCTTGACACAGGGCTCAATCCCATTACCCATGAAATCATGACCTGAGTCGAAATCAGGAGTTAGAAACTCAACCAGCTGAGCTACCCAGGCACCCTAATTTCTCAAAATACTCTAATTAGAGCCTTCTAGCCTTCCCTAGAATCCAGTGATTATTACCTTGAACCTGCCCTACTACCAGGAGGGTGCCAGTTTTGAAAATTCTCTGTGCCTGCATAGTAGTTCAGGGTTGAACATGGGGGCCAAGGAATGATTGGTCCTTCCATATCAATATTTTTAAAAATGTATTATTCAAATTCATAAAATCAAGATGAGACCTTAATGTCTATAACATGACTACTGGGTAGGACAAAGACTTCTCGGAGCTATATTCATTACATTACAAATGACTCTCAGTTCACTTGATTTCCAATATGGTGTGTCTTCCAATAATATTTTAGACTTAATTATAAATCTTAAGCAATTAAGTAATAAACATTAATTCTCATTAGGTCCCCATTTTATAAAATGTAGAAGTTAGATACAGGCCTGTGTAGGGATGGAAAGTCTCAATAGCAGTGACAGTCCCAGCTCTCAGAAGAGATAGTGCTTTATTCTGCCTTTCTTGAGGCTCTATTCAATCTATCACATATCATATTAATAAGAAATTCATCCTTATTATACCGAAAGCTTCAAGGGAGCAGAAATAAATTGTATTTGTTTCTCTACCTCACGCAACTCTTAATAGTCTTTACCTATCTCAGAGGTATTTAATAAATATTTATTGAATGAACTTGTATAAACAAAAATACGAACAGTTTAGGAAAATTACTTAAACTGGTAAAAGAAAATCATAACATACATAACCTAATTCTCCTGGGTTAGCTGTGAATGACAAAGATTACTTGATATTAGTGTTAATAAAACCAAAAACTATCAATACCCATACTGATAACATTTCCTTGCATACTCTGAGACAGAGCTGGACAACTTTTTCTGTCAAGAGCCAGATGATAAATGCTTTTCAGCTTGGGCCAAGAGGCACCCTTGAGGATAATATACAGATACTTATATGATGATTTAAAAAGTAACTAAAAATGCAAAGAGACGACTAAGTGACTCAGTCAGTTTGTATTGAAAACAAACAAACAAGCAAACAAAACAAACAGAGGGCCAAGTCTGGTCCTCTCTCTCGGGCTGTCATCTTCAATCCTGTTCTGGGAAGATGATTCTGCTGATTCACAATTTTAAGAGATTCAAGCTTGGAGCTGTCACCTTATGCTAAACCCAGAGCCTTCAAAACTGCGTTCCCCTTGGTAATGGATTTGCCATTTACAAGAGCTTTAATAAGAATATTTGGTCTAGAGGGTGCACACAAATGAGCTTTTTCATTATAGTCATTTATTCATTTACACATATTGTCAAATGTCTATTAAATGCCCATGTAGCTCCCCAGCTACCCTGTTCCTTCAAACAGCCCTCCAGTTCAAGGACAGAGACCCATGTATCCATCCCCTCTCTCCTATCCCTCCCCCTGCAGCCTCTGTGAATCTCCTGGCCTGTCTAATATCCCTTTGCCTGCTGTACATATTCCAGAGGCTTAGCAGACAGAGCAGTTGTGGAATTCTGTGGAAAATATATTTTTATAATTGCCGACAATTTATAAAACACATGCTATTATCATTTCATCATTTACTAAAATGCCTCAGAGAAAGGCAAAACAGTCTTGTTAGCTTTTTTCATCTTGCATTAATAAATACTCAAGGTGAAGGGAAAAGCTGTTTTTGTGTGTGTTTGTTTTCTTATCGCAATTAAGCTGGAAGAGTCTAGCCTACTGCCGTAGTACAGTTGAGTTTTTTATTGGCTTTAAAAAGGCTACAAAATTTCAGTTATTCTTGATGAGTAAAACCTAGAGATCTATTGTACACCACAGTGCCTATAGTTAACAATATTGGATTGTACACCTAAGCATTTGCTAAGAGGGCATTTCTAATGTTAAATGTTTTTAATCCCCACCCCTCTGTCCCAAAATAAAAATAATAGAAAAGCAACAACAAAAAGAAAAGGGTAAGAGGAAGTTATGGGAGGTGACAGATATGTTTACTGCGTTGATTGTGGGTATGGCTTCACAGGTTTATGGTCATCTCCAAAATCATCTAGTATATATTAAATGTGTACAGCTTTTTGTATATCAAGTCTGCCTCAGTAAAGTGGCTTATAAAAATAAAAGCTGTCTAGGTAACTCAGAGCTAGGGAATTGTCATAGTATCATCAACAGTGCCTTGTGGCTTCCTGTGACAGTTTATCTACTTTTATCGTTCTTGAAGAAGCTTCTGTCCAGATGCTTTCCATGTATTTATCTTATTTGACCTTTAACAAATGTCTATCATACTGTCTCTAATTTAAACAGAATTCATAAGAATCAAAGCAATGATTGTCTATGCCACCATTTAGATATAATAAAAGCCTAAATTTTTTTCTAAATAATAAAAAGGTTCCCTTGAATGACAGAAACTGCAATTCCATCAAAGAGTCCAAGAGTTATCATAAAACACTCAGAAATAAATTTACACACAATTCTCAGCAGACAAGCAAAATTGAGAACAGAAAATGGGCTGAGTTTACGGAGTGTACCAAACAGTTCTCTGTCTCAAATGTCGGTTCCCCCTTAATTCATCATTTATTTATCATATATGATATAATTCATCACTATAGACACTTTACCCCCAATATCCAGTATTCTAGACAAACACATTTGGTTCCTCTCTTACTTTGCCCCATATACAGGGTTCTCTCCTAATGCCCTCAGCTCTTTTATCCTCACTTTACCTCCATGTGAGAAAAGCCAGGGACTTAAGAGATGTCACTGGAACATAAAAAGGCATTTACTCTTTGGTACATTTTGATTTGCAGGCTATATACCAGGACTACAATTTTAAAAGCCATAATTATTATACATGTTAAATCATATTGTCAGATTACTATTTTAATGTAATTAAATAAATGAAATCTCTCTCACCTTTCCAATCCTTTTTCTCTCCACTTAATAGATATATTACACATATTTTCATTTATAAATATGAAAAATATGCTGTTGCCATTGTATAGCCAGAGGAGTTAAGTAATATAGAAGTGAAAAGAACTAGTATACAGCCATATCTATTCTCTTGTGCATAGGGTGGTCTGAGAGTTGGGGCTGAGTTTATTTACCACTTTAGTTACTGGCCAGTGTTGCATAAAGACTTGCTGAAGATTTGCATTGCAGTTTATAAACATTGTTTTCTTTTTGTTTATTTTTTCTTATATTTCTAGTAACTTACATAGAGTTTACAGAGCAGCCTCATTTGGTCCTGTTGAGCAGGAATAATTGTTAACTTTATTTTGTAGGTAGAAAAAGAGTCTCAGAGAGGTTGAATGTCTTGGCCAAGGTCACATGGCTCAAAAAAAAAAAAAATCTAGCTTCTTGTCTTAATTCTATCTAGGACTCATCATTTCAGCTTTTTAACCAAGTTCTTTCTTTTTCTCAAACTATATAAAAGTAGAATACATAGCTAAGTAGGGTGAAACCAGCTCAGAGGTGCAATAGACAAAAACACATGGTATTAATTGAAATATTTGATACAGACTGTGTCTAAGCTATTATGATTCTAGAAAATCTGACAAACAGGATTTAGACCCTGAATCCTTTGGGCCATCTGTCTGTGTAATATGGAAGGGGGATATAGTCAAGGATTCTATGATATCTAAAATCACTTGGTATAAAGTGGCTTCTCAAACTGTAGATTTTGTCACCCAGTTCAGTCTAGAGGTATGAGTCTAGGATTGACACAGTGAACGTTGGCAGGAGAAGGGGAATAGTCTGGGATTGCCTGGGAAGGGTCTGCTAGAATGCAGTCACTGCATTTCTAGCAACAAGCAGAAGATCCTGAGTGTCTGTAACATGGATGGGGGTGGTGGGAAAGAAGGCTACCATAGCAATACCAAATTAGAAAATCTTTGTCTGTTCTCTCTTTGAGGTTGTCCGTTACTCAAAAAAAAAAAAAAAAAGCCTAGATTTGCCCCACATAACTAAATCTATGAAGAACCAAGGCAGCTGATCATTAGAATTTATTAAAATCAGACTTCTCAAATTTTGATATTGTTCAGAAAATTGGTATTGATCTGTCACATATATTAACACCTGAGTTACTACCTTCAAAGTCAAGAAGTAAGTCTAAAATTTTGTTGAAATTATTCTTTCCCATTGCATTTAGCCCTGATGAAAACATAATAGAACACACACACACACACACACACACACACACACACACACACACACACACACACCCCAAAACGAAAAACATGAAAAACACTGAATGGTGTTGGTCCCAGAGAAGAAGAATCTTTTGCCATCCTTGACATGAACCAAGTTACTCCCTACCAGGTCTAAAGTGTAGTTCACTGGCCTCAGGCCTCAACTGCGGTCTCTCACTTACGAGCAAGCAGGACCCAAAGAAGCTTGTAACCAGGTCCATACATTAAAGGCATTTATGGATGCTCACCTGAACATCCCCAAAATAGAGAGATAGTAACCCAGTTGGTGAGGGTCTTAAAAGGAGCTTTCAAATGGGACTGATGTTGAACATCAGTGTGTCAATCATTTTTACCTTCAATGTAAAATTAAGTAAAATTTCACTAAAAAATGTATATGCTATGAGGACAGGCTAATTATTGACATTGTACATTTTGCTCTTAGCCTATTTCAAACTAAATCACTAGTATGATGACTAGGATAATCACATAAGATAACTTTGAGACTGAAAGGGGACTCAATTTATAATTATGCCAGGACAACATATATAAATTAGGATTGTTTTAGGCAATCTGTGATGTGTGGTCTTCAACCTATCACTACTTTACAGATGACACAGATGTTCATACTGGCACTCTTTTTCAAAATCTGTATTTTTATCTGATAGTGAGAAATCCTGTCAGGCACTAGAAGCACTCAGAATTAACTATATTGAAAATATAGTACATATACTTCTATTTCTGAAATGCGTAACATACTGTCATGCTTTGGAGTTTTAGTTAAATTTGGAATTAAAGAGAATTATTGCCCCATTCTCCTCTCAATGTTGGTTACTTATTAATGGAAACTTTTTTGGGTGAGTGTAAAAGGCCAGTATGTGTTGGAATACTTCCTGGTGGTAACTGGAAAGGGATGTCTATCAGCTCATCAAACTGGCATGTTGCTGGAAATAAACGGAAAACAAATGATTAAATACGTGATAAATCTGAGTGAAGAGGACTGTGAACCAAAAAGTATCACACCACCCCGTCTGTCTGCAAAGTGACTGTGAAAAATGACATATGAGTCATGGTAGAAGGAACTGTGGCCACTTAGACACTGTGAACTTCACTGGCTTTGACCATGAAGAATAAAGGCAGAATGAAGCATGAAAGTTGGGATCATAGGAGAGAACCCTGCTCCATCACATTCAATGACTCACAACTCTATGCCCTTTTGCTTAATAGTGGTGGGTTCAGTGCTTTGACTTGGATAAATATGTTCTGAAAACCTTTCTAGCCAATGCTGACATCAGCAATGAACAGTTTAGCAGGACCATAGATAGAAGTAGAGGGAAGTTACATAAGACTGAGTTGGTATTTTTGGTTGTATTAATTATTCATTCATAGACAATACTTTTTTTCCTTGAAATTTACAAAGCATTAATGGATCTTCAATTGACCACATCAGGACAGTATACAAGTAACTACTAAACAATGTAAACACGAATCATGTTTTTGAAAATTTTTCTTTGTAGATGGGAAGAACAAAGGGACTAATACTGAAACCCATCACATGATTTAATTTTCAACTATTTAATGAAATTATTGTTATGCTGATTTTGGGAAGGAGAAAACAGAGCCTGAAGTCTCTGACAAATGATAATTTGTCCAATGGATGAGTTTGACTTTGAAATAATGTCTTTTACTGCCAGCTCCACTTCTCACTATCAGATTTGTTTCTCTAGGAATTTCTGTTTCTCTCCTGTTTCTCAGGAGTCTGCCTTTTATTTTTTATTTTTTTAAAAAGTTTCCTTTCTGTAAAGGGCCAGATAGTAAATACTTCTGGCTTTATAGAACAACTACTCAACTCCATCATCCTAGTAGGAGAGCAACCATAGAGTATAACAAGAAATGGGCATGTCCACAGATTCCCACCTCGCCTCCTGTTCCAAAGTGTCCATCAGAAATGAAAGCAAATAAACTAAACAAAATAAATAAAATTATGTAACACTCTAATAGTTAAGTATATCTTATAATTATGCCCCTATAATACCTCCAGTATATAAATCCTGGATAGGAGACAATCGTATTTATTCTGGCATTTGCTAACCTTCCCCTTCCTGGCCTTCCATCCCCTGGGTATCCAATGCTTCCTACTAGAATTATAGTTCTCCTCTCAAAATGCCATCCATCCCTGCCCTTCTTGGCTGACTCTTACATTCTGAATGTTTGATTCTTCAGTTTCCTATTTTTCAAACCTATTCAAAATAGCATCACCTGGTGGAAGGGAAGATTCAATAGCTTTTATCCACATTAAGGCATGATTAGTTTAAAAACTTAATGTGGCAATTTTTTAAATAATTGCAGTTTGGTAATATGCTTAGTTAATTTCAGCAACAATTTATTAAGTCTCTATGCGAGATACTGGGAGTGGGACTGTTTCTAAAGAAACCGATGTATATCTAAAGTCATAAAACTATGCTCTAGTAAACCCCCTCCTATGAACCTACCTCAAGAAAATAATTCAATAGAACAATAATTCCTACACATAAAAAAAAAGTTCATTACTGTGTTTGATGTTGCAAACCCAGCTAAATAGAAACATATTAATGATCTAATACAATTAAAGAAATAGATAAGTAAATCACAGAACATAAAGTAATGATATATTAGGAAATAATCAAAATGATCACCGTGAAGAACAGGAAGAAATATGCAATAGTAAACAAATAAGTGGGATAGACCTGTGTATGATTGGTTTAGGTGACATTTCCTTCTGGCTACACCTCAAATAATATCATGAAGTCAACCATTGATTGCACTTGAAAGATAACTATGCTGCATTAGTATTTCAGTATGGGGCTAATATAGTCTGTATATGTACAAATGCTTGTATATGTAAAGAGTAATAATCTGTCACTTCCTCATACTGAACTCTTTCACAAAAGAAGGAGACACAGACTGCTGAAATCATCGCACAGACCAGGCTTCTGTCATATGACTGAATATTCTTTTTTGTAGTTCTTAATGATACCGCTGCTGAAAAACACAGATGTGCAACAGTTTTTGCTTTTTGTGCATTTTGTTCTTTCATTTTGAAGCCTACTCCCTCATTCCTCAGAGGCCAGTTAGCAATGCAATAAATTAATTTGTACTTTGGAGTGAACTCTTTAATCCCTTTTTGTTCTCTCACCTTCCAATCAAACACACACTCTCACATTTGCATGTATTAACATAATGAAACATTAATTACACAGTGTCTAGGATAGGACAAGCAAAGGGCTTCAATCAATCTCAATAACTCGCATCAGGAAGGTGAACAACGCTGCCCAGCCTTATCAGGACCACATAATAGACACAAACACAGGCTCAGTGCCTGTTGTGAGTGTGATTTATAACCAACATCTAAAAACAAAAAGCAGAAAATTACAAGGAGACTAATCAATAACAATTATCTTAATGATAGATGGACAAATTTTATTCTTTTGTTGGGTGGTATTGCCAGTCTAGTGATTTGTTTGCAACAGGGGATAGAGATTAAGCAGACTGCTCTTGAAAACCAATGAGGTCTGAAAATGCCTAATTCCTGGGTGCAAAGAGTTGTTGCATTATCTGATTTCCCTCAAGAAACTCTGAGAATTTATCTGGAAAAGAAAAGGGACTACCAAGGCCACCCACAGCTGTCTGTCTCTTTTAGCTTTCAGTGGGTCTTCCGGCTCATATATGGTGTTCATCCACTCAAGGTCTGACTCCTGATGGTGTCGGCCTGCAGGACCATAGCTCATGCTTACTGCCAGCATCAGCTCTGACTGACTATTGCTGAGCCATGCCTCTGTTAATTATGTAAAAGTTGATACACACGGGTACTATGTTCGGAACCCACTACTTACAAACATCTTCAATACTTCACATACTTTTCAAGAGTATTTTTTTTTTCAAATATCAATCCTTGAGACATATTTATATTTGGGTTCACAGAAACCCAGTTCTTATTGGATTTCTTCATAGACCATGATGGGATGAGATGGGAAGGGAAGGGGAGGAGACGAGAGGGGAGGGAAGGAAGGGAAGGGAAGGGAAAGGAGGGGAAGGGAAGGAAGGGAAAGGGGAAGGGAAGGGAGGGGAAGGGAAGGGAGGGGAAGGGAAGGGAGGGAGAGAGGAAGGGAAGGGAGGGAGAAGAGGGAAGGAAGGGAGGGGAGGGGAAGGGGAAGGAAGGGAGGGGAAGAAAAAAGAGGATGTTGTGGCATTTCTCAGAGGACATGCCTCTGGACCATGGTTTCTCAATGTTGACATTATTGACACTTGGAACTGGATAACTGGATAATTCCCTGCGCCAGAAAGCTGAGCTGTACATTATGAGAAGTTTATTCGCATTCCGTCTCTACTCACTAAATGCCAGTACTCTTTCCTCTCCTCTTCCAGTCAGTCATGACAACCAAAAACATCCCCAGGCACTGCCAATATCCCTCCCATGGGGGAGAGGCAAAATCATCTCCAGTTGAGAACCACTGCCCTATATCCTTCCATAGAAGAACCATATTCATTTAAAGAAAAACTAAAGTTGATTAAAACAAACTGCAAAAGATTAGATTATGTGAAAAACTTTGTCATCGAATATTCTTTGAAATAAGTGGATTTCACTCAGCTAAGTCAATACTTCAAGGCATTTATAAAACACCGATGAAAGCCAAGAAACCTAAATTCTATTCCTGATGATCCCATCCTGATTGAGTGGCCTCAGGCAATTAATCTTCTTTTTGCTTTGTGTCACTTTCTTTCTCTGGGAAGGGAAGAGCTTAGACAAAGTGACTTACAAGTCTGACATTCTATGGTTCTACCTCTAGAAGAGTTGACTCATATGGCTTAGTTCTTTTCCAGGACAGCCCACAAGTCCCCTGAACGTCCACTCAGCCCTTCCCTCTCAGAGCAGTGTTCCTCAATGACCTCAGCATAATCCCAAATTCTAAACCTACAAGAAAGAAAACTATAAGCATTAAAATCTGAATATGTAACTCAGAAAAGGTAGGGTTAGTTCCTGTTTCTGTGTTTCTTCAGAGAGACAGAAACATCTGGGAGCAAGGATTAGTTAGAGCTTCTTTAATGACTTGGGAATGATCAAAAGGCAAGCAAATAAACAAACAACAACCAAAGAGATCATTTAACCAAGCTTATATACTGCCTATTGTGCTAAAGCTTTCATTTTTTTTCCCATTATAATAGTTTTTATTCAAGGTAGAAACTATACTTAGGGGGGGAAAAAAGCAATTGTTAAAAATCCAATTTTCCTGAATTTGACCCTATGAGCAGTGAGGTCTTGGAAGCACATGCTTTCTGATTTGTGGTTCTCAGAGCCCATTAATATTTGTAATCACTTCTCCAAATACATACACTCTTCCATAGATCCCTAGAGATTCTAGAGACCAATCTGCTCTTTTGACAGCTGTCAAATCCTTGTTTGCATGAAAGATGCAACAAGTCAATGAAATCATCCTTCAGGACTCCCAGCCCTGTCAGCTATTGGCTATTGAGACTCATCCATCTGTAGGCCCTCATTTGGGCCCTCTCATAACTGATATGTTAGCTTGTGCATTCCTGCAATTGCTCAGGTGAGTACAAAATAAAATGACATGACAGAGACACAACAATATAATTCTCTACATCCAGAGACTTGAAAGACCCGCCTGCCAATATACCACAGTGTGTTCCCATTTACAGTGCATTTATCTCAACAATGTGTTCAGGAAATCATCTTTCATATAGGTTGTACCTGTCTCTTTTCATTGCCTCTCAACATTCTAGAAGATGCATCAAAATACAATGATCCTTATATTTTCATGTATAACAATCTTGGGAGAAAGCAACTATCTTGCTCTCAGAAATGGAACGCATGGCAGTAATACTCCACAGAGAAACCTTTAGCCTGCACACTTGGTAAGATCTCTCCTAAGTGTCACTGCAGTTTAGCTGCCTCTGGTAAGATAAAGAACTTTATTTCTAAGGCCACAGGCACCAAATAATTTATATTAGTAACAACTACTGAATGCTTTTGTCAGCAGCTTATGATCTTCTCATAATAGTTCTCTATTTTATTCATTAAGAAAGAGGGAGAGAGGGAGGGAGAGTGAGAGAGAGAAAGAGAGAGAGGTCATAATTACACGGGGAAGGTACTTCTAAATCCCAGAAACCTTATCCTCATCAATTGAAAAGCTATACTGCTTTACGGCTACACATGAACACTCTGAAAATGCAAGCCTCTCGTTTGAACCAAGCATTGACCAGAAGTTGGGGGGGAAATGTTTACCAGTAGGTGAAAAAAATTGCATTACTCTAATGAAGTGGGAGAGTTGGAAAAGCAAATACCTAATTCATTGCAAATGCATAACTACTCTTCCTCTATTAAATGAAAGCCACAATAAAACTGATGGGCCATGGGTTATGAATACGTTGTTCTGGGTTTTCAAAACCCAAAGATATTTAAAAAACCATAATCCAAACATAATCAAACTGTAAAGCATTCAATAACAAATGTGTACATCTCAGCCCTGCCATTCCAGCCAGCACCACCAGCAAAATCCCCCTTCCCTGCTCTCCTGAACAGCTGTATTTGGTTACACTTCATGAAAAGTCACAGTTTCCAGAGCTCGAACGATTCAGTGGATGTGGCAATTTCAACATAAAGAAATTAAAATTTAAAAATAAATAAATAAAAGTATCTGTGGGTCATAAACTTGCAAGCTCAGCAGTTTTAATGTTTAAAATAAATGTTTAATATCCAACGGCAGGATTAGGTGATATTACAAATGTGGATCGTTTTCTTCTCTGAGATGAACAAAGCAAATAGGAGGAGGAAAAGCAATCAAAGTTGCAGGAGCCTGAAACTCTGTTATTCATTACACTATCAGCTTCATGTCAAAACTGGTTGTCATATTTTCTAAGTCCTTATCCCAATAATTTATTAATCCACATCAGTTTCAGGCAAATAAGAGATGTTCCTGTTGACCATAGTAAAAAATGTTGATCAGCTGTAGTTATTTTCAAAAGAATAGCACTAATTTTATAATTGATTGAGGGTAAAAGACTAGAAAACATCACCTGCCCACACACAATAGAAAAAAGAAAATTTTAATTGCCATAACTAATCACTATGGATTCCCATCCCTTACTGCTTTCTTGTGACTGTGAAAATTATTGCTGCAACAATATCATACCTACAGATGGCTTCTATCAAAATAGACGAACATACTTTTTATCCTCAGTTATATGAGAGAGATCCTTATTTGTTAAACTCTTAGGAAAACATCCAGGGATCCCCTAAGCAAGGGAAACTTCTAGAGTGGGGTGTTCCCCAAAGCTGGTAGCTTTCCTTTCATAATTAAGATGAATAATGATAACATTAATAACATCTTTTATTACTGAGTCATGTTTAATTTGATAGTCACTGTTAAAAATCTCTTACACATTATCTAGAATATTCCTCCTAGTTGACCTATAATAGAGGTACTACCATTATCTCCATTTATAGATGAGTAAATTATGGCTCAGAGAGGCAACACAAGTTGGCCACTGTCATCCAGCTAATTAGAGGCAGATCCAGGACTTGAACTTGAGTCTTCCTTGCTCTGGAGATTGCTTTTGATCAGAAGATTGCATTTAGAGTTGGGGGACATCAGTTCCAGGGCAAAAAAAATTAAATATAAAATTTATTTTAAAGTGTTCATCAATTAAAATAACTAGGGGAAAAAAGAGAGATATACACAGATAATGCTGAAGAGTCCAGTGTATTTATTGGGAGGCAAGTGAGGCATATGGAAGGTGGGATATGAAAGAAGTGACATATATAGACCAACGGAGAAGAAATGAGATAATACTATAAATGATAAAATCAACCAAAATTAAGGCACTATGGTGGGGAGAGATGGGATTCAACAAGAAAGTGACCACAGTATGCAAGATTCACTAGACAACAGGAGAAGGAGAAAGCCATCAACTTGTGGTTAAGACCACAGACTCTGAAGGCAAGTATATCTAGATTTAAACTTAATTTCTGCCACTGACCAGTTATGTGACCTCTATAAATTACTCACCTTCTCTTTTCTCTTCCATATGGCAAGAATAAATGTCACCATCCATTTGCTAAAGCAGTTGGTATTTTTTTTAACTAAAGCATTTAATTTATTGCCTGTAGTGCTTAACAGTGGATCATTTATTATGATCAGCATAGGTCAGAATTTGATGACTCACCATCAGTGTGACCTTGAGTAAGTTACTATATTTCTCTGTCATTCCATGTACTTATCTTTAAAATGAAAATGAGGGGTACCTGGGTGGCTCAGTCAGTTGAGCATCTGACTCTTGATTTTGGCTCAGGTCATGATCCCAGGGTCATGGGATCAAGCTCTATGTCTGGCCTTGTGCTGAGTGTGGAGGCTGCTTGAGATTTTTCTCTCTCTCTATCTCTCCCTCTGCCCCTCTCTCATGTTCACACTCTTCTCTCTCCAAAATAAAATAAAATAAAATTATATTAATTAAATTTAATTAAGTATAATTTAACTTAATTTAAAAAGATGATATTAAAGTTCAACATGTTCTACCTGATTAAATGAGATAACTCATGTAAAAAGATATTGAAGAGTATAAAAATATTATTACAAGTGTGTGTAGAGGAGGTGGGCTAATGGATCAACCTCTATTAGTGTTGGACTCACCATGAACATTTGATCTAAACAATGGTGGGCCATTGTCTGAACTAATCTCTATTGAGGAAAGGAATTAATAAGGTGGGGAACTGGTATGCATTTCATGTCTAATGAATATTTTTCATCTCTATTGCCTCTTTCAGTCTCTTGCTTCCCTCTCTATATTTTATATATATCATCTCAGTCAAAACCATTTCATTTAAGACATTGACTGCCTGGGTGGCTCAGTTGGTTAAGTGTCTGACCTTTGATTTTGGATTAGGTCATGACCTCATGGTTCATGAGCTCAAGCTCCATATTGGGCTCTGCACGTTCAGTGTGGAGTCTGCTTGGGGTTCTCTCTTTCCCTCTCTCTCTCTCTGCTCCTCCCTGACTTGCACTTTATCTCTCTCTGAAAATAAATAAACTTCAAAAAAAACCAAACATGTAATTCCTCATTCCTAGTAAGATGAAGTACCTTCTATCATTGTGAGATAACAAAACACACATACACACACATAATGTACACACATATACATACACACAATTATATATACACATACACGTATGTATATATCTGCCCTCAATTCTTGGCATAGAGCTCCTTGTAATTTCCTAAATAATATGAGTATTGGGAGCGTTTGTTTTAATATTGGTTTTTGATCCTAATTCCTAACACAGAGCTCCTAAAACTCTTGTAAATTCTTGTAAATATCCATGTCTTTTACGTTAATGAGGTGACTTTCCGTGGGGGTTCCTGGATGGGGGCTGGTCACAAGAAAGATCAAGCCATGATTAGAAGCTTAGGATTTTCAGCCCCAACTCCCATTCTCCAGAGAGGGAAGAAGAATTAGAAGTGAAGTTAATGATCACTACTGCCTACATCCACAGGCAGAGCAGAGACTTTAGGAGGCAATGCCATGCACAGCAGAGGATGAGGTGGGTTCTTGTCACCTAGGCTCTCAGCTTCATTCAGACCCTACATAGGCTCCCTTTGTGAGCCTTCATTGGTCAAGAGCTCTGACCCTGAGCCTAATGATTATTGCATACTGCAAAAGAGGACTCAGACTCAGGGAAAGTGTGGTCACTCATGGCCAGGCATTTCCTGGTTAATCAATCACAGGCTACACTGGAGACTGCTGTTGATGTAGCCTGGTGGACAGCTGCCTACAAGGAAGGCTTTGAAAGAGACTGGCAAGAATCTCTGGCAACCAAACACTTCTTAGTTTGTAGTTTGGTTTTCTCTTCTTTGATGAGAAAGACTTTTTATGGTACCAAGATGAGGTTTCAAATACAAATATTTCTGGAAGAGGTAACAGTTTTACTAAGGTTTTTACTTTGATTCTTTCCTGAGATTAGTCTTTCACTGGCAGATAAAGGAAGGCTGAGACTCCACTCAAGTTTGTGGAAAGGGTCAGATAGAGCCATGGCATGCTTATTGTGCTGGTGTACCTACGCTGATTCTGTGGGTATGTATTTGAATGGCATAATAAAGAGAAGATAGCCTTTGCTTCAAGAAGACTTTAAGGGCACCTGGGTGGCTCAGTTGGTTAAGTATCCTACTCCTGATTTCCCCTCAGGTCATCATTTCACGGTTTCATGGTTTGTGTTCAAGCCCTACACTGGGTGTTATGCTGACAGTGTGGAGCCTGCTTAGGATTCTGTCTCCCCATCTATGCCCCTTCCCTTCTCCTTCTCTCTCTCAAAACAAATAAAAATAAACTTTAAAAATAGAAGACTTTAGGCTACTATGGCTAATGGGCATGCACATGATTTCTAAAACAGGATTTGGTGATCAAGTTATTCTCAGTCATCTTGGAAAGATTTCTAGATTAAGTTACAATTTCAAGGTAAGGAAAATTGATGAGTTCTGGTACCACAGGAAAATCAGGCAGGGTTTTTTTAAGTAAGAGAAAAAATACGAAGTGCAGGTGAACTAAAATTGGCTATTTAGATCAGATTTTAAAAAATAGAGTAGAAGAGGACAATCTATGAAAACGAGATAACAGGTTAAGTTAAAGGGAAGATGAAGTTGCTATTTGGTGGAGAAATTGAAGGGCAGTCACTAAGATCTTAAGTACTCACAGCTGTTCCTCTCTGACTCTTTCTAGCCTACTTAGCTGTGGCTTTGACTATTGTCAGCTCACGGAATCAAGCTTTCCCAGTCCTGAGACAGGCTGACCAGACAAAAGGTTTGCACTTACAAGCTGATGGGTCTGGAATTAGTCATGTTGCCATAAATTAAGGAGTTAGGGTATCTGAGGGTGAGGATTACAGCTCCCCATGCCCTCATTTTTAGGATTTGTCTTGTCTGTGTGATTCGGGCTTCTAGTACTACCTTCTCAATTTATACAATAGTTCTCACTCTGGTGTATAAAGTCCTTAACATAAACTTGCTTGGCTATGCTCTTAATCCAAACTAGCCCTTATGAGCCTGGCTCACCAGTCAGATAGACCATCCCAAGCCATAATGAGTAATTTGTCTGATCTCAAGTATGTCAGCTGTAGGGACCTCCTATGCCCAAGTCTCACCCTCCAGAACTTAGAGTCTTTGAAGTATGGTCTTCATGTCCTTTTGGAGATAATAATTTGGTATGGAGGACTACTAAAGCCATATGTGCTCTTTCCTAGGCTTTTCTCCTTTATATTTCAGCCTACAACTGAGGTTCTACAATGGCTCAGTGTTCTATTACTCTCAGACCTGCAATAATTATCTCACTCATGGTAGCAACCGACAGAATTTGTGCTATCCATAATGGCATAATCACTGGTAGATATTCTGAACTGTATTTGTGTTAAATTCCATGCCTAATTCATTAGGGCTGTATATTAGATTTTTACAATTATCGATAATAAAAATATTCCAAAAAATATTCCATTTGAATTTAAAAGTATAGATTAGCAATTATAATAAAAAGACAAAAACATGGAAAATATGGTAGGGAGGTCAGTTCCAGAATTTCAATCACTGAATAAAATGTCCTGGAGACAGGTGATGGAGATACTGGACAAAAGGACATTATCAATGAATTCAAGAAAATCTCCCAAAACTGAAGGATACACAGTCCTTTCAATGTACACAGTACACAGGGACTAAAGTCCAGATTAAACAGGTCTATATCCACTTCATGACAAACACCCATAACAAGGTATTTCTTGAGAATTTAGATCACTGTGGACAAAAGGAATATCCTGTAAGTATCCAAAAAGAGAAACAAAGAGAAAGAGAACCTAACAGGATCAGGTATCAGAATTCATCAGATGTTTCAAAAGCAAGTCTGGAAGCTAGAAAACAATAGAGCCATACCTTCAAATTCTGGAGGAAAACATTCCCTTAGTAAGAATTCTATACCCAAGCAAACTACCAATAAAGTGAGAGGAAAGAACAAAGACATTTTCTGACATGCAAAGTTTCAATCTAACTCCCCACTTCACCCCATGAATCCTTTCTTAGGGAGCTACTTAAAGATATAATTCATCGAAAGGGAGAGATAAAGAGGACACAAGCTTCAGGAAATGGGTGCTGCAACACAGAAGGAAAGTGGAAGGAAATTCTCAGAACAGTATTGAAAGGGGGTTCTGCTTATAGTAATGCCCATGGTGTAGCAGTGAACCATTCTACACTGGAGTAGGTCCAGAATCTCTGGGAGAAAAGGTACCTCTGGAAGAAACATATGTTGACAGATATGCCTGAAGAACTGGGAGATTTATGTTCATAATGAAGAGATAAGTCCATTAAAACTAAGAAAATAAAGCAAAATCATACAAATAACAAAAAGCAACCATAGGATACTCTGATACCATATTGTAAACACTGAATCATGACCTAAATAAAACTAAAGCAGAACTTTACTGGGCATCTAAGAATGAGAACAGGGCACATATATGGTAGAGGCGAATGGGTGAAAAGGTATTAAAGAACATGCTGTGTTTGTCACAGCAGGAGGTCAGTACATAATGCTTCAAGTGGAAAATTATCGAAAAGGAGTAATATAAGCATGTTACTTAGATGTGGGGAAAAGTCATAATAATCAGGAATTGGATGTGGTTACTTCTGGAAGGGGAAGAAGAGCTGGCGGTAGGGGCAAGAAAATATTTTTATAACAAGCCCTGCAGAACTCTAGAGCTCTTTAAATCATGTACATGTGCAGCTTGAAATAATTAATGCAAAATGGATTTTGCCTAATTCTAAAAAGTGATTTGATGTACGTCTTGGCCAGGAGACCACCATACCTGGAGAAGAATCTGGGATTAAGAAGGATGAATGAGGGGCGCCTGGGTGGCTTAGTCGGTTAAGCATCCGACTTTCGCTTAGGTCATGATCTCGCGGTTCGTGGGTTCGGGCCCCACGTCAGGCTCTGTGCTGACTGCCGGCTCAGAGCCTGGAGCCTGTTTCAGAGTCTGTGTCTCCCTTCTCTCTGACCCTCCCCTGTTCACGCTGTCTCTCTCTCTCTCCTAGAAATAAATAAAAATATTAAAAAAAAAAAAAAAAAAGAAGGATGAATGAGGAGGAGCACTGGGACTTTAATAATAGTGACATATTTCTTAGTGAATTCCTCCCCACCTTGCCTTTGGAAAAATGCCAGTTGTTTGTTGACATATCATCTAGTTTTTCTCTCTTGAGGCAAGGTATCATCTGAGAGTTAAAAGTTTGGCTTCACAAAATTATGACTTGTCTTCACAAAATCCAATGCCACATGGATCAAGTCAAATCCAACCTGATCTTTCATATTTGGAGCAAATAGTACTGTAAACCCCTCACTGTCCTGGTAAGCACAGAGTTTGTTTCATAATAACATTATTTTTAGAATTTTGTGAGCTTGACAGAAAAACAGAAGGAACAGCCCAACATTAAATTATTCACTTGAACAACTTTCCAAATTGAAATCACAAAGATTGCAAAGTACAGAGTTGTAACTACACAGGAACCCATTTGAAATAATTTCAGATCTGAACGTTGCCATACGGTCCTATTGATTTTGGTGGAGGCAGCCTACTCATGAGGATAACGCTATGCAGATGGGGCAGTGGCATTGGGGCCCTTTGCCAAGACCAAGTCTGGCCCAGCCCACCTCTGGCACCCAGATTCTTTGTATGTAATCTGTAAGGATTATATATCTTTTCAAAGGGGACCAGAGGAGCTCAGGCTGGAACAGAAGATGTGTTCATAACATTAGTTATCCTTCAGATGAGAGGACTTCTGCTGTGAGGACCATGTGGCTGTCTGTCAGGGAAACAAACTCATTTGCCATACCTAAATGCTAGTCTTCTCTCAGCCAGGTACCCAGGGAGCAGGATGAGGTTGCAAGTTAGGGAATCCTGCAGGAGAGGCCCAGGCACATTTACCAGGTCAATGCACGTGATTCTATGCACGTGGTTTCAATAATAAGTAAAATGGCTGTATTAGTTTCATGGTTAGGAGACATCTTTCCTCACATCTAATCTCATCTCAATTTTCCCTTCTTTCACCCTTTTTCACATTTAAAAAGAATGTGCCACATCACTTATTGGTAGAATACGGGGTGCCCTACTGGCTCAAAGGCACAAGCCACATTTCTAGGTCTCAGAGACTCACTCTTCTCTATAGGAAGCCCTTCCTATCCCCTGTGACAGTAACTCCAAGTCCTAATTAGCTGACACTTGTAATCTCAGTAATCAGTGTCATCTGGATAAACCAACTCTGGACCTATATAATTCAAAATATAATTCAGGGGCACCTGGGTGGCTCAGTCAGTTAAGCGTCCAACTTCAGCTCAGGTCACGATCTCATAGTATTTGGGTTCAAGCCTCGCATTGGGCTCTGTGCTGACAGCTAGCTCAGAGCCTGGAGCGTGTCTTTGGATTCTGTGTCTCCCTCTCTCTCTGACCTTCCCCTGCTTACGCTGTCTCATTCTCTCTCTCTCAAAAATAAATAAGACATTAAAAAATTAAAAAAAAAACAAAATACAATTTGAAAATTATATATAATTTAAAAATTTCGTAGCGAATGAGCAGAGAGATAACATGGTAAAATTACCTTCATTAATTTTAGATAAGATGGATTCAAAAATTATTTTCATTTCATCTTTTTAAAAAGTCAACTCTATATAGATGATGGGGCTGTACAATCTCTGTTGTGCCAGGCTTGCCTTCAGCCTCGGAGGGAATCTTTGGGAATCCTCCTGAATACTGGGAAGTCACAGAAATACATATGGAATATTTCCTGAGTATGCCTCTGCCCAAGCTACCTGTCACCTTATTGTATTCAGCCTGTGGGTATCATTTTTCTCTCCTTATCTCTCCTCTACAACAACGACCTGAGATCACCTTAAAATGAAATTCAGAGCTTGATAGTCCTCTCCTTAAACATTTCTGAAAGTTCTGTTGCAGGGACCCTCAGGTCCTGAATGTGAACCCCCGTTAAGTTCATGATGAAGCTTTCTGGCATCCCGCTCTTCATCCTATGCCTTGATCATCATGCTGAGCCCCAAGGGCCTCCTTTCTGCCTTTTTTTTTTTAATGTTTTTTATTTATTTCTGAGAGAGAGAGACATCGTGAGCAGGGGAGGGTCAGAGAGAGAGGGAGATACAGAATTGGAAGCAAGCTCCAGGCTCTGAGCTAGCTGTCAGCACAGAGCCTGATGCGGGGCCCAAACCCACAAACTGTGAGATCATGACCTGAGCCGAAGTCAGACGTTCAACCAACTGAGCCCCATCCTTTCTGTCTTTTGAACTCACCACTCTACCTACCCAGAATGGTCTTCCAAAATGTGTACCTGATTAATTCCTACTCATCTTTTGGTTTCTGCCTAAGTATCATTTCCTCTGAGAAAATCTTCCCCACAGATATGCAAAGGAAAAGCAGGACCTCCTCCCAATTCAATTCTCTTTCATGGCATGTTGTATTGGTTCCTTAACAATTTGTAGTAATAGATTTGTTTTGTGTTTTGTGGGTTATAATGATTTCCCCCACAGGACCATAAATGCCATGAGGATGGTTTCTGTTCCTTTATGTCCCCACTTTACACAGTGCCTAGTCGAGTGCCTACCGTATTTCAGGAGCATAATAAAAATTCTTGTCCACATAGATGAATGTATAGTCTCCCTCCCTGAGCCCCTGTGCTTCTAGGGAACTGTCACAAAACTTCATTCTCTTAACCACTCACTTTGCATCTATTGCAGGTCCTGGCAAGTACTTTAAACATTGGTTTTCTTTTCCATTTTTCTTTTCGGGAAGGTGTTTATAGTGGGTTGAGTCGTGTCCCCACCAAAATTTATATCCTCTTGGAACCTCAGACTGTGACCTTATTTGGAAATAAGGTCTTTGCAAATGTAATTAAGGATCTTGAGATGAAATCATCCTGTTCAGGTGGACCCTAAACCCAATGAGTGATCTCCTTATAAAAAGAGTAGAGGACACAGAAAGACACAGACTCACAAGGAAGAAGACCATGTGAAGACAAATGCAGAGGTACAATGAGGCAGCTACAAGCCAAGAAATGCTAAGGATTGCAGGAGCCACCAGAAGTTGGAAGATGCAAGCAGGTTTTTTTTTTCCTACAGGTTTCCTGGCTAAGCGGGCCTGCTGGCATCTTGACTTTGGGCTTCTGGCTTCTATAACTGTAAGAGAATACAGTTCTGTATTTTTTTAAACTAATTTTTTAATGTTTATTTTTGAGAGAGAAAAAGAGACAGACCATGAGCAGGGGAGTGGCAGAGAGAGGGAGATGCAGAATCTGAAGCAGTCTCCAGGTTTGGGCTGACAGTACAGAGCCCAACGTGGGGCTTGAACCCACAAATCTGGAGATTATGACCTGAGCAAAAGCTGGATGCTTAACCGACTGAACCATCCAGGCACCCCAATTTCTGTTTTTTTTGAGCCACCTAATCTGTGGTCAGTTGTTTATGGTATGGCTAGAAAATGAATACAGTGCTCTAAGAGTGCCCGTATTATTGCGTAACCACTATGACTTCCTTTCACAAAATTACTGAACAACACATCAGTCCAGAGATAAGGGCCCATATTAATAAGTTAGCTCAAAAATTCATTTACAAATACACAGAGGAACAACAGAATCAGCATCTTGGAATGAAAGGGAGCATTATAGGTTATTTTGTTCAGCCTTCCCACAATACCAGTGCTCTCTGCAGAGCATCCCTCACAGATGGTTCTCTGACTTCTGCTAGAGGACAGGACACTCACTATTCCCCAGCACTGCACAGATACAGAACTCCTAAGGAAAATAGGCCTGTAACTCCCAGCTGATAGGCTAAGACTGCATTGATTACTGCAGCTGCAAGGTGCTTTATGGTTTCAAGGAAGAAAAGCCACTACAAAGAGTGGTAACTTCATTGTTTAAGTGTTGACAAAATCTTGCCCTATTTTTCTTAAAACGAATTCAATTTTTGCAATAAAGAAATAAGAGAAATATCCTTTGGTGACATGTTTTTATTCAATTATCTCTGTCCAAGTCCCTGCAGCAACCAGAGAATAGAGTTAATTTTCATACTTGTGACCAACACTCCAGTCAAATTAATTCAGATCAACTATGACTTATTGAGCACGGTTTTTGTTTTTTTTTTGTAAATGTTTTCCTTTTATTTTTTAAAGTTTATTAATTTCTTTCTTTTGAGAGAGAGAGAGAGAGTGCACATGTGAACAGGGGAAGTGCAGAGAGAGAGAGAGAGAGAGAGAGAGATTGAGAATCCCAAGTAGGCTCTACATGGTCAGCACAGAACCCCACAAGGGGCTTAAACTCACCAAGTGTGAGATTATGACCCAAACAGAAATCAAGAGTTGGCTGCTTAAGCTACTGAGCCACTCAGCTGCCCCGGTTAACATTTTCTTGAAGAAAAACACAGATCTAGAAAAGTATGTCAGTCATAGCATACAGCTCAATGAATCTTCACAAAGTGAACCACTTACATAGCCCACACCCAGATGAGAGAAAGGGAGACATATTAGCATCCCCAGGCTCCCCTCCTTTCTCCTCACAGTCACCGAAGCCACCAAGGGCAGGCAGTCCCCCTCATGACTTAGAAGTCACTACATTAAACCTTGTTAGGTTTTGTGTTTGTTTTCTTGTCCTTTTTTGCATGTGAGTATGGTAAAATGTACATACTATAAAAGTTACCATGTTAATCACTTTTAAATGCACAGTTCAGTAGCATCAAAAGTTATGCCCGATTTTGAATCTGATGTAAGCTGAGTCCTACAGAATATACTGTTATGTATGATTTCTTCCATTTAGCATCTGTTTAAATCAAGTCATGTCTCTGAAGAGACAGTAAATAATTGCCTTTTAAGGTATTTTATCCATTGAGGAACGGTACCAATGAAAACTCTAAAATGGGTGGCTTCACGGGTTCAGAGATCCCTGGAGACATGTATTATATTGGTGTCCATTACACATAAATGCAGATTTAAGCCTCTCAAATCACTCCCTTGGTGACCATCTGCACTCTGCGGGCAACGTTTCAGTGTATGTGGTTTCTGAGCATTCAAATCCTAGGGTATGTGACCACTGTGAGAAGCGTCTTGGCTGATCCCTGGGCTGGATGTTATGGAAGCCCTTAAGTAGATGGACCTTTCCCTTTTGGAACAAACAAGATGTGGAAATTCTCTTAACTTAAGCCAGAAAGAGGTAAGGAGTGACCTGAACCTCATGTGCCCTAATAGTGTCGATTAAATGAAAGCAACCCTATAAACCTGAACTTCTGATTTATAACGTGTGCTGTTTTAAAGGTTCTATGACATGCAGTTTAACGAACTAATATAAAACATTTTTATTTAGCTTCATGGGCCTTGTTCCACTAAATATCACATTCCCCTCTGCACCAGAAGTTGTGGAATAGTACTGCTCATCCTGTTTACAAATCTAGACAACTCTTGGCCAATCTGTGAGAGCTCCATTGACTTATGTTCCCTGGGGCTCTCTTGCGGTCAGTTTTCACCAGAGAGAAGATTCATCTATGTGGTCGGCTACTTCCTAGTTTGTGTACATGGTTGAATAAGCAGACCGCACCTAGAGAGGGGAAAGATATAATACTCTGGTTCTTTGTCACTTGTTATCACATTTGGATTCCCACCTAGGAGTCTGTTCTTTGCCCTGTTTTTAATATCCTAGAATCTTCGTTAAAGAATGATCAGAGAGTTTTAAAATTAAGAATGGTTTCAGAATGTAGAAATCGTTGCCTATAGTCAGAGGCAGAATAGTCATAGGCAGAAACAGGAGAATTCTCAGAGGAGCTGAAGGGCAGTAAAATTATATGCACACATAAGGAGGGCAGCAGGGAACTAGTGCAGATTCTTTAAATAAAGAATTATGAAATCATATGGAAGATGGTGATTTTTTTTTCCATGACAGCCCAATACGAAATCCTATCTTTATCTCTCTTGCAGGTGGAACCTTTATCTGACAGCCATGCCTCCAGTACAGACAAGGGTAATTGTATCGTGTTCCTAATTGAGAATCATACTTATTTATCTTCACCATCCATCACACAAAGGACCTTGCCAAGCACAACGTTCTGACCCTCAATCATAAGCCGCATGTGAGACTACGGAGGTTTGCGTGAGCAGCTGCCACCGCCATATCTTATTACGTCTTCAAGAGCTTCCTTGCTGTCCACCAGTGAGGTCAGGAGTATCACCCTTCCCCCCACTGTCCATCACTGGTGACAGGTAAGGGGGAGGACAGCCTCAGAATGGTGGTGCCCAAGGAAGCCCAGGGTTCACAAGGTGGAACTGATTGCCAACATGACAGATTGTCTGTTTCATATGCAAAAGAGGAAGGAAAGGCAGAGCCCCTTGGGACCACTGCGCTCCACAGCAGGCAAGCACAGCCTGCAGGCACAGGGCAGGCAAGCCAAGGCCTAGCAAGGGCCCCTGTGGCGGGCTGAATCAGTGAACAGTGAACCGAGAGCAGCAAAGACCCCAGCCCTGCATCTGCTCCCTAGTCCTGAGCCACAGAGTGGGAAAGGACTTTGAGATACCTACGCCACTCCTTCTTACAGATGAGGAAACAAAGGCACTGAAGGGTGACTACCAGGTTCAGGTCATGCACCTGATTAGTGCCATGGCTAGAAGGGGAACCCAGTTCACCTGACTCCTAAGCTGGAGATCCTTCTCCTGTATTTATGGCTTCCAAACCCAGAAAAGCAGCTTCCTCAAGAACAAATGAGTACAGTGCCAATGGGTGACTCTGGGTGGGGATGTCGGATTATACAGTTAGACTCTATATGAAGGGGCAAGAAACCTATGCACAGCACTCACACCAGCCTAAGGCAATTCAAGTTCAGGAGGGCTATTTTAATTAGGAGTAGAGGACTGCAGGGTCTTTCAGTGGGTCTCCAAAGTGGGCCTTCATGCAGAATTATTCTATAATAGTAGGAGTTTCCTATAATGGTAATGATTTGTAACACCCATTTGCATGTTCGAACGCCTTAACAAAATGAACAATTGGACTATTTTATATTAAAAATAATCCTTTTTCTAAGAAAGGAAAATTAAAGCTGAAGGGAGAAGAGGTTAAGTGGCATCTTCCCCCTCCAATCCACCCACTTCCCCAAAAAAGCAATTATGAGAGAGAAAGAGAAAGCGTGGAAGGAGGAGGGAGAAATGGAATTATCAGTACACATAGTATCAATTTAATCCTTAATTAACATGTAACCATTGAATACTGTTAATGGAATGACCAGTATCTGATAGTCAAAATTGTAATGGGTGATGAATGTGCCTATAAATAATCAGAATTCAAATGGATGAGATGCTTATCCAAATTATCAAAAGGTCTCAACTCACTCACCACCCAGATAGGATCATTCCTTCTCCCAATATAGCACATGCCTTCCAGTTCAGTATACAACACTACCATTTCTAACCATTTTAAAACAAAACAAAAACACTGGTGATATTTTAGAAAACTGTTATGGAGCTAATTTCAAAAAGTTACTACCTTAAATCGACTGCTTCCATTCTTGCCTGCTCCCTCTCTTGCTTTGTCTATTTACCTGGGTTTTATATAGTTATAAACAAAATGCTTACTGAAATTTTCAAATAATAATGCAATACAATTGAAGTCTGTCCCAAAGGTGCACTTCTTATGAAATGTTAGTGATTCCTCAGGGTTTATATGCTACCTTGCCCTGCACCCTAAGGTCAAACAGACTGGTTTAGCATCTTTGCTCTACCTCATAACTAATAATGTGTACTCTGCTAAGTGGGCCAGGCATACTCATGGCATTTATCACATAAGTCTGTTGCAAGGATTTTATATACGGCACATATAAAGTACTTAGAAACATAGGTTGTAGTTCAGTGGTAGCACTTAAGTTGTCTAAAAGTCCCCAGACGATATTTTGTGGTTTTACAACAGAGTCCAGACAGTTAAATCCTCCTAAGACCTGCTCACTTTACTCAGAGTTATCATTTTCCTTTCTTTCAAGTTCTGCATGAACTTACAACATTGGTTTGCTCTGGTGTGGAGTATGTTTTAACTACGCATGTCCGGCCAGCAAGAACCAAGGGCCTCCTTGTTTTGCGCTTAGCACAGTGCCACATGCAATTACAAGCTTACCGCTCCCATTCTGATGATAATGACGATGACAGTAATGGCACCATTGATGATGGCTAAGAGATGACAAATAACCTGAAATTCAAAACTTGCCCGAGGTGGGGCCACCTCTCCCTAGCTCTGGGCTGAACACAATAAAAATGATCATCTCAATCATGGATGCAATTAAACATTTCCCTGCAGGAATCTGAAAGTAAAAGATCCATTAAGTACATAGGGGCTACCCTGGGGAGTATTTTGTGTCTTTTCATGCTGCAGACTGTGATTCAAAATATTAACAGGCCATTAAGCACCCAGGATCCCAACGGGTTCCCAGGCGACCAGAGTGGTGCCTTAAAGCTTTGCCCTAATTTTGCTTTGGGTGTTTTTATTTTCTGTTCTCTCTCCTCTGTTCTCTCTCCCTTATAGAAACAAAAATTCAGTTTTGTACAATTCACTGGTTTCCACTGTTTCCTTGAACATCATGACTATTTGACACAAGTCCTCAGTCTTGTTTTGTAGGGCCATTTAAGTACGCGTTAACTACTGTCCTTTCTCCCTTACCTAGTTTGTGACGGTATCTGAATATGGTAAGTTAAAGACAAGGTGTGCAGGAGGAAAGGCCTAACTTAGAGAAACTAAAAGAATGGGCCATCAGTGTCCTCATGGCCTTCAGTGTTCTCTACTGACCAGAGCTTTCAGAAACATTCTGGCTAGACACTGAAGTGACTGTAAGTCCCAAATGGCCTCTCTCTGCCACTTAGGAAAATTAATTCAAAAGTCAAAACTATAGAATGGAGTGTGCTCGGTGTCCCTTGGAGGACAAACATCAAGGTGCAGAGTCAGGCCGACTCACGAGCAGCAATGGAAATATGCTTCAGTGGGTAAGAGGTTCACATAAACTCAGCAACCCATGATGCTCTAAGCCTTTGAAACAAAACTCTCTTTATGGATCTCCTCTCTGCCTCTGCCAAACAGTCTGTCCACGGGTTTAAAGCAGACCAATTAGGATATCAAATAACCTATGGATAAAGTAACATTTGTAACTATATAATGCTGGATTATGAAAATGAAGAGCGTCAGGTTGAATGTCTCAGAAAATCAAGCTTCTCTGTGGGACCTGATTATTTTCTATGGATTGTTGATCCTAGCTCCAGCTAGAAGTATTTGTGTAATATTTAGGATACTTAATATTTTAGGATTCTTACTTGAAATAAGATGGAATTATATCTTCTCATGATCAATCACTCCTGCATTGCAGTAGACTCATTTTTATCATCTGTAAAATGGGGTCATGACATATACCTCACAGGGTTTTGATGAAGGTGGAGGTAATGCATGCAAATGGTTTAATGTAGTGTTGACATCATATTATCATGATAAGAGCAATAAGATAAAAAGTATATGTGTGTGTGTGTGTGTGTGTGTGTGTGTGTGTGTGTGTGTGTGTGTGTGTGTAATTATGCTGCCTCACAGGGTGAATTTTAAAAATAAATTTAAAATTAGGTAGGCGGGAAAGTGCTTATTTGACTTTGATATCTTTGTTGGTCTTCCTAGTTGTGTGCAAGACTTGGTGCAGTGAAATTTAAATATGGAGAACAGGCTTGTACTGATCAGACATGCAGAAAAGTTAGCAACTTCCAAAGTAGGTATGAAGAAAATAGCAGTGGTTGGGACACATGCGATGCCATTGACCCAAAAGATGGCATCTTTTCCCATGCCTGCTTGCTGGGTCAGAAGGATAAAGAGAGCCAGTGGGAAGACAGTGACTCCTACTAATTAAAGGCAGCAAAATCAAAGGTGCTGTCATTCTTAGTCATGCATTTCCTTCTCCAACATCTAAATCTATAGCCAGCTTAAAGTCTGAGGGTATACCAACAGCCTTGGTGAGTAAAGATTAAACATCAAAGACTAGAGATCAACTCTTATGACAGATCTACAGTGAATTAATTATTTCAGTTATCATTCAACAAAAGTTTATTGAAGGCCTTCTATGTGTCAGGCCATGTTCTCAGCACTTAGCATACAGCAGTGAGACCTGCAAGGTATTCACCCTATGTTCCTTATTGTCCAAAGAGGGGAAACTAACAACCACAAATAGAGTTATAATATAACAGTAACCACTACGTTATACACATTAATGAAAGGTCACAGTATAGAATGACTCCAGCAGGGGTAGGGAGTGCTTATTGTAGGTAGGATCATTTTCCATGTGGCATACAATTAAGTCTTAGTTTTCCTGGGCTCACTGGCACAGAATAAAAGTTATGTAGGACAGAATAAAGTTATTGTGTTGGATACCAAAGATCTCTTTCTGAACAATCACACAAAGTCTTCTGGAGACCAGCTTCTCTCCTCTGTAAGCTTTTATTCCCAATCAACATCCTTTCTCCCCTCCTTCTATTCAAGATGAGTATGTTAAGGGTGGAACGGAAAAGGTTCATTTGGGAATACAAAGCAGTAAAATCTAAGGGTAGTTAAATCAGAGTAACATCTCTTTTCCATATGCTAAAAGAAATACTTGCTTAGTATGGGGAATTTGGATAATATAGGAAAGTATGAAAAAGAAAATTAAAATTGCAATCTTATCCACCAAGAAGACTGCAAATAACATGTTGGCATGCTCTCTGCATATTTTGGTGTATCTCTCTTTCTCTTTCTCTCTGTCCATCTCTCTTTTTTGCATGCATGTTCATATACGCAAATCATACTGCACATTCCAATTCTTATCTTACATTTTCTTTCAACATTACATCATGAGTATATTCTCATGTATAATAAAATATTTTGAGGATATTTTAATAGCTGCATAATATTCTGTCCCGTGATTATGGCATACTTTAATCAGCCATTTCCATATGGATGACAAAGTAGACAATATCTAATGTTTTGCTGTTATTAAAAATAGAGCTGTAATCAGCATCTCTCTCTGTATATAGATGTCCACATCTCTAATTATTTCCTAAAAATATATTCCAGTGAGAAACATGGGATCAAGTAAAAGGATATCAAACACATTTAAGGCCTTTGATACAATTACCAAGTTCATTCCTAGAAGCTTGGCCAGTACACAATCTTACCAACAATGTCTAAGAATGCCTGTTCTGCCATATTTTCAAGAGCAAAAATGCATTATTCTTCTTTAATTCTTTTATTCAACAGTACAAAATCTATCTCCCTGCTAATAAAAATGTTAGTGTTTATTCACTGAATTGAAAAAGCTTCTTCAAAAAGATACGTGACCTTGGACTACTTATTTAAACTCTGAGGATGAGGTTTCTCACCTGTAAAATGGAGATAATTATAGGTATCTTGGTGCCTCTCCAAGGTGCCTCTCCAAGTTTAACAACAACAAAGTATCTTGCAGGCATTGTTGTAGGAAGGTAGTGCTGGACAGAGAAAGAATAGAGCAGAATGCCAGAAACAGACTGAACACGAAGGGAAACTTTCTTATGTGAGCTTGTTTCAGCACTGAACTTCCTAAGAGTGTAAGAAGTGGCAGTAGTTTTCCCCCGAAAACAAGGGGATAGTTTTCGGAATGAAGACATACTTAATTTATTTATTTTTTTAATGTTTTTATTTATTTCTAGGGGAGAGAGAGAGACAGCGTGAGCAGGGGAGCGTCAGTGAGAGAGGGAGTGACAGACTCTGAAACAGGCTCCAGGCTCCGAGCTGGCAGTCAGCACAGAGCCCGACACGGGGCTCGAACCCACGAACCACGAGATCATGACCTAAGCGAAAGTTGGACGCTTAACCAACTAAGCCACCCAGGCGCCCCAAGGAATGAAGACATACTTTAAATGTTCTCCAGACTAAAGTCTTTGGCCCATTTAAGCCCAGGATCCTTTTCCTCTAGCTTAAATGAGACCTCAGTTACTTCGTAGGTTTGCTGCAATTCTGTTGTGACATAGAATTTTACTAAAAACAGCAAATCATGGGGCACCTGAGTGGCTCAGTAGGTTGAGCATGCCACTCTTGGTTTCAGCTCGGGTCATGATCTCACAGTTTGTAAGACTGAGACCATGTGGGCTCTATGCTGACAGCACAGAGCCTGCTTGGGATTCTCTCTCTCTTTCTCTGTCCTCTCTTGCTTGTGATCTCTCTCTCTCTCCCTCTCCCTCTCCCCCCCCCCTCAAAAATAAACATAAAAAAATAAAAACAGTAGATCAAATTTTCTCTCACATATACTGTCTTTCTTTTTAGCCTTTTTAAAAAATGTATCTTTAGAACACTGTTGTTGTTTTATTTATCTTTAGAACATTGTTAATTATCTTATGGACATTGTAGAACATTATCTTTCCAAACATCATATGAGCCAGGAAACAAATTCTTGACCTTTTTGTAAAGCCAGGTTACCTATAGACTCAGATGCACTGACTGTGACTGTGGCTGAGACAGTTCATGGCTGAGACTTGGAACATTTCAGAGACAGGGTCTTTTTCCATAACACCTTCCCCAACCACTCTGCAGGTTGTCCATGCAAATGAGTGTTGACCTCTTTAGACTCTGGCTTCTGTATTGGATGTGCTCCTGTCTTCCAGGATTCTGAGTTAGGATTTTTAAAATATCTTAAAGCTACAGAAATTTTACATGTAAAAAGGTATGAGACAGATTTTTTCCCCCCAATTCAAGAGTAACTTAGATAAGAAGATGAAAAAGAGGGCCAGATATCCCAAATTTTATGTAGCATCATTCTCTGGGAAATTGTCAAAGCTAGCATCAATACAGGACTATTGTCTCTCTATCCAAGCAATGGCCATTAAGCAAATATGTAGTAATAATAATAAATCATATAGATAATAAATTTAACATTAAATATCACAGTAGAAATAGGGAAGCATTAGTAAGTAATATAGTATTATTTATTTCCCCTCTTTTTTTTCTTGTTTCTCTCCTGAGTCACATTAAAATAAAGCCCTGCTGCCCCCATATCCAGTTTGCTAAAGAGCATGACTTTCTCTCTTTCATGCCTTTATACCTGCTGTTCATGCTGCCTAGAGACCTTCGCTTCCTTGTCCATCCCTCCCTCCCCATAATTTCTCTCCCATTTACTTCCCCTCCTCATTTGTATCTTAGCTCAGACACAATCTCTCCACGACACCTCCTCTGACCCCTTCTCCTCATCCCAAACTCAGAGAGGTATGTATTTAATTCCTTGTTCCTCTCAGAACACTTTTCTCACTATAGTATTGTCTGGTCACTGTGGGTATTCATTTGTGAGCTCTGTAGAAGGAATGCTCAGCATTTTTCATCTCTTCCTCCCCAGTGTGTATCATGGTACCCAATATGAGGCTTGGTGCTTGTGGATGGAGAATGGATGAGTAAATAAACAAACAGATGTGCATAAAAAAGTCCTGAGCCTTTTCAGGCAATGCTTAAACAGAGCTGGCAGCATCCTGAATTGTTCTTGATTAATAAATAATCTGCTTTGAGGTAAAGGTTAGACTGGAATTTAGTGACAGTGAAGAGAAATGACCAGGATTCAAAAAGAGACTTCTAGAAACTTAAAATGTTGTAGGAAACAATGTTCACAAATAGCTATCAAAAAATAATGGAAGCCTCATTGTACTTGTAAAATAGTTCACAAAATCCTAAAAAATTACCATCATGCCCTAGGTTTTCATAATAAATATAATCATCAAGTGTTGGTCTGTGAGACTCTTGAGAGAAAAACTAGAGTACAATGAGGAACCCAGGGCTGTTTTCTAAGGAATGGACCTGGCCTGGAGGCCTCTGCACACATTGGATTATCTGACCCAGACCTTTGTCCCAAGAGTTCAAAATTTCAATGATTTTTTAAAAATATAAATGGAATCATTTCTACCTTAGGATTCTATTACTGTTGCTTAGAGGTTAATGCCACCAGGTTTGTGAATGACACAGGGTCATCAGATGCCATCAGATGCTAGTATCAGAATGGACTTTTAATTGACATGTTTCTGCAATGTTGTAGCATCCTAACACTTAGTAGTCAGCTAATGGGGAATCTTTCCCGTCCAGAGGTTCCTCATCTGCTGCAGGTTCTTTGTTATGATGATACATTGGAACATAAAGTCGTTTTAGCCTAGCATGCAAAGAAAGATTAAACTTTGAAACCCAGTTGTCAAATCCTATGATATATTTTTAATAAATCAGTGATTAATCCATTTATCATTCAGCAAAGGTTTTTTTGAGTGCCTTTTATGTGTCAGACCACATTCTAAGCAGGGCCCTCAGCTAAGTGATCTGTGCACCAACACGCAGCTCAATATGATAAATGTCATACCAACATCTGCGTTTTTAGATCCTCAGTCTAGTGCCCTTTCCACTGGACACATTCCAGAGAGGGTCTGTGCTTCCTTTAGGTCTGTTTTCTCTTTCAGACCAATTATCTACTTAAGAGAAACATTGAATAGAAATCCCACCCTTCTGTGTGAAGACTACCAACATGTGCATCAAAGGGGCTGTTGTGTTTAGAAATGGAATAAAGCATATTAGAAAGGATTTTCACACAAACACTAATATATCTTTCTGCCTGTGTCAGGTTCCTTTCAAATACAAAATTCCAAACAGCCATATGTAAGAAGCATCAGAATTCCTAATATTCCTGTAGCCAGCTAATCTTCTATTTTCCCAAAAATTCATTTTGGGGTTGCTGCCACTTTCATATAACCAGCCTGAAAACCAGGAATTTTCAGGGATTGAAATTCCTATTAAGATAGCCATCTTCATCTGAGCAATTGATAATTACCCACTTCTATCCCTAAGAGAAGGGTAGATATAAACTGTACTTAGAAAGAACTGAGATGAGTATTTATATTGCTGTATGAAAACCAGCCTTGTTACTTTATAGTCACATTTCGCATAGCATAATTCCTTAAGGGGATCCTTAGAGACGATGCCAGAGACACAGCTGTGGACACAATGCCCAGGATAATTTCACCACCTGGGAACCAAGGGCCCCAAAGCTTCATATTAAGATGCATGAAGGGTACCAGAGGCATGATTAGTCATAAATTAGGGCCAGAATATAAATGGCCAGGCTGCAACATATCCTCGAGCTCAAAAAAAAAAAGACATGAGGGAGGCTAAGAAAAAAAGATTGAAAGAAAATCCTGAAAGTCCCCTATGTCAGTAGATACAAAGGTTGAAAAGGCATCAGTAAAACCAAGAAACCATGTGCATAGGGGCATTCTGAATCCACAGAATAAGAAATAAATTACATGTGTGACCAAAAAAAGATAAAGGCCAGCCTGCTTAATACCACCGTAATCCTGACTTGATGGCTGGTGGTTAATATGTTGTTTTTATATCAAGAGGGCATGCTGTTTATTTCATTTGCAATGTGGGATTCAGCACCCAAGTACTTTCAATGAGCTCAGGCTCTTGAGCAGAAGGCTTCAATCACCATCCATATTTAATAAAGCTTGAACTTTGAGGATATGAGGAGAACATCTCTCATAAATGCTAAATATAATTGGAAACAGTCTCTATATAATTTTCCTTAAAAGAATTACCGTGCCCTCCTTTGAAAGCCTCAAGTATTTATTTACTAAGTCAAGACTCTAATTCGTAAATAAATAAATTACCAGCTGTCATTTTTTTTTTAAACAAACGGTCTATCTATGTTATAAGGGCATAGGACAGATAATAAGTTGTGTCATGTAAAAACAGAATATTTTCCTTCAATGTTAGATGACAGGTAGTTATTATATTTGAATTTCATCATGTACAAGGGTTGAGAGTTTTAAGTGTACAGTGACAGAGTCTCAAAATAGTATCATATTTATAAAGCTTTATCATTTCTGTGAACTAATTTAGACCTGCTTTAAAGAATCATAGAATGTTAGTCATACAAGGGGACCCTTAATAGGGAACTTAACTAAATACAGCTACTTAGTCTTAGACCTAGTACAAAGATATAGACCAACTATTTCCTACATAACTCCTTAGTTATAAGTTTACACCATGAAGGGGAAAATGGGAGAAAGTATCAGATCCTGTGGATCCAATCCAATCACAGACCTCTGGGCCCTAGTAACTTTCTACCTCTGTCTACAACCTAATTGTGAGAAATGGAAACTTTTTCTTTTTTGGCTCATCATTTTATCTGTCTAATTTTTTTCTCTTTTCTTTTGATTTCTTTTCCTTTTAGTTTTAAGACAAGTCATGTCGTCTGGGCACATTTTCAAAAAAAAAAAATGACACTAGAAGAAGCACTGTGAAAACAAGAAGACAAAATCCATAAGATCCAACACACATTCTCAGATACATTTTCATGAGCTACCCTGCAGCTCCCTATCATTTATTTGCCCTCCCTGATGTTCAAGCCTGGCTTTGCCTTGACAACTCTGTGTAGAGTTACAGGAGAATGAAGAGGTTAAAAAATAAGGCAATTTTCATGTTGGCAATAAAAACAGATGGTCAATGTTGTAAAATGCCATTAGATAGTCTGTAAGATTCGGTCTGTGGAGAGAGTACCAAAGTTGACAACTGGAAGATCATTAATGATATTTTCTAGAAAAGAATCAGTGGGGTGATAGAGGTACCTGATTATAGGGGAATGAAGAAAGGTAGACTTTTCTGTATAAGAAGGAAAAAAAAAGAAAGACTGGAGATAGGCAGTAAATAAAGGAGAGACTAGAGCCAAGAAAGGTTTTTGTTTTGTTTTGTTTTTGAGTAGAAGTGACATAGGTAAAGTCTGTGGGAAATGAGCCTGTAGAGAATGAGATATTAGAAATTCAAAAGACTGAAAGACTAAAAACAAACCAAAAAAAAAAAGTGAATAACTGATGAAACACTCAGAAAAGAGGAGAAGGGTATGGTTAGAATGATTGGCCTTGCATTAGAGAAAGAAAAATCCCCTCTCCAATCTTGGGGAAAAGATAATGAGTGTGAATGATGGTATACACAAGCGTCTATGTATGGAAATGGATAGATGAAATAGCTTACCACCAATAACTCAGTTTTCACTACAAAATAGGCTGCGAGTTCCTTTGAGATTTTATAATAGCTGTTACCAAAAAATGGGAGCAGAAAATAACCAATGCTTTGTAAATTCAAGGTCTGGCGTCATGCAAGCCCAGGAAATATGGTGACCAGAGATCTGCGGTAGCAAAGATCCCGACAAATAGCTCAATGTCCATGAAAGGTAGGATAGACACCCTAGAAAATAGAAGTGTGGCTTGACTGAAGGATGATGGTTTACAGTGTGAATACTTCATAAGGCCAAAGGAGAAAGAATTTTAGGATGAGAACACAAAGAGGCTGAGGTGGGTCTTATCTGGTCTGGACTACATGGAAAGAAAATTTATGAGATGTTTTTGAAAAAGCAAAGGAACTTCAGTACTTAGAAATGATAAGATCATTAAACAGAAATATGACAGGAAAAAATAACATGTTCAAGAACTAAAGAGAGTGTTATTAATAATCATGTTGTCATGACGACAAGTATAAATAAGACTAACCTAGAAAAACTAGAACATATAAGAACCATACTCAAGGGTATGAAGAAGATAGTCATTGGACTTGCAAAAATCAAGGAACTTGCTGTTGAGAATCAACAAAGGCTGTCCTGCAAATCATCAGTAAATTTGAGAGAGGACTGACAAGGTGGGTTAAGAACTATAAGTAGTGTTGTAGTGTGTATGACAGTATGGTGGCAACATCAAAGAAGAGTAATGGCTTGAGCTGAAAAAGTGATCAGAAGAAGACAATAAAAACCTAAAAATAATAAGAACTATATAATAATTTTGTGTCTCACGATATCTGAGGACTAGGAGCCTGAATAGCAACCATTCAGATGGGTCACCGTTTCACTACATAAAAATTAATAGTTGTAAAAAAGCATTGATCTCAGAAATATTTTATGAGGATCAGCCTCTTCTCTCCCTGCCTACGAGAAAACATGTAACCTGGTATGAAGGGGCAAAATATGCTTATCACACACTGTATTGCCATAATTTATTACAGCATTTTACATTTTCATTATGTGTAGGGAGAAGGGAAAGTCCCACAGCTTATGTGTGTGTTCCCATATGCTGATAGTTGTACTGTTGAGTTCACAGAGAAAGAAGCTCCAGACTATGACCTTTTAGCACAGTTAATGAGAACACAGCCATTTTCTGGGTTGTTATCACTCTCTCTTTCCGGATAGGTAACATTTCAGGTATCAATGCTATTGTAGCTAGAACATTATTAAGAAGCACTAGGCCTTGTTAAGTTAAAAGAAATTCTAATTATATTAGCAAAGTTAAGGTGAAAATACTTGGAAAGATTTTTTTAATACAATATAGATATACTTGATTGTATTGAAAAATGGATTTCTGCCATCTATTATTAGATAAGTCCTTATCAGACGTCACCATGTGTTGCTTAACTAGAAAATCTCCCAAACGATATTAGTTATTGATCAGAGGGTATCATAGATACAATTCACCATGTCCAATGAAATTTACCATGACAATATAGTTGTTACTCAGAGCTTTGTACAAGTTTAATTATTAACTCCCATTGGAGCAATATGTAACTGTGCACTTACAATGCTAGTCAATCAATATCATGTGCTGCTGCTACTCAGGGCACTAATGCCTGTATCTTAAGAGATCATCACAATGATCATCTCTGTCCTGGGAACTCAAGGGCTTCCATTTTCAAAATATTTGAGCCTTTCGTAAGCTGACTGTGGCACTTGGCGCAGGAAGAACTCATCTACATTTTAAGATTCCAACTGTATTTCTGAGTAATTATATATAAGAGACTCAAGAAGTACTCATTGAGTATGAGTGGAAAATGACATGTGGGACAGAAAGAATGAAGTTTATAGTCTTGGCCAAGGAAAAATTTTATCTGTAAAAAATGTGTTAAACAGCACTTTTCTATGAAACAATCTGTGTACACAATAGAAAAATATAGCAGACATTCATGAGAAGGGATCTATGGAGAAAAAGTTCAGTTAGTAAGTAAACATGTGGAACATAAGTGGATGTGGAATGACAAAGGAAATTTTGAGTTTGAGACCATGGAGGCAAGAATTCTGCGTGTGGAAAGGAGAGGAGAGAGAGAGAGAGAAGGGTGTCTTCCAAAATGGTAATTAATAAAACATTTAGCATTATTTTATGATGTGTGTACTTTTTATAGAAATAGATTATGGTAAGGCTTGAAATTATAGACTCATCACTCAAAAGAAGACCAAAATATATATTTGATCCACTCTTAATTTACACAAGGAAACTCAGACTCAGATTTATCCAAAGCGATATAGACACTTCAATTAACAGAATTAACACAACTTTGTGAATATGTTAAAAACTAGTGAATTTCACATGTTAAATGGATGAATTAAATGTTGAATTGTATGAGATGTGAATTATATACATCAATAAAGATGTTCCAAAAAAAAGCACAGAACTGGGGAGATGAGACTAAAGTTCATATCTTCTGACTTCCAGTTCAGAGAAAAAAAGAGTCATGGTATCCTAATCACCGGAATAGAATCAGGATACAAAGTAGCAAAAGATTAAAACATGAAATTTTCTACTGCCTCAAACCTCAAGGTACCTATATTTCTTATCCCTCATGCACCATCAAACACAACTATATTTTGCCATATTGAGTGTGATGATCACAGGATTTGGTTGGTGAATTCACCAACAAAAAGGCTAGATTTCACTTGTGATTTTCCTGAACCGCTCATATTCTGTGTAGAAAATTCATGAATGATAGGCAACATCTGAAATGGGCCACAATTATCTTGCAGTTCTTCCTTCTAAAGGCATTTAGATAGTGGTAGTGATACCGTCAGGCTTGTCATGGTGCTGCCCTATAGTCAAATCTCGGATAAGGAGAGAGTAGGGACTGAATATAGTCTACTCACTATCTCAGAGAAAATTACGGAACAAATTCCTTCAGGTGCCATGGCAATATCCATGACCATGTGGGATTTCTAAACATGATACCCCTAGCATGAAGCCACCCCTAACCTGATGGCTACACAGTTGGTTAAGGGCTAGGGTGTCAGGACATGCTTCTAGCCAGCTGTGCTCTCTGAGGCTCATGGCTATAAAGTTACCCTGTAAATCATACACCCTGCCCTCCTCACCGAATTCTGGAACTGACATTTCCTGACTCAATATATGCATGGAAGATTTTACTTATGCTATATTATAATTATGTGAATTCATTTTCCCTTAAAGTTGATATGAGGGGAAAAACACTATATTCATTCTGTTATTTATTTATTCATTTATTCAAACACATGTAACAAACTCCACATGATTTGGTCCCATCCTAAGCATGGGCATGTCACAATATTTCCCATGTCTTGGAAGGGTCCCTTTTTAAGATCTTCATCTTTCATACAGCTGATAACATATTTTCAAGAACCATGGGGATCATGATAGAACAAAAAAGAGCGAGAGATGTCAATGAGATAGAAAAAAAGACTGACTCTACAGATCATCTTCTGGTAATCAAGGTACTCAGAGTTGAGACCCTCATTACATCAGAAAAAAAGAAGAGGGGAAAATCTCACCAATTCATTCTCCCTTTCAAACAGTTATGCATTGTTTCTTATAATAGGTCAGCTCTGATGCAGACACACTACTTAATGAGCCAGAAATAAGTTAATATTCTTTCCAAAGTTAAAGTATGAAATAGAGTCACAGCAAACAATTTCTGGAAGCTCAGCATTACCGGATCAAGTAAAAATGCTAGGTCTTTTTTGAACACTGAGAGCATTTCAGATTGTTCAAACGCTGGCTGTTGTAAGGAGGCTGAAGGGCTTTGCATTATTTAGATGGTTTTACAGAGTAAGGAAATGTACTCATTCCCTAAAATCAGTGTTGTTGTTTTTTTCAAATGTTTATTTGGCTTTGGGATTTGGAGAGAGCTTTGCTAAAATTCCGTCTTAAGATAAAACTTCAAAGAGTCTGTCTTATTTCTCTCAAAACACATGCATACACTAGGGCAACAATTAGAGCCATTCATGGCTTGGTGCTGCTCAGAGATATCTCTGCTTTCTCAGCTGATCCTTGCCCTTCATTTCTAATTGTGTTATCACTTCCTAAAGGATTTTATTGGATGAAAGGAATGATTTCTTGGTAGCAGATGTGAAATAACATGAGACACTCAGTTCAACCTAGGCCTTCTTAAACTTGATGAGTGGTACGTAGGCCTTGATTTCTACTTGTATTCCAAAATTAGATTAAATTTCACAGAGCTAAGTAAGGTAGGTGACCTCATTGTACGAGTATGAATTCAAATTGAATAGAAAACTGAAAGCAGATGATACCCTTTAATGATAATGAAGAAAAATACAGAAAATATAAGAAGGTGCCTGTTACATTCAAAATAGATTCTCAATCATACTTCCAAAAATGTCTTCCAGAAGGCTTAAACAGCTGTTCTTCAATGGAATCTCTTGGATCAACAATTATATTTCAGATTCAATTTTATGTTTAGTAGTATGGCATTTGCAATTTATCTACTTAACAATGTACTTATATCTTTTATCTTATATCTTTTAAACTCTGTACTCAAAATCCTTATTCTGAACACCAAATTAATATATTTGTGGCACTGTGAAGGCAATTTTAATGAAAGCTTCAAACAAAGAAAAAAACAAAAAATGTTATTTCTTGATAAATGCATACACTAACGTATGTTCACACATATGTTTTAAAATAATTGTCACCATTTAATGAATATAGTCTTCAGAGTGTGAAGGATCCTTAAAATTATACACATATATTTTATAAAGAATCAAAAAGTGAGATCGCCCAGTTCGTTGAAGCCTTTATATCCCACTATTCATCTATTAATCTACACAAGACAGCTGCCCATAGAATTCTTAATAAATGTGATCTATTTCTTTTCCTTCCTTTCTTCACTTCTTTCCTTCAACCAAAAACTAGGCTGTCAGGTGGTAGCTCAAGCTTAACAGGACATCTGGAGTCGAGTGATGGAGCTAAATGAAATCCATAACAGCTAGTCCCAAACTCTGAGACTGAATATAAAGCAGAAAGACCTGATCAGTCTTGTTTCCTGTCCAGAATGAAGTAGCTGCAGAGCCTCTGTGGTCTGAAGTTACCCATACACTTGGATTCAGTACTCTGTGAGCCCTTACTGAACTATGTGTTAAGTGTGGCATTAGAGGCTGAGTTTATCCTTTCTCTCCGGAGGGGAAAAAAGACACAGATAAGCAACTAGAGCTACACAGAATCACAAAAAGGCAGTGAAGTAGGAAGAATTAATTGCAGTAGAAAGAATTAACCAAAGCTTCATGCATCCCAGGTAATTGACCTGGGTCTTGAAATAAAAGTAGTATTTTGTGAGATAAGATGGGGCATGGTGGTAGCATCAAGTTATGCAAACAGAGGCTGTAAAGCAGATCATTTGGGACTAGAAGGGTCCACAAATGTCAACTCACAAGCTCACTGCTTCAGAAATACTTGGGAAGCTAGGTGAAAATTTTGATTCTGTATTTTTCTCCATCTGTAAGTGAGAGATGGGGCCAGGACTCTGCTGTACAGTCAAGTTTGAGAGTAATCCCTTGGGGGTAGGGAATATGATAAAGCAACTTTAAAAAGTCAGTCTGTATCAGCTCAAGAAAAGAGTTAGAAGTCCAAGGAATTTGAGTTTTATTATGTAGATAGAAAGAGGTTCTCGATTACTCTAGTCCATGATATTTTGGCCTTAATAAAAATATTTGGTAAAGTCAGAATATTTCTACTTGGAAAAAGATAAAGTATTTTTAGAAGATCTTTACCATCAGGAATATTTAAATACCATTTGTGAACCTAGGGATGAACACTTCTGTGTAAAAGGCCACAGTTATAGGGACATGCACACACACCCAAATAGGTTGTTTATTACATTAGCAGCAATATTTATATGACTATCTCCATAGTAAGGACTTCCCATCACCTATATGCAATGGTATGGCCACTCCAGAGGGTATAGGATGAGTTATCCACCTAGAAATTTAAGGACCCTGGACGGTTCTTGTCTCTATCACTAAATTGGGCAAATTAAACCTCTCTGTGCTTCAGTTCCCTGCTATGTGAGAACACAGTAATAACATCTGATGAGTTATCAAATGATCTGGCAAAAATCACAAGAAAAGTAGGTAAAAGAACTTCATAATATTAAATTATATTGGGATATGTAAAACCCAGTATGATATGGAAAGGCATAATTCAGTTAAGTGTTTCTAGGGAGTAATTTCTCATTCTTGAGTTCTAAGGAAACAATCCCATTTTCAAGCCTTCTTCAAAATATATTTTTTTTAAAAATGTATAACTGGGACCAGAGCCTTCCTGAGACCGGTTGTTTTGCCAGAAGCCTGAGTCCCCGGGGCACCTTGCAGCTGATCCCTCCCTTCCCATGGCCACAAAGAGGAGAGCAGATGCACAGAAGAAAGAATTGAGCAGCTTATCACTGAGAATCTAATTTACAATAAAATAAGAACATGTGCCAACGTAAAGCCTCGGCTGGAGAAGAAACTTTCTCCAAAACCAATTTAACACAAATCTGCACATGTTGAAAATATTCCCAAGTTATCAATCTTCCACTATGGCTCCCACTGGATGTTGGCTACCCCCACAATTGTGCCTGTCCCCTGCTGCTCTGGTCCCCCCAGGAGAAAAAGTGTCAGTTACTTGCACATTGCTAATTTATGATCATAACCATAAATCATGTGCTGCTAAATGCTACTTTGAAACTATCTCTTTAAATCTTTTAAGTTCACATTAGGAAAAATTAAATCTATTCTCTTGACATACTTCAGGGTTTTTTTTTAAAGACACAAGAAGCCAGGATTCTGCTCTTTGACCCTCTTTATCATTTGAGATGAACAGACTACTGTCATTTAATACTTGATAAGTATCAGAAGCCAGAAGTGTCCAAATATTATCCACCTAAATAAAGAATTACATAACAAATAATAGCCTTGGAATTGGATTTGCTCAGTTCATTCTCATAAAGCAATACAAAGTAGTTATTTTTAATTCCCATTTTATAATTGAAGAAATTCAGGCCCAAAGAGGTTAAGTAATTTGCTTAACATGTCATAGTTAATCTTTGGCAGTGCCAGAACTATGCTAGGTAATGCCTGAACGTAAAAAAGGAGGCAATAAAGAGAACAGCAAAAGTCATTCCTTTCAACCTGCTCTATCTAAGTTACAGCTGATGTCCAAACTGAGTCTATATGGTTTTCTCTCATACAAGATCTGATTTTCCAAGCTACCCAACCCAGGGAGATAACTCCATTCCCCCAGCAGGTGTCACTGTGGTGTGTAAAAGAGCATCATATACCTGCCCCAGAAATTATATTCTCTATAGCTCAGATTCTACTGCTCATATGTATAGAGAGATAGTAGAATTATATGTTATAACTAGAACTTTAGGTGTTTTTAAATCTAATTACTCGGTTAACAGATTTTAAAAAAAGGAATTAAAATATAACTTGTCCAACATCATATATCTATAGGCAGTGAGGATCAGAATATGATTCCCCTGAAATCCCCTTTTGAGGACCACCAAAAGGGGTCGTCCAGCTCTCAGTTCTCCCTCCTCTAATTCTTGTTCTAACTGGTCACCTGGTGATCAGTTCTAATTAGTGTCTAGGGTCCCTTTATTGGCAGGAAAGCCTTTTGCAACTCTTTCTCTTTCTCTTTTTTTAAAGAATGTAAGGAATATCTAAAGGAAGAAGCATTTTTAACATAGAAAAAATTAGGGGCTCCTGGATGGCTCAGTCAATTAAGTCCAGCTCTTGATTTCAATTCAGGTCATGATCTCATCGTTTGTGGGACTGAGCTCCAAGTTGAGCCTTGCTCTAATAGCAGGAACCTACTTGGGATTCTCTCTCTTCCTCTCTCTCTGCCCCTCCCTTACACTCATGCCCACATCCACGCTCTCTCCCTCAAAAAATAAACATTTAAAAAATAAAATATTAAAAATAGCAGTGAGACCTTAAGTTTCATCTCTAAGATATTTCCTCAATTAAACTCATACTTAGAATATTAAGGAATTCTACAGCCAGAGAGTAGTGATCCATCTGACACAAGTCTTTCTTTCCTTTTTCCTTTAAACTACTAACTAAACTATAGATTTTATTCGTATTAATCAGTTTTTACATGAATGTCCTTTTTCTTTCAGAACTCAGTTAAGGATTCCACATTGCATTTAGTTGGCATGCCTTCTTACTATTCACTAGTCTATGATAGGTTTTTAGTCTTTCTTTTCTATGACCTTGACAGTTTTGAAAAGTACTGGTTAAGTATTTTGTAGAATGCCCCTCAATTCTTCTGACATCTTTCTTGTGACTAGGTGGATTTTGGGAAAAATACCACAGCGGTGAAGTTCTGTCATCATCACATCATATCGGGGGTATATGCTATTAATACAACTTATTACTGATGATGTTAGCCTTTGTCACTTCCATTAAGCTAGTGGCCGTGGGGGGTTTCCAGAATGTCACTAACATTCCCCTTTCCATACTCTACTTTTGGATAAAAGTGACTAAGTCTAGCCCACTCTTACATTAGCTGGGATACAATTATAAGAAGGATCTTTGACTCCCTTCACATTTATTAATTAATTGTTAATTTATACCACTATGTACTTGTGTACATATGTTTATATGCTTTGGGTTACATACCCAATTTAAGTTCTATTCCAATACGACACCATTTGATTTGATGCCCAAATGTTCTTAGTTCTGCCAGTTGGGAGCCCTTTCACACTGTCTCCAGTGTCCCTTTGACATCCTTTAATTAATTTTTTTTTTTTAGCACTTCTTTGATTTCTGGCACTATTAGATGCTCCAGGCTCATCTACCACTTTCCTTGCCCCAGCTTTAAAAATCAGTTATTTCTAAAAGGAACTCTGGTTCTTTTCATCAGATAATGGTTTTTAGAAGCCAAAATCAAGGTGCTAGATATGCTTGTTGCTCCTGGTATATCACTGCTTCTGGTCCCTCTCACTGGACTGAGCTAGGACATATGTGAAAGCACAATGGCCCATGTATACACATACTTACACAATTATTTATGAATCTATCTTTGTCTAGGTTAAACTAAATTTTATAGTAATATTTCTGATTGTAATACAATACCACAGGGTTCTTTCTAGCCTAATCCTAATTATCTGTAACTTCTCTAACAGTAGGAAATTTGATTCTCAGCACACACCATCCAGTTAATATCTTCTGTTAAGGCTTAAATTGTATTACTTACCCAAAATTTACATGTTGATGTCTTAACCTTCAGTACCTCAGAATGTGACCTTATTAGGAAATATGGTCTTTAAAGAGATGATTACCTTAAGTGAGGTTGTTAGGGTGGACTCTAATTCAATATTATTGGTGCTTTCATAAGAAGAGGAAATTCGGACATAGACACTCATGCTATTTAATAATAGAAGCTCTTCTGGAACTTCTGTATGGCAGAGGTTTATAAGGCACCAGTCTGGTTACTGGGGAGGCTAGGGAGTTTCCATGGAAGTTTTATTTGCAGCAACTTACATTGTACAGAAAAAAAATGTAGTGCTTTTGTCTACATTTGATGTACGACTGAAAAATAAAACAGTATTACCCTGTTAAGGAATGTTACTATTTTCTGTTTGGATTCCCTGAAGGAGGGGCTGATACCTTCTCCAGCTCCCTGTTGGCTCTGCCATTGTTTTCCAAACTACTATCCGTTCCCACAAGCTGTGATCACTAACGGTAGATTCTTGATAGCATAGCAGTTGCAGGAGTTTTTAATCTATATGTTCAGGAACAGAGGAAAGATTTAGTGTTTGGAATAAAAGTAATCACTAAAAAACCCAAGTTATTTATGAGAGAATTTTCCAATCCTTCCATTCTTTTTCTCCCTAAAGTAATTAATGTAATAGGTGAGGTCAGTTATAAACAAAGACACCTTAATGAGGTAGAAATTACACTTGAATGCAAAAAGAATCTATCCTGGATAGGGTGGTAGTGATGTTGGTCAAAAGTGAAAGCGTGGGAGAAGAGGGTATAGTGTGTTGAATTGTGTTCCCCTTGAAAATAATATGCCCAAATCCTAACTCTGGTACCTGTGAATGTAACCTTATTTGGAAGTAGAGTCTGCAGATGTAATCATGTTATGATGAAGTCATAGTGGATTAGAGTGGGCCCTGAATTGATGGATGGTGTCCTTATACAAAGACGAGAGGATTCACATGGAGGGAAAAAGGTTCTGTGATTGTGGAGTCTGAAGTAATAACGATTTGGCTACAAACCAAGAAATGCCAAAGATGGATGGGAGCCACCAGAATAGAAAAGAAACAAGAAAAGCTTCTTTGCTGGAGACTTCAGAGGGAGCATGGCCTTGCTGACACCTTTCATCTTTCTAACTTCCAGAACTAAGAGAATACATTTCTGCCCCCTTAAAGTCACTTAGTTCTCAGTATTTTATAAAGCCAGCCCTAGGAAGTTGGTACAGAGAGTCTGGGTGTTTAAAGTGTGCCTAAAGACAATGAATGTGCTATTTATGCCAACAGAATATTCTAAGGTGCCTGGTTGTGACCTTTCTCATTACAAATTAATAAATCTGTCTGTACATTTTGCTAATACATATATTCCCTTGAGAGATGGACCTGCTTAAGCAAGAGCTAAGTCAGGTTTGAGAGCTTACAAAACTCTGATTTCTTACACCAGTACATAACTTACCTCCCTGAGAAGTCTTTTAGGAGATAACTGCCAGCCTTTCTCACTAAGGAACCATGCCACCATTTAAGTCTTGTTTATCTTTTTTTTTAGAACTTCTAGAGAAGTGATTTCCCCTCCTTCTGACTCCTTCCAGTACTTTTTCTTTAATTAATTGAGGTTGTTTCATTGTATACATTGATTTACACTTTATACTTATTTTCAAAGAACCCAGGCTTCATCTCTGTCACTTAACTACTTGTCCTACCTTGGACATAACATTGAGTCTCTCAGAATCATAACTACTCTGTTGATAAAATGGGTACAACAATGACTGCTCTGCCTATCTCACTTGATGTTTATGGGGATCGATGAATTACTATATGTGGAAACACTGTTAAAGTCAAAAAAATAAAGAAGGAAATATACTCAAGTATTATTGTTATAATTATTATCATTATTAACTTGATTTTTCAACCACTCTAATTTTGGAATTTTGTTAATCTCATCACAAAGTAAAACAGTTTAGGCAATATATCCTCAGCCACATACTTCATATGTGTAATGCCTGCTTAGCTCATAAGCTCCAACTCAACCTCAGCCATGAAGCCCTTACTACCCCCTCAATCTTCTCCTTACAGAATAGCACTCAGCTCTTAAGTCCTTAAGGCAGAATCCAAGTCTTATCTCTCTATAGCCCCAGAACATTTAATGCCTCTCACACAGTATTCCGAGATATGTTGACTGACTTAAAGCAATAAACTTGTATTATCTCACACACTTTATGGGCATCAGGAATCTGAACATGGCTTATCCCAGTATTTGTGGCTCATGGTCCTTCATGAGGCTGCAGTCAAGATGTTAGTTGGAACAACAGTCATCTAAAGGCTTGACTGGGCTAGAAGATCTGTTTCCAAGCTCAATCACATCATTACTGGCAGAACACATCAGTTCCTTGTCATATGGGTTCTCTGTAGGGCAACTCACAAGATGGAACCTGGATCTCCCAGAGACAATGATTCCAAAGATTGAAAGAGAGAGAGAGGTCACACTACTTTTTGTAACCTAATCTCTGAGTCACATGCTATCATATATATATATGATATGTATATATATATATGTAATATATATATATATATTACATATATATATATACATATCATATATATATGCTATCATTTCTTTGAGTTATAAAGTCACAGAGGGAGTAAGTTCTAAAGTCCAGGTTATACTCAACAGGAAGAAATTATACAAGGGTGTCAATACCAGGAGACAGAAATAACAGGGGGTCATCCTGGAGACTGGCTACCATAATGACTGACTGTCTGAATGAATATGTCATGTTTATCTTTAATTTACTCTCCACTCAGGGCTTTTTTCTCCTTTCAGTCAAAACAGACTTAATTCTACTTCTGCTAAACTGTGCTCAGGAGTGGGATTGCAAACCAATCATTAACCTTTATCTGATTCAGAAAAGATGACACAATAAAGAAGTCTGAAGCAAAAGGAATTATCCAATCATTGTCCATTCTACCTTCACCTCTATTATATATAAGCTGTGTCTGAATAAAATTTTACCCACAGTTAACAATATCTTTTTAGCAAACTGGTAACAATAAAATCACTTACTATATGCAAACTGAAATGAGACAGCAATATATTTTTATATTTTCTCATTAATATTTTCCATATCCTATATCAAATCCAGACTCCTCAGCCTTCTTCTCACAGTGAAGAGCCACAGTGTATTTATTAGGTCCCTACAACATGCTAGACACTGTCTCATTTTTTATTTTTGTTTATTTTTGATAGAGAAAGACAGAGTGAGAGAGGGAGACACAGAATATGAAGCAGGTTCCTGGTTCTGAGCTCTCAGCCCAAACTCTGATGCAAGGCTTAAACTCACAAACCATGAGATCATGACCTGAGCTGAAGTCAGACTCTTAAACAACTGAGCCACCCAAGTGCCTCTAGGCACTGTTTTGAAGTAGAAGGTGAGGAAGAGGCACAAGGTACCTAATCTTATTCTGTTTAGAGGAGGACAAACAATATGCAGTATGCATTCTTTGGAATCTGATACATCAATTTATCTGACCTCATGCCACCTCTATACTCATTGACTATGAATTCGAATCTTCATGATTCTCCCCATTTACCCAAAGTTTCTCTAAGTTTTTTGAAGGCTACTCAAAATGTAAAGTCTTCCATAAAATTTTCAATGAATCCAGGTGCTTTCAATAACCTTCTGCTTCCTTGAATTTCTATAGCACATTAACACTTAATTATGAACTATCTTGTTTCTTTTTCAAATGGCTTCAAGTGATTTAGTCAGACTGTCCCAACAGATGGCAATTTCTTTGAGGTTCAGGCTCCTCCCCAATGCTTAGAAGGTACTCAATAAATGCTTGCCACTTGATGGCTAATAAAGATAAAGTGTTTCCTTCAGTGTCCTTAGCCAAAACTCTGTGCATGTGAATCTGGACTAATAAAGACTAGTTTCTGAATTAATATTCTAGGTGCCTAAGGCTGAGCCTAATTTGAATTAAAATTTACATAAATTATTTTAATCAAAATAAATGCACAGTGCTGTAATCTTTTCTGTACTTGGGATTTATTGGAGAGATTAATAAGTTACTGTTGCTTAGCGTGGAAGCTTAGTAATTGGAATGTTTAATATTTCATAGTTTTTTGTAACTATACAAAAAAGCAACTGTTATTTGCAGCATTTTAGATAGAATACCTGAGACAGCCTAAAGTCTTGGAAATAATTTTGGGTTTAGAGTTACACAGACCTGGGTAAGACAAATTCTAATATTTCGCAAATTGCAATCACGCTAAGCTCCATTTCTTATCCATATGATGAGAATATAACTATTTGCTTTCCATCACTAGGTATGTCTATACCACTTCTACTCTTTCTGGTATTTTTCTAAGGAAATATGGGAACTATATTGTTTTGCCTGTGGGAAAAATTTATTGCTAACCATCCAACGTGCAAAATAAGCAACAAAAAAAGTCACCAAATATTTTCAAAAACTTCATTATTACAAAGGTCCCACGGATGGTCCCATCTGACAGTGCACTCAGGAAATGGTGGACAACTTAGATCCATGGTTTCCTCAGGTTTAAATGGATCATGAAACAGCCTTGGGTCAAAGACCCCTACAGAGCTGGAAAAACTAAGAAAAAAGAATGGCCAAAGGCAACTGAAGAATCATGGAAATAAAAGCACAGTTCTTTGGATTTTGTTTGTTTGCATACCATTTTTCTTTGTGTGCAATAATCCATTGTTATAATGGATTGACAGGCTTCCCTTGAACAGTCACCTATTTCAACCCTGGATGTCTGTGTCCCATACATAATGCCTATAGACTCTTGATTTCTAAAACATTTAGATTCTAGTTGTCACTGCCAAGTCCCATGACACACTTTAGTAACAGTATTTGGCTTTGAGTTTTATAATTATTTTTGTTTTGTTTTATTCTGCTTGCTAATAATCCATACTATCAATAAATAGTTTTAGGATACATATTTAACTTGTGTGTATATACATTACCTAAATTTATTTGCAAAACTAACCACATACTTTAAAAGTATTTAGCCAATATCCTAAGAGAAATTGAAGCTGTCTCCATATTGCTTGAGCAAATTGGACTACATTGAAGTCTTTTTAGAACCAATATTTACAATACATTTGGGCAGCAGATTAATTTATAGAGTAAAAATTGCTGAGCTGAGGGTCAGGAAACATGGGTCTCAATCTGAATTAATTATAGTCTGTGTCTAAGAAAAGTGAAAGAAGAAGATGGCCAAGCTAATGAGTAGAACCACCATAGGAAAGAATCTTGGAAGAAAATTATACAGAGGGGCAAGGTGATTTATGTTCTGAGTATGACAAGAATGGCATTCAGTCAGATTCCACAGATTAGCTCAAACTTTCAGGCTCTCAGTGGGAAATTATAGAGAAAGACTAGAGTATTGGCAAAAATATGATTAAGGAAGGTTCTCACTAAGGAAGATTAGTGCTAGGACCTGAGCCCCCAACAGTGGTTGATTTATCTTCAATCTTCCTATCTACCTCAGAGAGACTTATGGCATTCTTAGAATTATGTGCAGAGGAGCTCATGGATCACACCGAACTTATTTGTCCTACTCAAGAAACTCTGGTACAGTTGACAGGAAATAGGAAAGGCTGCCCTGTGGTGATAACTTGCTGATCTAATGGGGCTCTAGACTTTATGGATTCTGATAGGATTCTCCTCTGGGATCTTAATTAGTTATTTCTGGGTTTGGGACACTGTTCTTGGAAATGTGGGCTGACAAAGTAGAGGAACATTAACTCCATCCTGAACAATGGTTTGAGAAAACCCACTCCTCCTGTGTGTTTTTCCTTTACTACTCATATTAAATTCAGTTTGTTATCTGTGCTCCTGACTGACTGGCTATAAAATAGAAGTTTCCATGACCCCCTCCTCAGGTTTGATTAATTTGCTAGATTGGCTCACAGAACTCAGGAAAAGTTTATTTCTTAGATTACCAGTTTATTATAAAAGAATATAGCTCAGGAACAACCAGATGGAAGAGGTACATTGGGCAAGTTATGTAGAAAGGGAGTGTAGAGCTTCCAAACTCTCTCTGAGCCACTCTCCCAGCACCTCTACATGTCAATCAAGTCTAGATGCTCTCTGAACACCATACTTTTTGGATTCTTTTACAGCATCTTCATCAGGTAGACATGATCAATCATAAACTCCACTTCTAGCTCCTCTCCTCTCTCTGGATAATGAGGAGAGGTGGGTGGAGATGAAAACTCCAAGTTTCTAATCATGGCTTGATCTTTCTGGTGACTGGCCCCCATCCAGGACCCTACCAAGAGTTGCCTTATTAGAACAAAAAGTTCCAAGGAATTTACGAACTGTGTCAGGAATTGGGGTCAAAGAATAAATATTAGAACAAAAGATACTCCTACTGTTCTTATCACTTAGAAAATTACAGAGTTTTAGAAGGTCTCTGCCACAAACCAGAGAAAGAGACATAAACATTTTCTATGATCTCACAATGTCTCACTTAGACTATCCAAACACTGTATGCTACTATTTTATTTCCATAATAAGAAAAGGGAGTTGATAAGTATACCAAAGTAGAAAAATCTCTCTCTCTCTCTCTTTCTTTCTTTCTTTCTTTCTTTCTTTCTTTCTTTCTTTCTTTCTTTCTTTCTTTCTTTCTTTCTTTCTTCTTTCTTTCTATCATCTATCTTATCTATCTTATCTATCTATCTATCTATCTATCTATCTATGAGAGAGAGAGAGAGAGAGAGAGAAGGGGAGAGGAGCAGAGAAAGAAAGAATCATAAGCAGGCCCCATACTGAGCATGGTGCCCAACACAGGCCTTGATCTCATGACCCTGGGATAATGACCAGAGCCAAAATCAAAAGTCAGATGTCAAATCATCTGACACACCCAGGATGTCTAGGAAAATCTTTTTAAAGCTCAGACTTGATGTGTTATGAATAGTTGTAAAGAGAGGTCAGTATAGAAAGAATTCTAGTAAGGTATGTAACAGAGCCCCTATTAAGTTTCAGCCCAAGTAGCCATGATGAGATATAGTCAGTTGGAGGAAAAACCTAGCAGAAATGAGTGCAGCCTATTAGGAAAGAAGTAAATGAAGAGATTAGCACATAATACCATCATTTTCAGAAAGAAATGAAAGAGAAGCCTCCAGGCATAAAATTCCTAAGGTTTGAGGAGTAGCTAAGCTGAATGATATTGGCAGCACTGAGTGCAAAGTCATCCTGGGTGGGAGCACAGGCCTAGCCTGTGTCCCTGAGGATTAAGGCAAGATTTTCTCCAGTGTTGATGCTGATATAGACACTTTTAGTTGGCCCTTGAGAAGTAGGCTTGGATTGTATCTGCTTCTATAATAACAGCTTTCTAATATGAGTCACTTTGTGCTATTACTAGCTATCCATGTGCATCTCTTATTTTTCATCCCCTAATGGAAAGGGCTTTATAAGTGTGAGTGTAGGAACTTTTTCCAACTTACCTTGGAATTCCTTCCATCTTACCCAATCATGATTTGAAAATAGTGCCCGAAAAAGAAATATTTAAGAAATGACGGACAGAGAAGGAAGAGAGGGAGGTGAGATCATGGAGGAAGCAAACACTATTATTCCAATGGTGCCCTGGCTTCTCTTTCATACTTGACTAAAGACTCTCAGAAGGCAAGTTTCTTTTGAGTCTATTCCTCTTTCCAACTTACATCATCTAATATATACAGCAATAACTATTCTCCTAAGGGCCTACCCATTTAGTCAATAAATATTTATTTCTCTCATTCTGTGATCTACATATATTTCTAGATACTGATTATAATTAATAAGCATAAGGGTTAAGGTCCCTGTTCTCTTGAGGCTTTCCTTCTAATGGTAGAAGACCTCAATCAATCAATCAATCAATCAATCAAGAAAAAAAAAAAGACCTGCAGAAAATTAACTAAGGTGGTATGATAGAAGGTGACTTCGGATCTGGGAAGACCTCTCTCTGAGGATATAGGACATGGGCATTCCAGATAGATAGAAATGCAGTGCCAAAGCCTTAAGGCAAGAATAGCTTTGAGGTGTTCAAAAAAGGACATCCAAAACAGGCCACTATGGCTGGAGAGGTCAAGAATGTAGAGAGTAGAACAAGATACAACAGCAGAGTAAGATGGGATGATTTACAAGGAGCTTTAAAAGACTCTTTGAGGAATTTGGATTTTATACCAAGCTTACAACAGGAAAAAGCACAATAAATTACAGCACAATAAATGTGAACAGATTGTAAGGGAAAGATAGAACCAAAGACAGCAATTACAGGATCACTTCAGTAGACCAGAGGAGAGTGTGAAGAAGGTGGTGGTAGAGCAGAGGTGGGAAGCTGTGCAGGACATGTTTTCAATATCATGCTTCTAGGACTTGGCAATAGTTGGGAGGAGGAGATGAAGAAAATAGAGAAAGAGGGAGAGCTCTAATTATTTGTTTGTTTGCTTTCTTGCTTGGTTGATTGGAGCCAGTCATAGATACTAGTTTTTGGTTACAGATATGAGTAAGAGTCAGGAAGATTAAATCTGAGAGGGAAAATCAAGGGTATTCCATTTTGTTAAGTTAAATCTCATAGATAGATGCTAATTAGTCAGCTGACATCAATATAACAAAAAGTGTGTTTCAGAACTAGAGAGAAAATCTATTTAGAGCAGCTAAAGGGGATTTAAAAAAGAAAAGTCCATTTTAGACTTAGTGACTGTCATTCCACCCACTACCACCCATACAACACTGTATTAACACCAATCTTTAAAAACATTATTTAGGGGCATCTGGGTGGCTCAGTCAGTTAAGCGTCTGACTTCGGCTCAGGCCATGATCTCATGGTTTGTGGGTTTGAGCCCTGCGTCGGGCTCCGTGAAGACAGCTAGCTCAGAGCCTGGACCCTGCTTCGGTTTGTGTCTCCCTCTCTCTCTGACCCTCCGCTGCTCACTCTGCCTCTCTCTCTCTCTCAGAAATAAGTAAAACATTTTTAAAAAATTAAAAACATTATTTACAAATCAAATTGAATGGGTCAGGGTAAAATGGTGAATTGTAAATATTTCCTGGAGACAGGAGAAGTTCTGGTATTTATCCTGAGAGACAGAGATTTAAAAAAAAGAAAGAAAAATATTTTAAGCCTGGAATAAACAGTAAGCTAGTACCTTAAAGCCACCTGCATATTTTATTATTTAATTCTTAGAAGATATGGGCATGCTCCATTCCACTGTATCAGAACATATGGAAAATACTAACTCTTAAGTGAACTAGATTGAGTAAGTGTTAAACAAAATCGGTGTTCAGAACTTAAAATTGTATTTACACAGCACAAAAACAAAAAGAAATGGAAGCACAAATCCACCTCTTAGTACTTAGTATAATTAATATTATATATTAATAATGAATGATAGCTGGTAGTAATGTTAGCTATAAGTTTTAGGAAAATATATTCAAAATTGTTGAAATGGGGCACCTGGGTGGTTCAGGTCATGTCGTGGTTTGTGTGCTGGAGCCTGCAGAGCCTGCTTTGGATCCTCTGTCTCCCTCTCTCTCTGCCCCTCCCACACATTCTCATTCTCTCTCTCTCTCTCTCTCAAAAATAAATAAATATATTTTTTAAATTTTTTAAATTAAAATTTTTGAAATATTCACTTTGCAGAAAAACATAATACATTCACTTAGATTATGATTTAGATCATTAGTAGTTTAAATAGATTAGACGTGCACATTTGAGGTTTTTATCAAAGTTCCTGTTCTTAAATATATGTATTTTTCTGAATAGTTTAAGTCCTTTGGAATCTTTGTAAACAGAAAGATCTGCTTAGCCTGCCTCATGTCTTCATCTGTAGCTTCAACTAGCACCAGCCAGATGGGTGAGTTTGCCCAGTCACTACAAGGGACAGTTGGAACACCCGTCTTGACTGATGTTATGCAAAATGTCAGAGACTTTTCAATCTGATCTTGGCAAAACATGATGGAAACTTTCCAAATCCAAAGATTGTAGAGAGCTGTACAATCACTACATAAAGGGACTGATGTGTTGCATACTGAATTCAGGCAATGATTACATATAATTGTATCATTACCATCATTACCTAAAGTGAGATTAATGGAAGCAACTATTCAGAAAAACAAGAAAGAAATTAGCTTTGAAGTAGCATAATGAAAGATTTTAAATGTAGGAAGAATTCAGTCACATTTTAAAATTACTGGTTGTGATTCCATCAAACTCACTAACCCCAAATCTTATTCACTGCCTCAATGCATGTGCTTTATTTCATTTGGCCACACAATGATTAAAAAAGGTCAGATATCTATGGAATATAACTTCACAGAAAAGCTAATAAACGACACTATCCAAGATGTTTATTTTAATAAATGGGAAGAGGGAGTTAGAAGAACATGACTGACAAAGCAAATAAATGAAATGTTTGTTTTGTTTTGAGCAGCATCAAAATCAACACATCAGTGGCATAATCTCTGTTAGAAGCAAAGCAACATGGTACAGATGAGGACCATAATGTTTTATCTCAAATTGGAGGTTAGAGATTTCTAATATCTAAAATAAGTTGACAGCCCAGTTTTATTCAAATGAATTCATAGAATCTACATACAAGATTTCCTTTTTTTTTTTTCCAGTAGGGGCTGCATGAATGTTCCAGCTGTAAATATATACAAGACAAAGACTTTTGCGAGTTCCTGACTCAGAGTAGGAAGATGTTCTGAACCATGGGTCTGGCAAAGAGATGGCACTGGGATTTTAAACCAGTGGGGTTTTAACATCCCTTCTTGTCCCCCGCCCCTCTTTCTTGTTACAGACATTTTTTTGAGACTCTCAAAAGGGGGTTCCTAGAGGACTATGCACAAGCTTAGTAGCCCAGCATCAGAAAGAATGAAATCTTGCCATTTGCAATAATGTGGATGGAGCTAGAATGTATTATGCCAAGAGAAATACGTCAATCAGAGAAAGACAAATATAAGAATTCAGTCATATGTGAAAAAGAGATGAACATATGGGAAGGGGACAAAGAGAAGAGAGGGAGACAAAACACAAGAGACTTTAAACAATAGAGAACAAACTGAGGGTAGATGAAGGGAGTTGGGTGGAGGATGGGCTAGATATAGGTGATGGGTACTAAGGAGGGCACTTGGGAATGAAACCAAACTCTTAGCTCTATTCATAACCTTAAATTTGGACAAGGACCATGGTTTAGAAATTGTTGCAGTATAGACATTTTGTCAGTTGAACTCAATCAATATGTCAATTAATATTAAGTCATATGCATATACTATCTAAATTGCAATATTCCAAATTTATATGGTGGGTTTCTTTGTATCACCTTTGTGTTCACTCTGGAAACTCAAAATAATAAAGAGCTGTATATCCGTTAGTCTAGAAAAAATATTTACAGTATTATAGTATTTATAGTGAATAAGAACTGCTTACCCCTTGTATGATATAGCGCTTTAAATATTTTAAGCCTTTCTTATATATCTGTTCTTTATAAAAGCTTAAGAGTAGAACATCCAAACATCATTACCTCCTTTTATAGAGAAGGTATAAAACAGGAAAGTAACTCAAGGTGAATCAGTTAAAGACTTAAAATCATTTCTACCTACTGCCAGTTCAGAACTCTTTTCAAAGACAGCACTATTACTTAGAATCACATGGAATTAAGAACCAACTCCAATGATGAAATTTATCTACATCCAGCCACATCTCTTACACCTAGATGATCTGCCAGTATCACCTCCTTCTAGGCAACTGCAATAATTCTCTTACTAGTCCTCTGCTTCTACCCTTTTCTAATATCATCATTTCTGTAGCCTACATCAAGGTGGATCCTTCTAGAATGCTATTCTGATCATGCCACCTCTCTACTTAAAACCCTTCAATGACTTAGCACTTGTAATTAGAAAGGCTAAAACCCTTAATATGGCCTACTTTCTTTAACTCCTCTAATCCAATGTCAACTTATCCTTCCAGCTGATCTTTACAAACTAGTAACTCTTCTCCCGGCCCCCAATGCCACTCTCAGTTCCCCTCACCTGCTTAATTTTCTTCATAATATTTCCCACCTGACATATTATCTACTTATGAGTTTAGTTGTTAATTATCTGTCTTCTCAGGGATTCATCAGTTTTATTCACTCCTTTATCCCCAGAATAGCACCTCATAGCAGATGCTTGGTGTTTATTGAAGAAAAAATGCATAAATTCTGTCGTAGTCCATTTGGGCTGCTATAACAAGATACCACAGACTGGGTGGCTTATAAACAACAGAAATTTACTTCCTATAGCTCTGGAGGCTGGAAATCCAAGATCAGACTGTTAATGTGGTTAAGTTCTGGTGAAGAACCTCTTCCAGATTGTCAGACTGCTGACTTCTTACTGCAGTGGAAGGGGTTAGGGAGCTCTGTAGTGTCTTTTATAAGACTAACCCCAGTCATACGGGCTTCACTCTCATGACATAAGCATCTCCCAAGATGCACTACTTTTACCTCCTCCTAAAATGACCATGTTGAGCATTAGGACTTCAACATATGAATTTGGGGAGGGAGGGCACAGACATTCAGACTAAAGCAATCTCCTGCAATCTCCTGCATGGTCTGGTTCCTGCTTACCATCCAGCCTCAACCCCCACAGCATAACCTCTTGCACATGGTTCTCTAAGGCTCATTATCCTTCTTCATATTCCTTGAATATATCAGGATTCCTCCTATCCCACTGTCTTGTTCCTAAGCTTGGGATGCATCTGCCTCCAAATCCTTTAATTAACACTTGTTTCTCCTGAGAGATGATATGTTTCATCATAGTAGGACTTGTTGTTGCTCTGCTCACTCTTGGGTCATCAGTAACTGGTCTACAGAGTGAATGTCACTTTGATATGACGTCCCTATTTATTCATATCTAAATAGGTAAGTGTTCTATTGAATTGAAAGCCATTCAATGTTTCACATCAACTAGTTTATATTTGGAAGTGCCTTGATGAGTCAATTGGGTAGGTAGTCCGCAAGCTGCCACAAATGGAACACCATTAGCAAATTGCCCTCTCTATTTGTGCAGTTAGTAATGGCAAGTTTGGTATGGGTTTCACAAAATTAAGTGCCTTTAGTGCAAATTAAGTTACCAGATTCTCAAAGCTTCTAGTATAAACCATATTGAAAACATTGATTAACTCCCTAGATTTAAGTGAGATATATCTAGGCTTGAAATATTTAAATTATATAATTACAGTGTTTTCTTAGAAAAGATGCTATCTACAAACTGTGAAGGTTGAATTTTCATATTTTAAGCTGCAAAAAAGAGGCACTTAACCCTATATTCTGTCATGAAGGGAACATTCTCACATTGTCTGTTCCTCATATTGTCCACTACTCGCATTGCTAAACAAGCAGACTGAAAAGAAAACTCGATTCTAATTCAACCCAGTAGTGCATTCACTGTGAACCCACCTGACAGTCCCTGAACTAAGTGAAAGTTAGCAGCAACTCTTCAATATTTAACATATGCTGACAAAGGAACAATTGGAAAGACTCTTTGCTTTAAAGAGGCAAAAACAGAGAGAGGGAGAGGGAGAGAGAGAGAGAGAGAGATGCAAACCAAGAAAGAGACACTTAACTGTAAAGAAACTGATGGTTACTAGAGGGGAAGTGGGTGGGGGGATGATTAAATAGGTGTTGGGGATTAAGGAGTGTACTTGTCGTGATGAGCCCTGGGTGATATATGGAAGTGTTGAATCACTAAATTGTACACCTGAAACTAATATTACACTGTATGTTGACTAACTGGATTTTAAATAAAAGCTTAAAAAACATAAAGAAGCAACAAAGCATAATTTCTCATAAATAAGTAAATAACAATTTTCTACTTCTGAAATGTTTTACCTAATGCAAAATTCTCTTATTGAAAGTTTGAATTCTGAAAATAATATGCATATGTGTGTGTGTGTGTGTGTGTGTGGAGAGAGAGAGAGAGAGGAGAGGATTCTCAGGATTCAGATTCAGATAGTAAAGACTAGTGGCAAAAAGAGTAGGAAGTAATGAAAAGAAAACAGCTTTACGGTCAAACTGACCTGGAGTTGACATTCGGTTCTCTTATTTGCTTACTGTGAGCTTAGACCATTTAACTTGTCTATACTTCAGAATCTTTTCTTGTACAGTGGAGCTAACAGAATATCTAAATCATATTGGGGTAGGAGATATGTTCCAAGACCCCAAGCAGATGCCTTAAACCATGGATAGTACTGAACCCTATATATACTATGTTTTTTTCTATACATGCATACTCTGATAAAGTTTAATTTATATACTAGGCATATGAGAGATTCCTACTACTACTACTACTACTACTACTACTACTACTACTACTACTAAAAGAGAACAATTGTAGCAATATACTGTAATAAAAGTTATGTGAATGTGGTCTCTCAAAATATCTTACTATATTGTATTCAGCCTTCTTGGTGATGTGAGATGATAAAATGCCTACATGATGACATGAAGTGAGCCAAACGATGCCGGCACTGTGACACAGTGTTAGACCATGATTAAGCTTCTCATGTATTGTCGGGATGATCTGCTTCCAGACCATGGTTGACTGCAGGTAACTGAAATCAGGGGAAATGTAGCTGTGGATAATGGGGGACTACTGTACAGACTGAGGGAACAATCTAAGGTCTGACATAAAGTAAGTGCTTAGCAAATGTTAATCCTCACTCCCATCCCCACCCCTGAACAGTAAGTTATTAATGGACTTTAGGGGTAGTACTGTAGATATTGTAGTTGGGACAATGAACTGACCAGTATTTTTTTCTTTTACCTGTATTTGAACTATCTGTAGAATTCATCTAAGAGTGTTCTCATTCATGTTTTATATAGTAGGCAAAAGGCTAAAGCTAAGGGATATATTTGGTAGATTTAGATTTATGAAAGGATATATATAGTACACTTAAGAAGGGTATGTAGTAACAATAGTTTTTTTTTTTTTTTCTTTTAGGAATATCAAAGACAGGGAATATGAGCTTGGACACTCAAACCATTAAATGAGGGAAGGTAGCTACCTAAATGACATGATTTGCGAGTCTGCCCACTCATTCATTCAGCGTTTATTATATCCTTACTATGTGCAAGGCACTGTGATGTTCCTTGGGGATAATGTGATGAAACAGCTATGACCCTTTCCTTGATGGTGAAAGGTGGTAATCTCCATTAAAATATTAAATAATACTGTTGAATATATAAATAAACCTGAGATAAGCCCACTCAGGAAAGGGAGGAAGAGGCTGAGAGAACATATGATGAATGAATCCCATGTGGATAAAGAAGTCTAGGAAGGCATCCCTATGTAACAGTGTTTTGTATTGATGGATGAGTGTCCTGAAAAAGCCAGGAAAGGTCAATGGCCTTTTTCTCTCTGGGAAACCTCTCATCATTCAAGACACAGCTCCTTGAAGTCTCCTGACTCCCCTGGGCCTTGTTGGTTGCTGCTGCTTCTGTCCTCCCAAAAAATCTTCTAATGCTCTGCTTCAAAGTTTCCCACAATGTGATTATATGTGTATATCTCTACCCACATGTATGCAGAGGCCAGGATACTGTCTCATTTTCTGTAACACCAGTGCTCAGGACATAAGTGCACAGTGGGCACCCAGGCACCCAAGAATGAACTGACCCTAGGGTCACCTGGCTGGCTCAGTTAATTGAGCATCCAACTCTTGACTTCGGCTCAAGTCATGAGCTCACAGTTGTGGGATTGAGCCCTCAGCTGGGCTCCTGTGCTGGGTGTGGAGCCTGCTTGAGATTCTCTCTCTCTCTCTCTCTTTCTCTCTCTCTCTCCCTCTCTCTTTCTCAAAATAAAATAAAATAAAATAAAATAAACTGACCCATCCCTCTTTCTTGAGGCCTCATACGTCCATGTAACTCATTTGTTTTAATTAAGAATTAAGGTTTTAGAAGAGTTTTTTTTTTCTTTTTTTTTTTATAGTGATGAAGTTCCAAGAAATTTCCAATTGAATGACTTTATATCCTAGCTACAGTTTTGTCTATTCAAGATATAAGAATTTTCTTAAAATTCTATTCGAATGCAAGACATTGGAAACTAACAAGTCAATTCAAGTACCTGGTGACAGGAACTTTAACAACCTAGAGGGGACCAAAGGGAACAGGAACGTGGACAAGAAAGTTTGACTCAGTAGAGTAAACCTACCATACAGTCTTATAGAAATAACCATGCAAGACTTATGGAACCTTTACAGCAATGATTAAACTGAAACTGCCAGGAAGCTTCATAAGGCTAAGTGGTACTTTGTCATGCAATAGTAATTTTGTTTGGTTCAGCAAAAATGCAAGGAAATGCAGAAAACTTCCCTCCTGTGGTGGTTTCTGCATTTCTGCGAGATCAGAGATACACACTATGAGCCCTGCTTCCCTCATAGTATTCTGTTACCTAGCAACCAACATGTCTAGGCATTGCGAGCATGGGGGTTATATGAATATACACCCTCACTCTCCCCTAACAATAGATAGGAGGAAATGCAGTGGAGAAAAACAGCTATACATCATCATCATCAACAACAAAGAGATAACTTCTAAAAGTTTGCTTGAGAATAAGGACATTATCAAAAATGTAATATTTATTTGCATGCCATTTCAATATCTTCCTCAATGCTTCCTTGCTTATGGAGTCTATTTTAATATCTAAAAGTCAAAATAAAAAAGATAATATTAAGATAAGTATAATGATAAATTCCTTCGTATAGCATTCAATAAATGGTGTGTGTGTGTGTGTGTGTGTGTGTGTGTGTGCAAATGTGTGTCTGTGTTTGGAGAGGATTTCCTTTGATTTTATTTTCATAAATGACATTCACTTAAGATAAATTGTTATGCCTGTGGGAAAAATAGTATTTCAAAGCTTTATTCCTTGTAAACTATCAAACTTTTCAGCTGACCTATACTCCTGGGTTGGTATGGCTGTTTCAATTAAAAATTGAGAAAGAATAGAGGATGAAATAAAGCAGGTAACCACAAAAGCTGAAGTATGGAAGTAAGGTTGTTCAAGTCGGAAATGGAGAGGAATAAAAGACTCCAACACCAGCTGGCAGATTTAACAATGGAATCATTGATGAAAGAATGGGCCAAAGGATAGGGGGAATAGAAGAGGAAAGAAATAAAGTGTGAGAGCCACGGGGTGGAAACAGAAGGAAGGGATAATGAAGGCAGCAAGCAGAATTGGTTTCCTAGTGAAAAGGTTAATTAAATCTTTCGTGGCATGGAATTCTTAAAGAACTACTTTTTTGACTCTGTGTGTATATATTCATGTGTGCTCTTTGTAAACACACAGAGATGATAATGATTCTCTCCTAACATCCTTTCGCACTTATGCTTGAGCAAATTTTTTTTAAAAGGACAATATTTTTTTAAAGCTTCTTACATGTTGAATGGAAAGAAATTTAACACTACTGACCTGCAAATACATCTTAGGAGCCAGAGGTGGGTTTTTCCCCCTCCCTTTACACTGTTTTGCTTTATTTTGTCCAAAATTTAAAACCGACAATGAAAAAGCGAATCTTGTGTCTCTACTAAAATTAATGGCAAAATGAATGAACTCTTATAAACAATAGAAGACAAAACCCACAGAGCTTGAGAGCTTCAATAATACTTCAACGACCACGAGGCTGATTTCTAAGCTGAAGAAATGATTACAGATCATCCCAGGAGCACTCCAGCCAATACGACAGCAGCAGTGCTATTTGTTTTGTGCCTTTTATGTGTTTCCTAACGTTAATCTTGCCATACTGTCACACAGATTCCAGCAGCCTGGGGCAGCTTGTGGGTGGAGTTTCTGAAGTCAATGAAAAGGGCAAATGCTGATCAGTACAATCAAGAACACACAGTCCATTCAAGGCGTGACATGGTGTTTCCATCATTGTTACTCTTTTGGGTCTGTCTGCGTAGTTTATAAACACTTACATGGGCAGGAAATGCATGCAGTAAGTACCTTCCTTTCGTTTGTTCTGTATTTAGTCTTAGTTTTGACTTTAAAAAGCATTTGGTGTATTCGCTTTCAGAATCCTGGGTTATTCTGGCTGCTGAAATAATTGCTGTTGATCAGGCTACATGTTGTAGGACGAAGAGTATTAATATATTTGCTCAACAAGAAGCCAGCCTTCCCAGACCCTCCTTAAATAGAATCCTTTCATGTGGAAAATCAAAACAACAGAGTGTAGCAGTTTTTTGAGGAGGGCATTTTTTTTCTTTTACATTTGTCAGAAAGCAAATGAGAGAGTGAGCGAGAGAGAGACAGAAAGAGTCTGTCATCGACATTTCATCCTGCCCTCAAGTCTTAGGAGAAGTTGCCGATGGTGTCATCTCTAAAAAAAGAGGCATTTCCTCCTGTACCAATGAGAGAGGAGTACAGTTTACCACAACTGGATAGGATGGATGTTTTTACACATTGAATTATTTTGTAATCATTAGTTTTTGTAAAATTCATTATTAACAACAACAACAGAAACAGAACAGTCACAGAGCCAGAGATGGCAGAGCAATGCAATAACATTTGTCACTGTGTGGCTCAGTAAGACTTTCAAGTACTTTGGGCCACACTCAGCACAAACTCAAGAACAGGCATTTTAAGTCTTTACTTCCTCTTATTCAATGTACGCATACTAATTCTCCCATAATCATGGGGCAAATATAGTTTCAGTATTAACAAAATAGGTCTAGTGATACTCATGTATTCTACCTGGTTGAAAGGATGGACAATGTTTGTGATTAATGAATTTATTCAAAGACAAAAAATTTAAAACCCTCATTGTAAGAATTAAAGAAACTTGTCTAAGAATTAAAGCCTATCCTGTAAATTAAATGCATTATAGCCTGTCTATCACAGAATATTGGTTGAACTTATTTGCTGTTGAATTTCACTGCTTCTCAGAGCTCTTTGGGCTACATTAAAAACCTATTACAGGATGTATTATGTTCACATTTCTATATTGAGCGCTTGGGGAAAAACAAAGATATCCAAAATGTTTCCTCTACTCTAAAGGCATCTACAATCTAGTTAAGAAGATAAAATTTATACCCCAAAATGACTTCAATTCAAGGCAGAAGGAAATCAACCTCTAGGAAAAGATTATTGAGGGAGAAAATAGGTCAGTTTCTATATCTTGAGCTGTGTGAATTAAGGCTTGACAGCTCCTAGAAGAAAACAAATGCAAGAGGAAATAAAAAGGAAAACAAACAAAGAGCGAGAAAGAAAGAAAGAAAGAAAGAAAGAAAGAAAGAAAGAAAGAAAGAAAGAAAGAAAGAACTAAAAACACAAAACAAAACAAAACAAAAAACAACCTGCCACAACATTAGACTTGGGACAGAGCTCTGGAGGTGTCTAATTTGACTGTCTCTAAGTGCCCACCGCAGAAATAAGACATCAAAGAAAGATTTGGCCTCAATTCAGTCATCTATAAAATGGACTAAAATATTCCCTCACAAATCCATCTGCTAGGAGCAAAGTCTGGTTTGTGAAAATTTTCTCATATACAAGTCAGGCACTTTGGGTACTAATCATTTACTCATATATACTGATTAGCAGAGGACAAAATTTAACACACTATGAGATAAACCCTTGTCTGATTTGGTATTACTATCAATAGTAGTTATTCTAAAAACAGTGGTAGACACCATTTCTTGAGCACCTACTATATGACACATGTCTTACTGAGTGTATAACTCAATTTAACTAACTCAGTTTAATCCTCTCAACACTGTACAAGGTAAATATAACTATTACCACTCATAGTCAAACTCTTAATGGTTAAACCCAAGAACTTAAAGTTTACAAGTGATAGAGTCAGGATTTGAATCTATTTCTGCCTCTGCTATGAAGGTCCCCTTCTGTTAACTGCCAGCCTAGACTATGTCTGTTAAACATTGCATTCCTGGACCTAGTCAGACTTAGGTGTCTAACTTGGTCTGATAAACAATAAGAGTTAAAGAAAGGGGCACCTGGGTGGCTCAGTGTCTAACTTCAGCACAGGTCATGATCTCACGGTTTGTGGGTTTGAGCCCTGCATCAGGTTCTGTGCTGACAGCTCAGAGCCTAGAACCTGCTTCAGATTCTGCATCTCTCTCTCTCTCTCTGCCCCTCCCCCACTCGCACTCTGTCTCTCTGTCTCATAAATAAACAAATATTTTTAAAAAAAATTTTTACAGTGTTAAAGAAGGAAAATGTGTGAATTAAAAATAAAGAACATATCATAGGACTTTCTAGAGTTGAATAATCTTTAAAGGCTATTGAACATCCTCATTTTACAGGTAATTAAACTAAGGCCAAAAAAGGGTAAATCGTTTGTTAAAGGTTACCCACCTACATAGTCAAAACTAGATATGGTCCACCAACTGTTTGATTACTATTCTAGACTTCTTTCAGTACCTTAAAATAGTAAAAATGCTGAGTAAAGAATATGGCCCACTCAAAGTGTTAATTATCTAAAAGGTTAAAGAGAAAGCTCTCTGTCAACATTTGTTACTGGAAACCCACAGAATTAGCTGGATTTCCTGCTTTAGCAAACATAATAGAAGAACAAAATATATTTCTTGGCTTCAGTATGCTACAGTAGAGATGGATGCTGAAGTAAGACTGATTTGGGTTCTATTCTCAACTAGTTATTTGCTATGCAAGTGTGTAGATTGCCACATGAAGGCTTCCCACTGAATCTCACTGATGGGTGTTCAGCCCACTGTATGGTGCCCATCATCTCTGGACTTGGTCACGTGATTTGTTTTGGCTGATGGCACATCAGCAAGTGTGATGCAGCAGACTTGCATAGCTGTGGAGGTAATATGAAAAGGCGCATTCTAATCTTCTTGAACATGAAAGATTGTAAAAGAGAGATGCCCAGCCAGTTCAGCCATTGTAGCTGAGCTCAGTTTTCAGAAGTGGGCCCAGAACCTAATGGATGTACTACCAGCTATTAGTAAGATTAATAACCTAAGGCAAAATAGTTTGCTCCATCATGGTCTATCTATTTTCAAGAGGAGAGTCTGTTCTACTGCATGTCTTGAGTCTTCAGTGAAAGATTAATAATGAAATGCAAACCTACCCATAGTTTTTATCCATCCATTCCTTTCTACCCCATTAGAGGGTATATCCTATATTTCAGAAAGGGTTTCTTTCCTTCATTCTTTGAGTATGAGCTAGATTTAGGGAATCACTCCCAAAAAACAGAATATGGAAAGAGAAAACTATTATGTAACAGTGAAGAAACTCAACAAATACAATCTTATCCAATTGGTGAAGGTTAACATCATCGATGAGAAGTCATATGGATTCATATATCTCCCTACATGAGGTTGTAGGAATGACACTTCATCTCTATGACATTGTTCAGAAAACATAATATCAGTCTACACATAAGGTAAATATCATACAATCCTAAATTATGAGGCATTCTACAAAATCCTCAGCTAGCACTCCTCAAGAGTGCCAAGATTATGACAACGTTAAAGAAGACTAAGAAGCCATTATTGACCAGAGAAGACCAAAGACAAAGAGACATAACAACTGAGTATGGCAGCCTTCAAGACTGCATTTTAAAAAATATCTATTTATTTCTGAGGGTGGTGGGGGAGAGTGAGCATGAGTAGGGGAGGGGAAGAGAAGGAAGGAGGGACAGAGGATCCAAAGTGGGCTCTGTGCTGACAGCAGCAAGCCAGATGCAGGTCTCAGACTCACAAACTGTGAGATCATGACCTGAACTGAAGTCAGACATTTAACCAACTGAACTACCCAGGTGCCCTTAGACTGCATTTTAAACGGAGAGAGAACAATAACAGGAAAAAAAAAAAAAAAAACCTGATGGAATCCAAATGAAATTTGCAGTTTAGTTTAAAAATGGTAGACATATATCATAACAAATGCCACTACCTGCTTCCAGCCCACAGTAGAAATTACAAAATAAAAGATATTATCTACTCAGAGGATAATATGAATTTCTGTTCATTACCCACACTACGTAGCAAGATTTCATTATGTATCCAGACACAAAATACACTAAATTCACTCAATGAAATTGTTACAAAATCTAAGGTCTCCAAAGCTAAGGCAAAAAAAGTAAAAAGCAAAAGAGGGGGGTGGCTTAGTCGGTTAAGCGTCGACTTTCGCTTAGATCATGATCTCGCGGTTCGTGGGTTGAGCCCCACGTCGGGCTCTGTGCTGACTGCCATCTCGGAGCCTGGAGCCTATTTCAGAATTTGTGTCTCCCTCTCTCTCTGACCCTCCCCTGCTCACACTGTCTCTCTCTCTCCTAGAAATAAATAAAAATAAAAAAATAAAAAGCAAAAGAAAAAAGGAAGCAAGGAAGGAGGGTAGGAGAAGAAGGAAGGGAGAAGGTGGGAAGAAATAAAGTGATTCTGTGGTTATATCATCTTGTTCTTTCCTCCTATGCTGTCTATCTTCCATAAAAAATTGTAGTACCCAGAAAAAAAATTACTGAATAGGTGAAAGATTCAGAGCTGGATTCTAATTAATTGAATTTACCCATTGACATCTTTTAAGTGCATAGCCTATAAAGTGTATACACACATATATCACTTTTAATAAAACTATTTTAAATAAATATTCATTTTTAAATGTTATTATTAAATTGCTTAGGTCAGTTTTTAGAAGTGACAGATCTTCTAATACCAATGTTCTGTACTAATTTTTTGTTACCCTGAAGCATAAACTAATTGAATTGTAACCTTTCTTTTGTATAGAGACTAACATAGGTTAGTGGACACTATTCCTATTGGTATATGTAAACTGATCTTGTATGACAATATGGACAATGATGGGGATGAGGAGAATCTAAAAATGTGTACAGGTCTTCATAAATAAAAGCTCATACTTTGACAAAAGTGCATCTGGCTCTTTAAATATTCATGAAAATAATACTATAAGGCCTCTGCTCAGTGGGGTGTTTACTCCCTTTTGAAGAGTTTAGTTCTGCAAATGTGATGGTAAAAAGGTTGGCATATGATATTGAATCATACTATTGTGGTGGGGGAATAAAAGATTCTGATGGAAAACGACATCATCTGTGCCTTTTGATTTTTTTTTTTAAAAGCATATTGGAAAGAGATCAAGAAGTGCCACTTGGTGAGTAAAATAAAATAGACCTAGCAACGTGAGGGAACAGAGACAGACAATGTGGAAGAATGTGCTAATTTCAAATGTGTCACTTTTAGAATCGGTCACACTCAAAGTTATATGACAAGGGCTAGTCCCTTCAGTGAATGATCAGCTTTTGATGATCAGTTTGCAAAATCATTTATATGGAATTATAAAGAACTCAGGTTTGAGGTCCAAGTATCTATATTGCTGAGAACCTAGTATAGAGGAAGAGCCACTGGGTAAACAGATTGAATTTAAAGATGGTTATCTTAAGCCTCCCAGCAGGGGTCACTAAGCTAATGATAAATATAAGCTCTATTGTAATATAAAACTACTGTTTCCATTGATAATATGAGAAAAAACATATATGCATAATGTCAAAGACCCAGCTGGGGAAGTTTGGGATAAAAACAAAATATTTCTCAGTAATAATGATAGTATTTTACATACAGAGTCAAAATATAATAGTTGCCCTTTAGTGTAAGATTTATAGAGAGAGGACTAGTCCAGCCCACTAGAATTTATACTCAAATAAGTTTGGTGTATATTCCTTGATGCTTGAAGAACACATCAAGCACCATTTCCTCAGAGCTTTGGGGCTTCCTCATTCCTCTTTGGAAGCTCTCTTCTACCAGACATTTGGGTAGGTGGTCCCTTCACCTCATTTAATTGTGTCCCCAACTGTTATTTTCTCAGAGAGGCCCTGTCCTTCTTGACCACCAGGCGTAAAGAGCACACATATCACTCTTTACTTCCTTATCATACTTTTTTCTTCAAACACTGAATACCTCTGTTATCTTTTGGGTTTATGTATTCTATATATATATGTATATATACATGTATATACATACATACACATATATGTATGTATATATACACATACATATATACTTATGTGTGTGTATATATATATATATATATATACACACACATACCAGTTGGTATTCCCTCCCCCCAACAATACTAGAATAATAAGACCCTAGAGGTGGAAATTTGATCATTTTGTTTCCTAAATGACCAACATCAGGTCATGTACTGTCTGGTACAGTAGGAACTCAATCAATATTTCCAAATAAATGACTAGCACACAAACTGACATTAGTACCATGTAGTCCCCACCTTGGAGCACTACAAAAGACAGATGATACATAAATCAGAACTATAAAACTATAGAGGAGACAAGAGTTGAGCACAAAATAATTGGTCATAGTTCTACATCTGATTCAAACCGAGCCAATGGATGACAGAAAGACAAATGTTCTTCACTGACAGAAACATAAGCTTTTAGTAAGAAACTTCAGTGAATTGATCAGATACTAGAAATATTAGTTTTAATCAAATCTCCCATTATTTGAGAACTTCCCAAAGAAAAAGTCATACTCTGCTTCACTGTCAAAGACAGAATTTGAGGCTGAGTACCGCATTGTCTTAAACTCATATGGAATTTCTAGAGCCTGATGTTTTTATTACATTTTGATATTCATTCCTTCATCTCTAAATTCATAGCATAGACTAGCACATCAGACACTTTCAAGATGAGAAATCATTTGTGAACTAACAGCACTTAATTAAATTTTTCTTTTGCCTCTTTTTTCTTTTCCAATTATCACAAAAACATGAATGTGAAAATGCCCCTATTTTTCTTTGCCTCCTGTTCATGAATCATAGCTTTAAAATCTGAAATTTTAATTCCCCCAAACTTCAAATTAGGCATTTGATCTTGTTTTATTTTGGGTATAACTGAAAATAAACACAAGCTGGTGAAGTGGGGGGGAGGGGGCGACCTTATTTTCCAAAATTTTCAAACGCATGAGATCACTTGAAACCATCAAGAATTTTACCAGTTTTCCATTTTCTGCACAACCTCTATCCTAATAATAAATATTTAATTAATTCAAATATTCCTGCCTGACTTTCCAGAAAGTTGGTAACCACATATCTCCCTCTTGCTTTGATAGACTCATTCATTTTTTCCACCTGGTTGGGAAGGAGAAATAGTGGGAAAAACTAAAGAGTTAAAAAAAAAAAAGGACACCCTTTAATGAATGTGTTTAATAGCTGACATGTCTTCTTTCTTTTTGTTCGATTAAACTGGCACATACCCAGCATGGCATTGTTCACTTTGAAGTGGCTTTCCATTGTTCTACCAGCCTCTATCAAGGCCTACTGACAGATGACCTATCAAATGCTTCCTCTTTTGTCTTCCAACCTCCTTACCACCCCTAATTTCTTTCTTTCTTTATTTCTTTATTTTTTTTTTTTCTTTTGAAAAGGCACAATCTGTTCACCCTGTGGCTCTTCCTCCTTGAGGGGTAGCAGTTGGTAAGCCAGGGCCCTCCCAAAGCCAGGGGGTGTTATGCAGAACATGTCTGGATCCCAATTATCCAAGGAGAAGTAGTGCATAAATTAGTAGATAGTGTTTCTAAAGCTGTCAGGGATAAATTGTTGTTATTTCCTGACACTGTCATAGGAAAGAAGGGTGATTCTAAGATGAGATCTGACACCCAGGTTGCTCTTGAAGACAAAGAGACCCTAAAGTCTCCTGTGAGGTCTGTGCCAGGAATAGGCTTCCAACAGACTTATAATAGAGATTTAGGAAACTGAACTGGCTCTGTGGTTGGAAGTCAAGTTTCAGTTCAAAATCACTAAGACAACACCTATCAAAAATAACACTTGTTTCACGAATCACCTGGTATCAAAGCTGAAGCTGCCTTAATGACACTGTAGGTCTACCTGGCAGGATCTCCACTAGGGGTGGTAGCAGGTAGAACTAACCCCCACTACCACCAAGTTACCTTCAGCCCTGGGAAGGCTGGTAGGCTGTAGTACCTTATCCAGGACTTCAGATCTTCCTGGTCACAAGCCTTCTGAAAGTTCCTGTCTTCATTCTGGACAATATTGCTATCTTCCATGCTCTACCTTGTGACTGTAATCCTACTTTTTGCCCCTCACCCCCAATTTGACCCTCAGCATATACCTTTTGGTCTAATTGACATAGACAATTTATACAGAATACAATTATTTTCCTATTAGATGACCCACCACCACAACACATTCCTACACATCTACATACACACAATTATTTGAGATATAAAGACTTTTGATCAAAATACTTGCGGGGGGGGTGGTATTTTGAAAAAAGCTTTCTTTTACATGTTAGCTCTTTAAATTATATGCATAGGTCATCCTGAAAATGAACCTCTGTGGAAAAGGTCCTCTCCAAAGACAGTGGAAATGATGTCTCACAATTGGCAATTGGTGTGATACTAACAAGTTATTTTCTTTTTCCAATTTTGCAAAAATTTGTTAAAATACATTGAATGAGTAAAGGTACTATTTAAAAAAAATTAATGTTTACTTTGAGAGAGAGAGAGCACAAGTGGGAGAGAGGTAGAGAGAGAGGGAGATAGAATCTGATGCAGGCTCCAGGCTATGAGCTGTCAGCACAGAGCCTGATGTGGGGCTAGAACCCACAAGATGTGAGATCATGACCAGAGTCAAAGTCAGATGGTCAACCCACTGAGCCACCCAGGGGCCCCAGGAGTAAAGGTACTGTTAACAGTAGACAGTATCTGCATAGACAGAAATTCAATTAAATTTTGAATTGTACTAAATATTTAATTGGCTGAAACACAAGTCATAAACATATTTTCTTTCTGCATTTCAATTTAAAGGCTGCTTCTCTGCTTTGCTATATTAAATGGATGGAAACAGAAAAGCAAACCCTTAAAAGAGCAAATTCCAGGACTGCTGTGTGTTTACCAAAACTGAAGATCAATCTTTCTATTTAGTATCAGACCTAATAAGTACCAGTCACATACAGGAAAAGCAAAACCTATTGTTAGTTTCTATGACTGTTCTATTCTCCTTATATGGAAACTTCATGTTTTCAGTCAAATTGGATAATTGAATATAAGTGTAGTATATAAATATTTTCAAACTAATGCTGGATTAATTTGAGTAAGTGAACGCCTGAGGAACAAAGTATGTGATTTAATTCTTCTTTTGATAACTCTGGCATCCTCAATCAAATGTCAGTTCCATAGCAGGGAAAGGAATGGCTCTCTCCCAATATAAACAAGAAATGCTTGTTTGGTTGCTGTTGATTTACATGAGAAATTAGACTCTGACTTCCTTATATTTGGCTGATTAAACTTCAAGTTTGTACCAAGCTATAATTATCAAATATCAGGTAGGCATAAGTTAGTTTATCCTTACCCCTGATATTGCCACATCACTGAAAATATGTAGCTATTGTTTTTCATTGGATGGTATAAATCAGGCTCCGATTATCTAAACAGTTACAATTCACTAACTTCTGGATGGCATCCAAACTCTTCAAGCACATCTGCTCCACACACCAGAAAAAATGTACAGCAACTAGTGCAGCACAATTCAACATAACAATTTAAATATTTTATATAATTAATGATATGTAATTAAACTTAATGTAATTACATTTGGGTTCTCTGAGGTAACTATTTTACAATTAGTGTTTCATCAACAAATAGCTTTCTGAGGCATAGCACAACTCCTCCTATAGCAGCAAACCATACCCAGAAGTGTCCCCGTTATAGTAAATAAATTGTGGAGAAAAACCAAGCATTGTAGTTTATCAGCCACAGGCTTTTGATTATGTTAGATACAAGAGGGCTTTGCATGCCAAAACCACATATCAACCTAAACGTTAATAGCTTGGCCTTCATCTTGCTCTCAGTTGAAAGAGGGACAGGAAGGTCCAACCACTATTTGGCCTTTCTAACTTTACAAGCACAGTCAATTACCTAGAGACCCATAAAGAGAAGTCCACATCCTACAGTCATGTCCCAAGAGCTCCTGTAAAACTTGCCACTGGTCTGCCTTACTTATTTGGCTCAGGAATTTGATGGGGATACAGTGGAGGGGCAGCATCTGAAAGGCTGTTCTGTCTTCTGTGATGTAGAAAGGACTTTTGCGGAGCATTCGGGGAAGCAGTCTATCTGAATGGAGTCATTCCATGTCCCTAGCTCAATTACACCAATGCCCACATCTTCCATCCGTGATAATAATAAGGAGATAGTGCCCTTAGGAATTTTGCTTTGAAACACTTGAACCACTGAACTGATTTATAGAGCATATATATGATTTTACAATACATCCTCTCCTCAAATTTGTTTGAGTTCAGAAGAACAGTAATAGGCTCTTTCTCTTTTATAGAGGGCTCAAGTCTGTAGCTGTCTAGAATAGTCCCCCAAACTTCCTTCTCTGAGACTCACTGCACCTCTGGGAGGAATTCAGATTTCTCTTCCACCCACTCCTTCTCAGTCTTCTCTGGCTTGTCCATGCCCAAGATTAAGTTCCTTTTATTTCTTTCCTTTAAGAATTTTTATTAACAGCAAAACAATACATGTCCACTGCAAAAATGTCAAATTAAACTTCCAGGCTCTAGTGCTAAAAAAACCATCTACTGACATAGCCCTACTCATATAAAAATTATACTTTCAGGAGTGAACACATTCAACTTTTATTGATTCTTCTCCTTATTCTGTATAAAATTATTATTTCTTGATTTTTTTCTCCATTTTAAATATTTAATGACTTTCTACTATGGAAAGAAAGAATGGAATAGTAGTTTTATGAATATTGTATCCCCCACCATCTAAAACATACTTCCCCTCTTACTTTCTTGTAGTATAAATGTAGCATAATAAAAATATATTAACAAATTAATATGATTACGGCTATTGTAGGGTCCCATAGTGTTCAATGATTAAATATGCTTTCTTATACAAATTTTAATTTTAGCCAGGGATAATGTACTTTTTATTTGCTTAATTTTCTATGAAATTTTTATTAATTAACTCTCTAAACTCTTCTAGAGAACTACAGCCTTTTTTAAAATAAATGTGAACACATCAGGCTCTATTTAGGGGTGCCACTACTATCTACTCCAGCCTTGACAGCCGCCCCTCAGCTGCCACCTTAAAGCTCTCCTTCTAGCATCATCCAGAGAATTCCCTTTGCCTCTTCCCTGGATCCTGAGGCTTCTTTATTGCACCCCCCCTCCCCCGCCACATACACACACATACACACACACACACACACACACACACACTGCCCCCTTTTGGTAGAAGCACACTCTCAAGTAGTTTCATGAGAAACAATATAAAGGAGGTAAAATTTTTTGAGAAATGAATGTTACAAAACACCTTAAGCCTATTTGAAATTTGGTTGCACACAGATTTCTAGTTTGAAAATCATTTCTTCTAACACACAACGTATTCCTTCAGTGTTTTATCAGTGTTGCTATTGAGAAGTACAGTCCACTTTGATTTCTTATGCTTGGTACGTGAGTATTCTTTTCTTGGTATTCTTTCTTTCTGGGCATGTTTATCCCTGAGGTATTTATTCCCAAAGTTCTGAAATGTCCCTTCGAGTGTTATTGTGTTAGGCACTCAAGATGCCCTTTTAATCTGGAAATTCATGTCCTTCTTGAATTATTTCTTTTGTTTCCTCTTTCTCTGCTTTCTGTATTTCTTTGTCTAGAAGTGCTGTTGTTTCGATGTTGACTCTCCTAGAACAGGGGTTCTCAAAGTCTAGTCCACAGACCATCACAGCTGTATCACCTGGGAAATTGGTGGAAATGTGCCTCCTCAGGCAGCACTCCAGAACTTCTGAATCAGAAATTCTATGAGAGGGATGCAGCAATCTGTTTTACAAGCGTTCCAGGTGATTCTGATGCAAGTAAAGCTATAGAATTACTCACTGTTTTAGACTGATTCTCTAGTGTTTTTATTGTTGTTTCTACCTTCCATTGTTTTTTGTCTTTTTATCTGTTGGTGAGGGACATCTTTAACATCCTCCTCCAATTCTTCCATTGTGTTTTTCATCCCTTATTATTATTTTTTGATGCTTATTTATTTTGGAGGGAGCAAGCATGAGTGGAAGATGGACAGGGGCAGAGGAGAGAATCCGAAGTGGGCTCTGCATTGACAGGCATGAGTCTGATGTGAGGCTTGAACTCAAAAACCATGAGATCATGACCTGAGCTGAAGTGTGATGCTCAACTGACTCAGCCACCCAGCTGCCCAGAGGTTTTCATCCCTTCTATCAGGAATACCAGGTTTTAATTTCTGAACACTTTGACTTATTTTTTGAAAGTTTCTTATTTTATAGCTGGGTATTCTTGTTTTATGGTTGCTTTATACCTTAACCCTCTCAGAATTTTAACTTAAATTTTACTCTACTTGTTTTAAGATTTATTCTGCTTCCTCAATGGTTTCTGATTCTCTTGGATCCCTTTCCATTTTCTGCTTTTGCATTTTTTATTTTAGAAGATTTTACAAGTATCTGGCTATCCTTGGATGTCCATATCTATTTAAAAGTGAATAACTGGACTCATCAATTGATCACTCTTCTGAAAATCTTGTGTGTACAAATGGGGCTTGTTGACTGCATGCTTCATACTCACTGTTTAGAGGCAACTCCTAAGGTCAACACTGTGGGTCTTTTCCTTTGGGAAGAGTGATTTCTCAGAGAGGAGTTCTCTAATCTCCTGTGCGGAGACTGAGAAAACATTCCATTTACCAGCATGAGAAGAGCCAAAAGGATGGAGAGGGTTTGGGGATATCACCATCTACTTTGCACACCTTTCACTTATTCCTCTGTTTTCTGTACAATTTCTAATCCCTACTCCATCTGTTTTGGGGATCCTTAAATGCTGATCCCCTCTTATTTAAATCTCTCTAGAAAGTGTGTATTCTCTCTTTTGCTGCACTTGAGGAAATCTAATCACTCAACTCTGTGGGATTCTGAAGAATCTGTCAGTCTAATGTTCTAATGTTTTATTTATTTTAGAGAGAAAGAGAGAGAGAGAAAGGGAGAGAGAGAGGGTGAGCGTGAGCATGAGCAGGGGGAAGGTCAGAAAGAGAGGGAGATACAGAATCTGAAACAGGCTCCAGACTGAGCTAGCTGTCAACACAGAGCCCTATGCAGGGCTCAAACCCAAGAACCACAAGATCATGACCGGAGATGAAGTCAAACGCTTAACCGACTGAGCCACCCAGGCGCCCCAGTATTATTATAAGTCTTGGGGTATCCCTTCCCATTCTACTTTTGCCTTTCAAATTATAATTTAACTTTACAAAATTTATTCTAAAGCAAGAAATATATTGGGTTCAGTGGTCCAAACGCATGTGTGGAGCTTTAGTGAAAGCATAAGTGGAACATAATTGGGAAGCTAAATTATTTAATGCATTCCAAAGCTCAGGGCATCTGCACATGTTCAACAGTTGCACTTGTTTTGGCCTGGTTCATTTGATCCCTGACCATATGAGTTCTTATCAGAATGACTTTTTAGATTAAGAATTTAAATAGTTCAAGTTAGTGAAGCATTGCATAAACACAAATAACAAGTGGTGCATTAGAGAATGGAAGTGAGCTTTGCCACCACTAGGCTAAGAGATTCACTTAGAGTCACTGATGGAATGTTCTACAGGTCTGATCTAGGGAAGGTAATGAACAGCTTTCTCCAGGCAGTAACATTTTTGGGTTACTTCATCCCATTTATTTTCTTTTTGCAGTATCCAGGAGGGTAACATTATGGTATTTTAGACTATCGTTCTCTCTGTAAGTGGGAAGTTTATTTCTACACCTTGAACATCAGTTCATTAATTTGTAGTTACTTTATGGACAAAGCTAGTATCTGGCTGTGGTCTACACACTTTACGGAAATTCATTTGTTCTTGCTTTACCTGCTTGTCTTGGCAATAAAGGTAGATAGAAAGGTAGATTCTGGCAAATATTAAAATACCAGGATGTTTATCAGGTGTGGACAATTGCCAAAGGTAAAAATTTCTTCATTTCAGAGAGAGTTTTTTTAGTTTGTAGATTATTATCAAGGTACTGTATCAATTTGCAAGCAGACACCCACCTACTTTTGAAGAACTAGAAATGCATTACATTGAATAACGAATGCTGATTTAACCCCCATAACAATTAAAGCTCTTGGTAAATACAATTTGTAGGATGGTCAAGTCTATAAACTTCACTTTGGTGTTCAAATACAAACAGAAATATATTCTGAAGCAATAATTAATCTTGTCTAGAATAGATGATCCAGGTAATCTTACTTCACCTTTTCCATTCTCATTTACTCTACAGAAAAACACTTGTAAAGATAAAACAAAAACAAAACCCAAGTCTGCTACGTTTACTTCTCGTTGAATGTAGTCTGCTGACTTGAAGTTGTGCAGCACTGAAGTGATGGGAAGTGACCTTTTAACCGTGTCTAGCTTCTCAGATTAATTAGAAGACAGCATTTTGTAATCATAATGGTGTAGAATGGGGAGGTGAGAAGAAGATCACTTTCAAGTTCTGGGTCACTGACACAAGTGGAAAGTATTTAACCTTTATGTGTGACTACTTATATGCTCCTGAATCAGAAATGGTGAATAGAGTCCTGATGTGCCAGGGTCATTGAGCTAAAAGGTTTTATGTAAAGATAAAAAGTGTTTTGTATAAGGGTTTGGTTATTGGATTCTCTACTCAAAAACATAAGCCAATGACTTTGAGTGAACCAAAGCCCTTTTGAGAATTAATTGCAACTTGAATGAAAATTCTGAGGATGACCTTTGTCACTGTGTCTACCTCTAAGTGAGGAAACGCACTGGCAGGGAAAACAAACACTGGTATCTCAGCTGAATCGATACTCCTACCACACCCATAAATCTGTTTTGTGACACTAAAAACATTCAATTTTACTTTCCTCTGTAATGGATAACTCCAAATCAAACTCATCACATCCTGAATATAGGAAACATGCCGTGAGTGGCTGCTCTCTTACTTGGCTGAGAGTTAGACAGAACCACTTCTAGTCAAAGAGAATCAGAAGCATAGAATTATGAGATGATCGTGCTGGATGTGTGATGATTAATCAGTTCTTTCGACATTTTATACTATAAACATTAAGACCTAGAGAGTTTATGTGATATGCAAGGGATTATAGCTAGTACAATCCAGTTCATTAAACATAGTATTTATGATTCCTGGCAGTAAGGAAAAAGAAGACACAGTCCTCGCCCATGAGGTGGTCTCTATACCATGCAGAAATAGGTATATAAACATAGAATTACAATTCAATCTCTCCAGCCAACATGGGATTAGGACATGCATCTCTTGGTTTATCAGTGGCATTTACATCTACCCAGCTGTCTTTAACACACTGAAACTTGGTCTTAAGTGAAACAGATCTGTTTGAAGCAAGGCAGGCAGGCTGTAGGGAAGGAAAGCTTAACATCACTTCAGGCACATTGCAGGTGTCCACAAAAAATTCTGGAACCCTGCTGGTTAAAATAAAATCCCGACTATTAATGTAAGACAGTGATCACCTGCACTGAGAAAACTTTGACCTTTGCCTAGGGGGCCCTCTGAAAATTCTTTCTAGTACAGAATCCCAGGAAATGATTCCAGTTAACACTGAAATGTAGCCACTGCCATGTGGCAAAGTCCGGCAGTATAATCTCCATGAGCGATCCTCAGACCAAAAGAAGCCAGGAGGAAGAGGAATGCAGCCAATTGGAGCATTTGTGCAGAATGGGAAACTGTATTTGGCACTTGCTTCACACACACTGTGGGGAACATCAGAGAGAGTGTGGTGCAGCGAATCAAGTGCTAGTCTCAGAACAGCTTAGTTTTTGTCTGAGCATAGACTTGATCTTGCTTCATAGTACCGGGTCACTTACTTTATGTACTGAGAGAGAAAATGCAGTGGAACAGAATAAACAAAAAACAAGCTCTGATGGGCCTCAGACCCAGCCAGCCCGCATCAGCTGTGTTTCACTGTCTATAAGTACGATGGGCGCAGAATAAAGAGTTTGTAGGTATCTCCTCCGAAGACAGTCATAATAGGACAGTGTGCTGAGAGATCTGAGGAGGACATTTCTGACTCATCACGGGTGGGGACATGCATTTTGATTTATTTTTTTCTAGTAGTAAGGTTGGAGTTTTACTTAAAATGTTAATCTCTTAATACCATCCACCTGGGGTAATTGATGATGCTTATAATTAATAACAGGACTAAAAGAAAAGATAAAAAATAACAGACTGTATGTATAACAAAGTCAAGGCCTTTGTCTTATTTATAGTATGTTCTTATCAAAAGGATTCGAGTGAGTATGTGTCTGGAGCCCAGGATCATGATAAGTCTCCTTGGGGACCCAAGTTGGAGGGTAGCACTGGAAACCACTTCTCAGTCTCTTCTCATATGCATAGAAGCTGCTGTATATGTGACAAAGGACAGCAGGAGAATCACGACAGAGGCAGTGCTCCCTGCGGGGACAATGTGCAATGCAGTTTATGGGGGCAGAACTTTCAACTGTCATATCTTTGAGGCACTAGAGGATGGCAATGAAGCAGTGAAAATATCTTCTCTGAATAGTCATCTCACCAGGTGAGGAAAGCTCACAGTGGGCACCATGCAGGTGGTGGAGAGATGTCTCCTTCCAATGGTCTGGGGGTGTCTAGGAGAAAGCCACACCGCAAGGATAGGAAGGCCCTTGTTTCTGAAGGTCTAGGAGGTTTTTCTTGGGGAACGACAGAAATCAATGTCTTAGGATCCTTCCATTATTATTATTAAGGAACTGTGTGCTCCTAGAAATATAAATGTCCCAGAGGTAAAAAATGCGATACGATAAAGTGGAATTTTGCCCTGACACCATTTGTTCCACAAGGTAAGTGTGGCCACGTCACATCTGTATTACATCAGTAAACATGCAAATGCCCAGCTGCACGGGCAGGATGACACTGCGACAGGATGTTTAAACTGAGAGAGTCTGAAGAAGCATCGAGGAGGAAGTGGTTCTTGAATCAGAGCTTATATCTGAACATAATCTAAATAAATGGGAGAGAAGAAAGGAATTTCAGAACAAGAACAAAAGCAGAGTGAGTGAAGGCACAGATGTGTCTGAAAGAAAGGGAATTAAATGCATGGACGTATCTGTCGGAGTAAAGGCCGCATGTGGATAACGGGGAGATGACATTGCACCATTAGAACAGTGGAATACAGGAAGTTGCTCTTCGGGGCATGCCCTCACTACACTTCTGCCCTTGCGGGTGTCTAGTGGATTGTTTACACATAAATCTCCAATAATGTCCCTGTAGACATGAGTGGAGATGGGACATATTTATTCTATTTTGTGAGTGTGAAATTTCAGATACAAAAAAAATCATTCATCGATAAGGAGGAGGCCAAGTCACAACTCAAGATTTGAATCCAAATCCCTCACTCGACATTTTTGCAAGCAGTTTTTGCTACTTGTGTATGGAAGTGTACCCTGTCTCAAAAGTCTGTTTGAACAATTGTGTAGCTTGATATCCACTTAATTGTTCACTTCATTGTCTTATGAAAGTAAGCTAGTAATTAATTATATTAACTTTGAACATATTTTACTCTGTATATGTATACTAATTAATATATAATGCATTATATATATTATATGTTATCATAATATATAATGTTTTATATTACATATGTGTAATATGTTATGTATTATATAAGTCTGGGTGGCTTAGTCTGTTAAGTGTCTAACTCTTGATTTCAGCTCAGGTCATGATCTGGTAGTTATGAGATCAACTACCACATCAGGCTCTGTGCTGGGCACGGAGCCTGCTTGAGATTCTCTCCTCCCTCTGCCCCTCCCCTGCTTGTACTCACTCTCTCTCTCTACGCATGTGTGTATGCATATATATAATGTTTAAAATAGCACACTATATTGAAATATTACATATATTAATACATATTGTGTATCAATGTATTATATGTTCTATACATTTTCTATATGTATTATGTAAATTTATATATATTATATAACATATAATATATTGATGTATAATGTTTTATATGGATAAAATATATAATACATTGATATATACAAAATTAAATATGTATGTATATATATTTAACGGAGGGGACAGGAGGGGAAGAAATCTATTTAGCTCTTCCAAAAAGTCCATTTATGGGAAGAATTTCAGGAATATAGCCTATTCATATTGGAATTTAAGGGACTAAGTAGAAGTGTATCACTGAAACTTCTTGAAGAACTGTGCTTTATTTGTTTATAAGAACTATTTTAATTTTCCTCCAAAACATAATTTAGATAATTTTATTAAGTTCTCCTTGGAGAAAAAAATATTGTTTTTATTTGTAATACAGTGCCTATGCTTTAGCAAAATAATCATGATTTAATGAATCTGTGTATAAAACAGAGTCTATAGGCTATTTTTAATGCTGCCTTAAATTAAAATAAACATGTTTTTGTTATATTTGGAATGTTATATTTTGGAATGCCAAGGTAAACCATATCATTCCTCCCATGGCTCAGAGAAGACACTGAATCAAACTGCAGAGACTACTGTCCATTTGGTCAAGGTCACAGGAAAGGAAACTTAATCTTTTTTGTTTCAAAGGTTCCACTTGGATCCTGCCATTTTCAATGAAGGTAAGAAACACTACAGCTCAATTGCTCATTTGCCAATGCATTAAATAAGATCGGTTTCACCTCTTCTTAAGACTGCCTGACTCAATGTTCACCCATAACAAGTAGGCTCGTCAAGTCCGTCATTGTCTCATTTCAACCAAGCAGAACTGTGCTTCTCATCCATAACAACTGTGCTTGAATAAATTTTAATTTACTGGTCTCAGGATATGTTTCCCATCCTCCCTGTAAAAATATTATATATAAATAAAGGCAGAGTGATTGTTTAAAGGTGCAGGTGATTAATGAGTTAATGTGAAAAGGTGACGATTCAACGATGTAATATGGCATAGTTACCTTTAGGGACACTTCAGTTCCATAACTCAGTAGGGACAAATTTATTTTTGTAGTATTATATGGACTCTTTAAGGCAAGGTGGTTTGTATTTATAGCAGCTGCAGATAAACAATAAAAGCAATTGAGTGAGGCAGGTGGAATAAACTCCACTGCCAAAAAGAGGGGTTACAAGTCTTAATGCAACATGAAACACTTTCAAGTTATCGCAGAAACTTTTATGCCTGGAGTATAAAGCTTGGAGTCTCTCACAATCTAGGTTCACAATTTAACCCTAAAGAGATAAGGAGGTATGTTACGGGTTGCACTGTATCCCTGCTCCCCAAATTCATATGTTGAAGTCCTAACCTCTAGGATCTCAGAATATGACTATTTGGAGACAGGTCTTTTAACAGGTATTAAGTTAAATGGACTGTTTGGGGTGGGCTCTAGTTCAATATTGTGTCTGTATAAGAAGATAAAATTTGGACATCAAGATGTATGTGTGTGTGTGTGTGTATGTGTGTGTGTGTGTGTATGTGTGTGTCTGTAGGGATGCATGGGAACAGAGGAAAGACCATGTAAGGCACTCCAAGAAGGCAGCCAGAGCAAGGAGAGGTCACTCAAAAGAAACCACACTGCCAGTATGGTGTTCTTGGGCTTATAGCTTCTATATCTGGGAGAGAATGGATCTCTGCTGTCTGAGCCATTCAGTGTGGAGGACCTTGCACACTACAATGGGGTGAAAGGTGATGCTTTTCCTGCTTAGCCATGCACTGCCGTTATCCTAGTCTATGCTTCAGCCGTCTTTAGTGTATATTTCAAATATGACATTTGTCACATTGTGTAGTTTCTGTTCTTTTTAAATGCAAAACATTTACTTAAGATGCAGTAACAATTTTTATATACCGCTAAGATAATTGAACCATGGCACAATCCTTTCCTATCACATAAAATTTTAGTTTATACTTACCCAAGGGTACTTTTAGATTTGTTTAAATATAAATGTTTTTATCACATGTCACACTGGTCATACGTAAAAAAGAAACTATAAGCAAACTTATGAGTACATTATTCCAAGAACTTCTTTATGTTTGGAGTCTCATGTAATCACTTTTTTTTTTTTAATGTTTTATTTACTTCCAGGAGAGAGAGAGAGAGACAGCATGAGCAGGGGAGGGTCAGAGAGAGGGAGTCACAGACTGAAACAGGCTCCAGGCTCTGAGCTGGCAGTCAGCACAGAGCCCGACGCGGGGCTCGAACCCACGAACCGCGAGATCATGACCTAAGCGAAAGTCGGACGCTTAACCGACTAAGCCACCCAGGCGCCCCATGATGTAATCACTTTTTGAGTCAGAACTGTGACTATCTGTGATTTTTCCATAGAGCTGTACTATTCTCTGACATTAGAAAATTCAGTGATACTATATTTCTTAAAACAGTGCTTCCGTATTCTGTTCAGAGTTGTTCTCTGAATCTCTGAAGTTAATCAATAAGACTGTGTGCATATGCAGAGGCTATGATCATTATACCACACCTTCTACCTGCCCAACAATAACAGCATTTAAAGATGGCAAGATATAGATAGAGGGCAAGATGGCAGAGAAGTAAGGGGCTCCGTACTTGCACTCGCGCCCATACATCACACAGAAAAGATCTGAAGCCATTGGAAACCTTACAAAACCTGAGAGATTGGGAGAAAAAGGACACAGAATCTACTGAGAGAGCCTTCTAATGTGAGTGCGAACCGGGGAAGATAAAATCGGGCTGGGATCGGAGACTCCAGGGTGGGAGGTGAACCCCCTCTACCCTCTACGGGGAGTGAGAGGAGAAAAGAAGAGAGTCCGAAACAGAAAAACCTCCACTCTGGGGGGAAAAACCTCTGCTCGGTGCATAGAAACGATACTTGCCAAATACCTGCACACCAGGTCCCCTAGCACCAACTGGTCCTGGGGGAGGCTGAGCACACAAACTGCTTCTTTGTGCCGCTCCTGGAGGTTGGATTTCAGAGCAGCGACGCGCCTGCCGCCATTGTAGCTCCCGGGCGGTTGGGGACCCAGAAAGAGCCGCGCGGACACCGGGCGTCCGCGCTCCTGGCTGGCTGGAACTCGAGAGGGAAGGCAAAGAGCTAAAAACTGGGAAATTTGCCTGTGAGTTCGTGTTTCGGGTGACGAGCCAAAGGGGGACCCGGTTTTCCTCACTCCAGTGGGCTCAGGCTACGCGGACCTGACAGGCAGGCCCCTGCGCATGCGCGCCAGCCGGACCCAGAGAAGGAAGCAGCGATTCGGACTCCCCCCCAGAGCTCGGCAGGGGGCCTGGAATTGCTCGAGGGGGTTGCCTGGGAAGCTGTGTCTAAGGCAATTTCAGTGGGGCCAGCGGACTGGGATCTGGAGATTGGAACTGGCCCGGGTTGAAGAGTGCAACCAACTTCGGCTGCGTCCCCAGAACGGGGAGTTGACACGCCCAAAAAGCGAGTTGCAGCGCAGGGTTCAAGAAGGGACTGGAGCACCGTCACTCTCCTCCCCACAATCGCCAAGGCAGAGCTCCCGCCTGAGGCATCGGATCACGCCATGCCCATCCCTGCCTGAGAGCTGCCCTCCTCCCTTTTTTTTCTCCTTTTTTTGTTTTTTTCCTTTTTTATTCTTCTTTCTTTTTTCCCCCTTTCTTTTCTCTTTCTTTTTTTCTTCTTCTTTCTCTTTTCTTGCTTTTTTCCCCAAAACACTGACCTGATTAACTCTGATCGCCAGCTTGCTTAAACAATCACAACGAGTTCATTCTGTAAATGTAAATTCTATACCTACTGACCTTTTCAGCTCTTTCTCTCAGGAGTAATTAGACTATATAGTTTCTCTGGATAATTCCAGCATCCTTCTCTCACCTATCCAACCATATTCTACCCTTTACCTCCTTGAAAAAAGGTTCTTATCCCTTCTGCCTGTTCATTCTATTTCCAAATCTGCCTTATCTCGCCCTGCCTTCTCTCTTTTTCTCTATGCTCTTCAACCAGCACTGCATACACACGGCTATTTAACTGTAGCTGGGAAATCCAGGTATATGCGTTAAACGGTTCTTTGTCCATCGGTTTTCTTCTTTTTTCCTTTTCTTTTCCCCTTTTTGACCCTTTTATGTATTTTATGCTCCATATTATTCGCCCTCCCTCCTCCGTCTTTTCTATTAACTTTTTCGTTTTCCCTCTCGCTTTGCATGTTAGTTGAATTAGCCTGTGCGTTTGTGTACTCTTGCTCCCTGTGTGTTTGTCTGTCTGTTTTCTTTTCCAGGGCTACCTCAAGAAACAAGCTAGAGTACACAGGGTGAGGAGTCCCAAATATCACTACGAATAGGAAAATAAAATAACTAAGGTCCCAACAAGAGAGACCGAGGGATACCATTCAAAAAACAATCTCTGAAAGGATAGGCCCTGGAAAGTCGAAGAGTCTTCTTGGATATAGCAGCGCACATAGAGACAGAGAGCATAACAGGTCTTTAAAACCAACAAGAGCCGGAAAGCTAACTAAAATGACGAAACGAAAGAGCTCTCCTCCAAAGAAACTCCAAGAAGAAAAGACAGCTAATGAACTGCACAAAAGAGATATCAGCAGCATAAGTGAACAAGATTTTAGAATAATAATGGTAAAATTAATAGCAGGGCTTGAAAAAAACATAGGGCACATCAAAGAAACTATGGCTACAGACAGAACGGAAAATAAAAATAGGCATGAAGAATTAAAAAATGCGATCAATGAGATACATAATAAATTAGAGGCCTCCAATGCACGGATTGAAGAGGCAGAAAGGAGAATAAGTGATTTAGAAGACATCATTATAGAAAAACAAAAAGCTGACAAAAAAAGAGACAAACTGATCCAAGAACAGGAAAGAAGAATTCGAGAGCTCAGCGATACAGTCAAACGCAACAATATCCGTATCATAGGAATCCCAGAAGAGGAAAAGAGAGGGAAAGGTGCTGAAGGAGTCCTGAAACAAATTATAGCAGAGAACTTCCCTGACCTGGGGAAGGAAGTAAATGTGGAAATACAAGAGGCTCAGAGGACTCCCCTCAGACGTAACTTGAATCGATCTTCTGCACGACATATCATCGTAAAAATGGCAAAATACAAGGACAAAGAGAAAACTTTGAAAGCAGCTAGGGAGAAAAGGACCCTCACATACAAAGGGAAACCTATCAGAGTGGTGACAGACCAATCTACTGAAACGTGGCAGGCCAGAAAGGAATGGCAGGAGATCTTCAAGGTGATGAACAATAAAAATATGCAACCAAGAATCCTCTATCCAGCAAGCCTGTCATTCAAAATAGAAGGAGACATAAAAACCTTTCCAAATAAACAGAAATTGGAAGAATTTGTCACCACGAAGCCAGCCCTACAAGAAATCCTGAGGGGGAGGCTCTGAAGGAAAGGTTGCAAGGAACAAAGATTCCAGAGACACCACCACAAACATGAACCCTACAAAAGATACAAGGACTCTAAACCCACATATTTCAATAACAACACTGAATGTAAATGGGCTGAATGCTCCAATCAAAAGACATAGGGTAGCAGAATGGATTAAAAAACAAAATCCATCTATATGCTGTCTACAAGAAACTCATTTTAGGCGGGAAGATACCTTCAGATTAAAAGTAAGGGGATGGAGAAATATATATCATGCTACAGGAAATCAAAAGAAAGTCGGAGTAGCGATACTTCTATCAGACAAACTGGACTTTAAATTAAAGACAATCACAAGAGATGAAGAAGGGCACTACATAATAATTACAGGGTCCATCCATCAGGAAGAACTAACAATCATAAATGTCTACACACCGAATATGGGAGCACCTAAATATCTAAAACAATTAATCACAAACAGAAACAAGCTTATAGATAAGAATGTGCTAATAGCAGGGGACTTTAATACTCTGCTTACAGCAATGGATAGGTCAACCAGACAGAAAATCACTAAAGAAATAATGGACTTGAAAGATACATTGGACCAGATGGACCTGACGGAGATATTTAGAACTTTACATTCTGAGGCCAGGGAATTTACTTTCTTCTCAAGTGTGCATGGCACATTCTCCAAGATAGATCACATACTGGGACATAAAGCAGCCCTCAATAAATTGAAAAGAATAGAGATCATACCATGCACACTGTCAGATCACAATGCTTTGAAACTTGAAATCAATTACAGGAAGAAGTCTGGAAAACTTCCAAAAACATGGAGGCTAAAGAACACCCTTCTAAAGAATGAATGGGCCAATCAGGCAATTAGAGATGAAATTAAAAAATATATGGAGACAAATGAAAATGAAAACACAACAATTCCAAATCTATGGGATGCGGCAAAGGCAGTCCTAAGAGGAAAGTACATTGCTCTCCAGGCCTATTTCAAGAGATTAGAAAAGTGCAAGTCCAAAATCTAACAGCTCACCTAAAGGAACTAGAAGCAGAGCAACAAGAATGCCCTAAACCCAGTAGAAGAAGAGAAATAGTAAAAATTAGAGCAGAAATAAACAACATAGAGAACAAAGAAACAATTGAACAGATCAATAAAACCAAGAGTTGGTTTTTTGAAAAAGTAAACAAAATTGACAAACCTCTAGCCAGACTTATCAAAAAGAAAAGAGAGAGCACCCAAATAGACAAAATTATGAATGAAAATGGACTTATTACAACCAACCCTCAGAAATACAAGCAATTATCAGGGAATACTATGAAAAATTATATGCCAACAAATTGGACAACTTAGAAGAAATGGACAAATTCCTAAACACACACTCACTACCAAAATTCACACGGGAAGAAATAGAAAACCTGAACAGACCTATAACGAGTGAAGAAATTGAATCAGTGATCAAAAATCTCCAAACAAATAAGAGCCCTGGACCTGATGGCTTCCCTGGGGAATTCTACCAGACATTTAAAACAGAATTAATCCCAATTCTTCTCAAGCTATTCCAAAAAATAGAAAGTGAAGGAAAACTCCCAGACTCATTTTATTAAGCCAGCATCACTCTGATTCCCAAGCCAGACAGAGATCCAGCAAAAAAAGAGAACTACAGGCCAATATCTATGATGAATACGGATGCAAAAATTCTCAACAAGATCCTTGCATATCGAATCCAGCAGCATACTAAAAGAATCATCCACCAAGATCAAGTGGGATTCATTCCTGGGATACAGGGCTGGTTCAACATTCGCAAGTCAATCAATGTGATCCATCATATCAATAAAAGGAAAGATAAAACCATATGATCCTGTCAATAGATGCAGAAAAAGCATTTGACAAAATACAGCTTCCCTTCTTAATAAAGACTCTCGAGAAAGTTGGGATAGAAGGAACCTACTTAAACATCATCAAAGCCATCTATGAGAAGCCTTCAGCGAACATCATCCTCAACGGGGAAAAACTCAGAGCTTTCCCCCTGAGATCAGGAACACAACAGGGATGCCCACTCTCACCACTGCTGTTTAACATAGTGCTGGAAGTCCTAGCATCAGCCATCAGACAACAAAAGGAAATCAAAGGCATCAGAATTGGCAAAGAGGAAGTCAAACTTTCCCTCTTCGCAGATGACATGATACTCTACATAGAAACCCGACAGACTCCACCAGAAGCCTACTAGAACTAATCCAAGAATTCAGCCAAGTTGCAGGGTACAAAATCAACGTACAGATATAGGTTGCATTTTTATACACCAACAATGAAGCAACAGAAAGAGAAATCAAGAAACTGATCCCATTCACAATTGCACAAAAAGCCATAAAATACCTCGGAATAAACCAAGGATACAAGAGATCTGTATGATGAAAACTATAGAAAACTTATGAAGGAAATTGAAGAAGACACAAAGAAATGGAAAAACATTCCATGCTCATGGATAGGAAGAATAAATATAGTTAAGATGGCATTACTACCTAAGGCACTCTACACATTCAATGCAACTCCAATCAAAATTGCACCAGCATACTTCTCAAAACTAGAACAAACTATCCAAAAATTTGTATGGAACCACAAAAGACCCCGAATAGCCAAAGTAATCCTGAAAATAAAACCAAAACGGGAGGTATCACTATCCCAGACTTTAGCCTCTACTACAAAGCTGTCATCATCAAGACAGTATGGTATTGGCACAAAAACAGACACAGAGACCAATGGAACAGAATTGAGAACTCAGAAGTGGACCCAAAAGTATACAGCCAACTGATCTTTGACAAAGCAGGAAAGAATATCCAATGGAAAAAAGACAGCCTTTTTTAACAGATGGTGTTGGGAGAACTGGACAGCAACATGCAGAAGAATGAAACTAGATCATTTTCTCACACCACGCACAAAAATAAACTCAAAATGGATAAAGGACCTGAACGTGAGACAGGAAACTATCAACACCCTAGAGGAGAAAGCAGGAAACAACCTCCTTGACCTCCACTGCAGCAACTTCTTACTTGACACATCCCCAAAAGCAAGGGAATTAAGAGCAAAAATAAACTGTTGGGACCTCCTCAAGATTAAAAGCTTCTGCACAGCAAAGAAAACAACCCAGAAAATTAATAGGCAACCAATGGAATGGGAAAAGATAGTTGCAAATGACATATCAGATAAAGGGCTGATATCCAGAATCTACAAGGAACTCACCAAACTACACGCCCGAAAAACAAACAACCCAGTGAAGAAATGGGCAGAAGATATGAACAGACACTTTTCCAAAGAGGACATCCAGATGGCCAACAGACACATGAAATGATGCTCAGCATCGCTCCTCATCAGGGAAATACAAATCAAAACCATCTCACGCCAGTCAGAGTGGCTAAAATGAGCCAATCAGAGAACTCTAGATGCTGGCGAGGATGTGGAGAAACGGGCACCCTCCTACACTGTTGGTGGGAATGTAAACTGGTACAGCCCCTCTGGAAAACAGTGTGGAGGTTCCTAAGGAAATTAACAATAGAACTCCCCTATGACCCAGCAATAGCACTGCTAGGAATCTACCCAAGGGATACAGAAATGCTGATGCATAGGAGCACATGTACCCCAATGTTCATAGCAGCACTCTCCACAATAGCTAAAACATGGAAAGAGCCTAAGTGTCCATCAACAGATGAATGGATCAAGAAGATGTGGTTTATCTATACCATGGAATACTACATGGCAATGAGAAACAATGAAATCTGGCCATGTGTAGCAACATGGATGGACCCTGTGGGTGTTATGCTGAGCGAAATAAGTCAGGCAGAGAAAGACAAATATCATATGTGTGCACGTATAGGAGGATTAGGAGGAACTTAACAGAGGACCAAGGGGGAGAAGAAGGGTGGAAATGGTGGGGGAAAGGGAGAGAGGCAAACCATGAGAGACTCTTGAATGCTGACAAAAACTGAGGACTGATGGATGTGGAGGGGAGGAGGGGTGAGCATGGAGGAGGACACTTGTGGGGATGAGCACTGGGTGTTATGTGGAAACTAATTTGACAATAAACTATTTGTAAAAAAAATAAATTAAAAAAATAAAATACATCTGTTCACATCAAAAAAAAAAGATGGCAAGATATAAAAGTGTGCCTTAGAAGCAATGAAATATGATAATTATATTCACTTTCCTCTTCTTCATTATCTTTCTATTTTATTATTCTCTATGTTCTCAGGACCTAGGCTAGTTCCTTGCCAGAGGAAAGTTCTGGATACTGTGTATCCCAGCCCCCCGCGGAAGTTTGCCTATACTCCCATAAACAGTGCCTTAATGACCATTTTCTAAAAGGAGGACATGAAACAAATTAAAAAAAATTGTCCCAGCACAGATTTTCATGCCATCTTCTAACCAAACTATTACTGCTGCTGCTAACACACCACACACACACACACACACACACACACACACACACACACACACACTTTACTGCTTGTTCTATGTCATTCTGGTATCCTGTGGCTCACTAAGGTGACTAGGTATAAGACAAATGGCACAGCCAATCCCAGTAGTATGGACTCAATACCTCTCTCCCCCCAAATACCTATGTTGAAATCCTAACCCTCAATGAAATAATAGTAAGACATGGAGTCTTTGTGGGTGATGGGGTCATGAGAGTGGAGCTCTCCCGAGTAGAATTAGTGCCCTTATAAAAGAGGTCCCAGAGAGCTCCCGCACATCTTTAGCCATGTTGGAACACAGTAAGAAGATGGCCATCTATGAACCAGGAAGTGGATTCTCACTAGACAGCAAGTCTGCTGGCACCTTGCTGTTACACTTCCCAGCCTCAAGCCTGGAGAGAAATACACTTCTGTTGTTTAAGCCACCCAGTCTATCCCACATTCCTAAAGTCTTGCTAGACTCGCTGTGACTGTGTCCAAAAGAGAGCATGACATGGCTGGCTTCTTGAACCAATGAAAAGAACTCTGGCGAGTGTACCGGAAAATACCAGAAACAGGGTCTGCGTTGCAACAAAATGGAGTGGAAGAAGGACTGAGTTTTGTTCTTTGCATTTGGAAGGAGATGAAAGGCATTTCTCTAACCTGGTGAGACACTTGCCCTCAACCTGCACACAGTGACCTTGTCTCCCAGCTGCTCATGCATATGTCCGTTTGCTGCAGAGTGGATGCTGTAAGCACCCTCCCTCCAGCTTTCTTCTGAGAGCTTTTCTTTCTTGGGCAATAAGCCTATGACTGTAAGAATAAAACCTGCACTGACTGATGAATTAGGTCTACGTAAGCCTCAGCCTGGTGGGTCAGGACCTCCTTCTTCCCTCGTCTGCACTTTCCAAACTCTTCTTAACTGAGTCAACGGAAGCACTTGTCTCCTGTGGTTGCACTGTCCTTTCCAACCCAACCTTGCCCATGTGGTGACCCCTTCTCCAATTCTTGTGAATGGCATTTTCCAGGCTTCCTTCTCTGGAAAGCCTTTAAATAAAATGTATATAATATGATGCAGGAGCACACAACAGATAAAAGAAGCAGACGGATTTCAAATACTTATGATATAAATATAATATCTATTGAATAAATGAAACATTATATTGATCCTCCTGTGTATCTAAGCAACCTTTTAAAGATATTATTTAATCAATATAGTATTTGGAATTAAATTAATCCTTAGTCAAAGTGCCTCCACTTATTTTATTATGAACAGATTACTAATGCACTCCTGGAATTGCATGCAGATTTGTTGTGTAGACAGAAATGTACAATTTTCTGCATAGAGAAGTGGAAGCAATAAAAAGGGGGCTGAGGACTGGAGATGGTAAAGGTTTTCAGAGGATGCTGGTGATGGCTGGGATGAGGGAACAGGACAAAGAGATAAGGTAACAGAAGGCAGAGGAGAAAGACAGGAAAGGAACAAGAGAAGACAGGGGTTCTGGACAGACAACTGAGAGAGAGTCAAGGGAGCTCATCATGATGATGATCATGTTTATTACCACCATAACACTAATTCTAGAACCCTAACTACTACTGCCATTTAGTAAATATTTCTAAGAGTCAAGAACTGTGCTGAATACTTTACATATGACAACTCCTTTTTTATTTTAGTCCTTACACCAATAAATACTCCAATACCATTCTTGTGCATATAGCACAAAGGGATCTTTTACTTAAGACTAGAGAGTGTTGGGGCACCTGAGTGGCTTTGTTGATTAAGTGTCTGACTGTAGCTCAGGTCATGATCTCATGATTCATGATTTGGAGCCCTGTGTTGGGCTATGCACTGACATCTTGTGTGCTGACATCCTGCTTCAAATTCTAAACGTGTCTCTCTCTCTGCACCTCCCCCATTTGCACTCTATGCCCCACCTCTCCAAAATAAACATTAAAAGAATTAAAGAAAAAAAGAGTTGAGAACCTCAAACCCTGATCTGTTGCCCTCCAGAGTTTTAATTCTTAGCCACTGTGTGACTGTTAGATTTAATTGTCCTTTCCTTCTCTCTGATCATCAGGAATATTTCAGTGATACTTTACTCCATCAGCTTTATTGGATTCTCACAGCCAAATTTATAGAGCTAAAGATGTATAGGGTCAGTGGGGCCTTCTTGGTCAATATTCTCCCATTGTGATATATGACCAGATATTCATTTGCATTTAACTGTCTACCCCAGACCAACTACTGTTTTTTTCCCCACGGAAGCTTTGTGGAAAATGCAGTTCTGAGGAGGCCAGTACACTTTCCTAAGTTATGAGAGCTATGTTAAAGTCCAGGTAAAGTCTTTCTACTATGGATTCAAAACCCAAGTTGGTAATCTTGAACCTTCCTTTGGAAGTGCTATTAAGAAGTCATCCCCCCCTCCCCCATTCCATTCTCCACCTCATTGATTCTTAAGCTATTATCCAGTTCCAACAATTCCAGGAACAATCAACACAGAGATAAAAAGTACACATTTCCAGGACATGGAATAGTTTCATTTGCATGGATAAGCTGAAAAGTTTCCATTTTGGCAACTTCCTGTATTGAGAAAAGTCACTTGGTCTACCTTCCGTCTCCATTGTCTCTGCTTTATTACTAACATCTTCCTCATTATACCCTATAAATCAAAATCAAAATAAAACAGATGAAAGTATTAAAGGAATAAAAAGAAAATAAAAATAGGAAGTAAGGTCTCTATGAATTCTGCCATGTCTGTGATTTCTATAATGAGAACACCTTATGGGATGAAGTGGCATTATCCCTCATCTAGTACAGAAAGATACTTACAAAAGAAAAAAAAAAGGAAACTTGATTGTTTCTGATTGAAACAGACACCAAATCTATTAATTTGTTCCCTCTGTCATTTTGTTCTTGTTGTTTTGTTTCATTTCTTAATTAAAAGGCCAGCATATAAAATACTTAGGAAAGATACAGAATCACAAAAAGGAATAATACTTCAAAGCAACTTTCTAGACACCTGCTCCTTTTCAGGACACTGAATTCTAGACAGGTTAACAAACTCTGTGCTCAGCTTCTCCCAATCCTAAGGCATTTTTGTAATTGTAGAGTCTTGAAGTTAATCTTCCCAGATGATTTTTTCCCTATTAAAGTGTCCTTATTTTTGTCCTTAAGGTTGTTAATTTCCAAATTTGCCCCCTCTTCTTTCTTGTTCCCTTTCCTTCAACTCTAGTAAAAACCAGAAATAGACATGAGAAGTTGGGGACACAACCCAGTCTCAAGTGCAGGTATATGAATGGAAACTTGGGAGAACCAGATTTTGACACAGGCACTAAGAACTTTAGGGTCCAATATCCTCCTTCTCCAGCATCTGTACATAGTGATACATATCTAGAATCACAAAACTTTCTGGTATTAAATTCCTACAGAAGAATGTTATTTGCATGGGTTCTAGGTCTGCCTCTATACTTAGCTGTGTGATACTGGGCAATTCACTGTACCTAACTGAGCCACAGAGTTCTCGTCTACTAATCAGTAGAAGCTGCAGTTTTCTCTGAGTGCTTCTTTGAGGAAAAGGTCATTCTAGTCAAAGGTTTAACAACTGGTCCTCTGGGGAGAAAGAGCCTTGATTTGCAGTGTTTACCAATTTCTGGGGTGTAAATACTCCATCAAGTCTGCTGTCAAGCTACAAACATGATGTCATGGAATACCAAGTCAGAGGAGAGGTGCACAGCTGAGTTGTGAGTGCTCACAGGAGCCATTCCAGCATACCACTAACTCCATCTATCTGTAAATAACACCACAGATGTTCTTGCCTTTTAACTTATACTCACACATTTTACTTAACCTGGAAAGTCCTTTTTTTCTTCTTTTTTCTGCACATCTAATTCCTACTCATAAGCCAAGATTCAGCCTGAATACCAACTCTTCCATAAACATTCCCAGGATCTTTTACTTCAGAATCAATTCTCTATCATATCTCTAACTCATACTCCATTTCTTCTTGTAGTTATTAATTGCTTACAAGGCTGTATCTATCCTGTTCCCCTTTCCCTACACATGCTTTTTCCTCCATGCTCTCTGGCAGGACGCAGCAAAATCCCTTGGCCACAGCAGGGGTTTGATCAGTGTTCACTGAATGAAACATTGACTAAAAGTACTCTGAAAAACATTACAAAGTCTTATCAAGAAGTACTCCTCCCACCCCCTAAACTGAGAACTCTTTAAAGAAACAACACTGTTTAATTCATGTTTATAGTCTTAGTATTGTGTTTGTGCCAGATAAAAGTTTAGATCTAGAGAAAACTGAACCAAAGCAATGATATATCCGAAGTGGCTGATTCGGCTGTTGACGGTGGAATCTGAGTGGGAGAGGCCCAGGTAGCATCAGGTCCCTGACTTACACAAAGGATTTCAGTGCAGTGTGATTCTCCTGCATCAGGCATGCCCTCGAAAGTGATGGAATATAAGATCCGCAACACCAGTGAGCCTTAGTTATCACTAGATGGCAAGACAGGATCAACAACACAGCTGTGAGCTACACCTCGTCTCCTACCAGGGAAGCTGGACACAAGGGAACAAGGGGCAGCATCTTTCCTCAGCACTGCAGTTGTGAACAGAAGCAATCAGGCTGCAAGCCGGACCGGAAGGAGGAGTCGCCAACATGCACATGAAATGTTAGCCTGGAGGTAAAGAGCTGAAAAGGTACAGCTGAGGCCTATAAGCCTGGAAGAATTAGGACTGAGGCCCGACATTCCCAAGAAGTGGAGAAATAAAGCAGAAAAAGAATCTGGCCTTATCATAAATGACAAAGTCTCTACCAGCATGTTCAAGAGAGAAGGTCAATATTGGAGTTGCTATTTTTGACTGTATATGGAATAACTGTTTTTTTTCTTTAATGAGCACTTGTAAAATGCTCATGTAAATGATAATTTCATGAAAACTTCAAAGGCCCTTCAGAATGATTACAAAGCTCATTTATGATTATACTACAGGAATAAAACTGTGCATGCCATTTTACTATGTTCCCGGTTAGGAAACTGAGGCTCAGAGAGGTTGATGACTTGCCCAAGGCCAGGCTAGTTAGTGCACGACAGATCAAACCCATGACTGTCTGAATCCAAACCCCTTGCTCCTTTCCACTATGTTAACCTGTGAAATGAAGCAAAATTATAGCTCCAAAACAATGTTTAACCCTTTTCTTACATGGCTTACCTAAAGCTGAAAGCAATTCCAAAAGCATAAATATCGAGCTTCCAAATATTTGAAGCTCGATATTTGAAGAATAACATTCATGTGGAAGTAGAAATACTTGACTAATTAAGATAAAAAGCAAGGTTTGTGGGGCGCCTGGGTGGCTTAGTCGGTTAAGCATCCGACTTTTCGCTTAGGTCATGATCTCGCGGTTCGTGGGTTCCAGCCCCGCGTGGGCTCGTGCTGACTGACAGCTCAGACCCTGGAGCCTGTTTCAAAGTCTGTGTCTCCCTCTCTCTCTGACCCTCCCCTGCTCACGCTCTCTCTCTCTCTCTCTCTCTCTCTCTCTCTCGTAGAAATAAATAAAAAAAAAACATTAAAAAAAAAGCGAGTTTTGTTATAGTCAAGCCTCATATATTTTAAAATAGTGTTGCTAGTTTGTCAAATCCAAAATGGTGAATTTAGGTAAATTTTCCTAACAAGGAGCTCATTCTCTGTAAGGAACTCACTGAACACTTGATCTACCTGCCGTAAATCTCCTTAGGCCACCTGGTAGATATAATCTTAGGACAGAAGAATTAAAACATACCAATAAGCATTTGTTTTTACTCTTTATGATTCCCATGATGCACCTGGAATTCTTTCACATTCTTTGAAATGGAGTGTAGTAAAAATGTTATTCCGTGAGGACAACCTTTTACTCCATAACTTCCCCATTTCTTTTGCTTATACGTTTGTTGGCTTTTTGAAAAAAAATTTAAATCCACTAAATATAAATCCAGTTATGCCATTTTTGAGAGATAGTTAAGAAACTTTACAGTACTCTTCTGGGCATAATACAAATATTGTGGAAGTAAAAATTTGTCGTGAAAGCAGAACAGCTAGTTGGGTAATTTATGTGAACGGGAGAAGACAATTTAAGAACCCCAGAACATTCCACATCCTTTCTAGGGTGAGAGTTCTTGTGATTTCTTCCGCAGAAATCTAAGCTATTTGCATGTTCCTGTCTTATTGGCTGCAATGAACTACTCAGGTTTAAAGAACTCTGTTTTTTATCACACATGTGCCCATTTGAATCTAAATCAAAATCGGATCAACCCGGGCTTCATTGGTGCCCAGCAGAAAGCAAAACTCAAATACAAGTCTCAAGAAAATGCAACTGTAAAATCAATGGGTAAATCATCTTGTTACAAAGACAAACGAACAAACAGCCACAACAACGCACTGAAGAAAGTGTGTTCTTTTGTTTTGTTTTGTTTTGTTTTTCTAAATAGAAGTTAAAGCAGCATTCAAAGGAGATGCAGCCTCCTACGCATGTCAGTCACAGAGAGGGGTCAATACTGCGGAGTGTGGTTTTCAAACCAGACTGTCAAGCAACTCTCAACCAAATTCCACTAATATTTACACTAATTTTCAATAGACATGGCCACTTAACCAGTTCAATGCCTCTAGTTGTACATACAGGCCTATTGAATTGATATCAATTCAGCCCAAGGGGGTCCAGGGATGCTCATATTTCAATTGTGTAACAGAGAGAAGGCTTGGGGCTTCTTCTCCTGTTTTATTGTATCTCCAAACCTCAACCAGCTACTAAGTAAAAAGTGGACATCCCTCTGTAGAAGGACCGGGGTGGGGGTGGGGGTGGGATGCAGGGAGCAGGGACCACAATTGCTGGCAATGAGGAGTTTAGAAATTATCACTTCAGGAAGAAAAACAAATAGAACAAATGTCATGTGGGCTGGTTTTAATTAATGTTGCTAAGGATGATGAATTATCACCATGTCTAATATACCATGATCCCTTCTACCCTTCTTCTCTCTTTCAAAATAGAAATACAAGGAGAATGTAAGTGTGGTATTTTCAGACCAAAAACCATGAAAATGTCCTTGAGAAGGTCAGCTATTAAGCATCCTAGGGCACCTGTGGTAACTGGGTCAACAGCTTGAAAATTTGGCAGGCAGAAAATCTTCCTGTCTAATCCTTTTCAGCACAGGCATCCCTTCCTCAAATCACAGTCCAACACTGGGATTGTGTCAAAAGGTCTGGAGACATTGATTCCGTCCACCTTTTAAGTGGCTTTCTGTCTATCCATAAAACATGTCTCCTTCCTCTCCACATTGAAGTTTCCTTCAGATGTTTATAAAACACACTAATGTGAGGGGTTTGCCGTTTTCAATTTCTGACTGAATAATCCAACTTCCCTTTTCCTCAGAGGAAAATAGTTTGACGAAAGCTCTCAGAAATTTTCTTAAAATTCAGATTTTTTTTTTTTACTGCAAGTACAGAAACTGAGAACAAAAGGAGCAAGAAATATTTGGTAAGTGCCATATTTGTACCTAGTGTATTACTTTGAGTTTGGGGGAAAGCAGCATAAGATAGCAATGGTCTTTGCCCAGGGGGAGTTTAATTCTAGTCAAGAATTATCACATGAAACATGGGAGCAGTAAGGTCAAGGTCTCATTGATTTTTTTTGTTGTTGTCAGAATGGAACATAAGTCAAGAAGGAGGATCTATGTAGAAATATTGAAGAAAAATTTGCACTGGCTCTGCAGCTGTGAATGGCATGGAATAAAGACTCAATTCTTACGATCTACAGAAATGTGGCTAACTCAGTTATATGTAAGAACAGAATAACTGCCTTTTAAATGTGTTAAATCCCTGCTTAAAAAGAATTAATTTTTCTCCTAATTTAAATCATAGTAATTTTATATTATGCTAAAGAGTGGGGGCATTTTATCTATCTGTCTATTGAAATAGGATGCCTTTGGGTTCCTATTTCCAGAGGGTAAATTGAGTTTTCTTTCAGTCACTTGTTGCCTAGCACAGTGCTATGTTGGGAGATGATTGTTCATTTTTTTAATAGCAGTGAGAACAAATTGCCCTACATCAAAGGGCTCATGGGTTGTTGTGAAGCAATGGAAAGCAATACTTGCAGAGAATTTTGAGCTTCTTGGAGAGAGGTGTTATCTGAATCAAAACCTGTGAAAAGAAGAATAGCTATAACATTTTCTGTCAGTGAGAAAGTATTGTGTTGTAAAGTAGTTTCTAAAGGGAAGACTGCTCTAGATATTATTTGTCAAATTTAGAGGAACAAGACAAATCAAGGTGCTAGAAACCACTGGAAATAATACAATCTCCAGCAGGGTAGAGAAAATAATTCATCACTAATTTCTATGGTCCCACCTTATAAGAATAGTAAGAGTGATGCCAGGAGACATTTAATAGAGCTAAATCCTACAGTTTACTGGAGAACTGAATTACTGGGGTAGCTTCCAGTCCAGATAGATAATTTTACCATGGTGGATGTTTTCCCGTTGTAGGCATATGGCAAGAAAAAGAGTTAAACAAGTTTCAAAGCCCTAATGCCCTCCACACTGCAGGGAAGGCTAGAAACAGGAGGGAAGAGAAGTGAGAAAGCATTATTTAGCAGATCAGGATATCAAAGAAATAAGGCACAGAGAAGTTAAATAAATTTTCCAGGTCTCCACCACTAAATCATGCTGTTAAATAAAACTAATCCTTCACTATAATTTAATCTGTAATAATGACTGTCATTACAATTCTGAAATTGAGCATTCAGTCTTCAAGGAACCATCAAAGCCATTCAGGTTTTTAATTTCTTTTTCATGTTTGCTGTGTACCTTCCTAAGTTATTTTTCCTATACACATGCTAATATTTTTTTCTGAAATTCAAATGATAATAGATTATTCCCATTTTCCCATTCGATGATGTACACTCACTATGAATATTAATATTTTTCTAATACTTTCTTAACCAGAGTCATTAATATGATAATACTTAGGTAATGAATTTACAAAAATTACATACAAATACTACATGTGCTAATACAATGAAATACTGTGGAAATAATATGCATAATGCATTAGGCTTTGTTACAGATGCCTGCCAAAAATAGTGTTTGGCAAACAGTAGCATGCTTGAAGAGTGCCTAACCGATTAAAATTTATTGCTGCTGATAGACCCAGGGCAAACATGGAACAATCTATGCTATTCATGCCCTGGCAGACACATCAGTTCACTGACTGCTCAGATTATCTCTGAAAGCTTCTGGACATCACTAAAATTAAGGAAGACACTTAATGAGATGTTTAATGCCGGGGAGAGTGAGTCCTCCAAACAAAGGAATCCCCCGTACACCACAGTTCCATCTCCGTGGGTGTCGTGCCTGGCAAAGGGTCGCAGCTCTATCCAGCTGCCATAGCCAGGAATGCTCTGCGTACTCTCTGTGCCTCAGTCTTATCTTTGTGTAGTTTCTTTGAATGTCAGGAGTTACACTAACATTTAAGCAGTGTCTTCCCTCCACACTACTCCCGGTTTGATATCACCTAGTGTTTTCTTGTTTTGTGATTGCACCTCCCAACACGTGCAGAATCCTTACACTGTGAATTTCAGTGTAGCAAAAAGAGAGTGAGAACTATTCTATTCCCTGGAGCCATGTGGAAAAGAGATGAACACTGCGGGGGGCGGGGGGGCAACTTTCTAACGACAGACTTTATCTTGGGAAACTATAATTTGACAGTGAAACCACTGAATATTTTTGCAAGTGAACCAAGATTTATTACAAAATGTCAAAGTTTGTTAATTTTCTTAGACCTTTAGCACATGTGGGGATTTTGGGCGAATTTAAGTTAGTCCCATTTATTTTGCAGATGGACAAATTGATGTGCATAGACAGGAACTGAACTCTGCCAAGGACACACAGCTAATGAGTGACAGAACTAAGGGACAATTCCTTATTCCCAGCTCCAGCAACACGAGCTTTTCTGCAGTAGGAAAAGAAAAGAAAACCTTAGGCATCTTATGTGCCACCTACCTCCCACTGCCACATCCCCCCTTCCTGCCCACTGGTACGGGTTATGCCTTCAATGGCCAGAAGAGTGAAGCTTCAGATTAAGAATAAACAGAAAGAATGGATGCTACTGATGAGCCCCAAATGGAGTAGGCTCTCAAATATGTACATGGATAGATAAACAGACAGACAGACTAACAGACACACAAAATTTGGAACAAAATAAAATTTTAAGTCCTAATGTCCATAAGGCTTTTTAAAATTAATTAATTTTTACTGGCACAGATTACTAATTTCCAATTATATGCATAATTTAAACTGTCCCCGAGAAAGGTCCTGGTCAGAAATAAAGAAAACTCCAGAGATCAGGAATGGCTCCTGAAAGCGAAATTGAAATTCATCTCAGTTAAACTTTAGAAATGAAAAGGGCAACAGAGACCATTAAGTTTAGCAGGAATGCATGGAGAAATGCAATCAATCAGATGCTTTTAGAAATATAAACAACCTAGTAAAGAAGACTGGGCAATCTATAAAAATAAGCAGAAAACAGTTATAAAGATCATTAGCAGAAGAGAAGAACAAACAGGAGCGTGAAACCACAGGCGTGCTCACAATCAGAGTACAGAAATTTAAGTCCTGAGAAGGCAGGAGGAATCCATTATGAAGGGTAACAGAAGGAGGGAACAGCCAATAATGAAATGACTAATGAGTTCAATTTTAGTTTATTTTAAATGTACTGAAAGCTACCTGAGTAGAACAGGAATTTCAGCTTTGAAGCAGTGGATACGGAGGTGTTCTCTAAATAGCAAAGCAGAGAAATTTCACTGGCAGCCCTTGGATTAACACTGATCCTGTTAGGGTCCAGCTTCATACCCTGGCTCCTTATTCTGCCCCATGCAAGTCAATTTTTAATAAAAAATCTAGTGCACTTGTAGAACTTTAGCGTCACTTATTCAACATGTTGACTGCTTACTATGGGCAAACCATTGTGTGGTCTACTGGGGATAGAGCAATAAGTAAGCAAAAAATGATGCAGTTCCTATTTTCTTGGAATTTACATTGTAGTTAAAGCAGGAACAAAGAAGACAATATCATCCTGATGAACGTATACTCAAAAATTGAGTTGTTCTCAGAGAGAAATAGCCCTACGACAAGGTGTTATAAAGACCAGTAGCATAGGCTGGGAAGTAGAAAAGGAGTTTTCTGATGGAATGATGCTGATGTCTATCCGCATGAGAAAGGTGAATGGAAGTTACCTGAAGGAATTGGCATGAAGCATCCTTTCCGGGAGAAAGGTCTCAGACTGGAGTGAATGACTGCCCTGAGGCAGAGAAGCCCTGATAGGGCAGTTTCCTCTGTCTTAATGCTGTTGCCACAACACCCTGCTTTCCAAGAAGGGATGATTGAGGACAATTTAAGAAGCATCTAAAATGCACTTGACCTGGCTGAGTCCTCCGTTTGGCTAATCAATATAGTCAGACATTTTTCCAATTGAGGTGAGAAGATCAGCACATTTTAAAGCATAAACTAATTTGCATTGAGTTGAAAAACGAGTCACCCCACATGCCTCACTTTCAGACCAATGGTGACAGAATTAGTTAAACCCAGCGTGAAATTGGAAGCCACCGCACAGACAAGCCTGACATATCAAAACTCTGGGATGTCTTCCTATTCTGAGGAAATCAGCCAGACACCAAATTGTGAGGTGAGAAAAAAGGGATAGCCTCACAATAAAATGAGTACACATTTTCCCCCTCATTTTATTTAGCGAGTAAGGCTGGAAAAGGAATGAACAATACCTCACTAGAGTATCCATTGACTGGGAGCCCAGAAAGAGCACCCAGCTGTGCAAGGTGATGCCTTTCTTCAGACACTATCCATTTTGGAGAACTCTTATTCAAAGAATCAAATTTATTTCCATGTTTTTGTACATTTCCCCCCCATGCTTTGTATTCTTTAAGTCAAGCCCGTGGCTATCATAGTGGCATAACATTTAATGTAAACATTTAGTTAAATAACAACTGCATATTAGGGACAATAAGTGACAAAAACAAAGCACCAAGTGCATTCATTTTGAAGTCATTCTATTAGAACAAATATAGTGCACTCTCTACACCCCATTCCATCCCAACCCCCCTCCCTTCAAGCCAAAGTTTGGGTATAAAAACAGGCCTCCAAATGGGCAAGATACCCGGAAGTTATCAGGAGAAAGAGGTGTTGGTGTGAGGGACCTCTTCTCCCTTCACGCCACTGTAGGCTACATTACTAAGGGGGATCGATTAAGAGTGAACAGCTAGAAGTAGAACAGCAAGAGCACAGCCCCCAAGTCTGCACAAGTTTCTAGAGCCCAGACACTTCCTCCAGGTGAATGTTTTTAGAACACTGGCATTGGTAAGAAGGCGCTGCGAAAAGGTCACACGAAACACTAAGTGAATGGCCTTTTAAAGTCCTACGTGGGTGCTCAGCACATCTGCCTGTCAGGTCCCGTGCTCGTGGTAGTTCGCTCACGTGGCCCAGAGGATAACACCCGCACATCACTTCCTATCGTCTTCTGTGCGGAGCCTCAGCTTCTCGCTGCTCTTTCTAGAGATACTGCAAGAACTAACTAAGAAAGGAAAATAGCAACTGTCCTCAGAGATTTTCCAGAAAGCACTAAGCATCAGCTTTATTTTGTTTCAGCTAAGCAGCACTGGCCTTGACTTCATTCAGTTTCCGACAATATGGCACCCATTGTGCGCCTTCCTATATGCCAGGTGCTATTGCTTCCTGAGTTCATAAACATGATCTTAATTAAACTTCACACCAACATTATTGTTACTCCTATTTACAAATGAGGAAGTTGAAGCTCAGTAAAATAAAATCAGTTGCCTAAGGCTACATAACCACAGTCCAGAACTGAAGTGGAAAGATCGAGATGTTGATTTCCTAATACCTCGCATTCTAAGAAATCTGTCAAGTTCTAAAGAATCTGATTCCCAGAACTCACAACCTTTTCCTGTCTTAGTCAGTATAGAAGCCTCTTGAAAAATGAACACGTGGACTGCCCAAACATCACTACGTGTCTCCATTCAGTTATAACTGACCAGGTTTCTGAGAGTATTTGTGTAAGTATGTTGTTTTTATTCCTGCATAGGTTTCATGCACATATCCTCTCTTAGTTGTTAAATGTGAAATATTTCATATGTGATCCTGCCTCACACTATTTGTGAATCTCTCATGCCAAGAATCTGGGTAGAGTGTTCCAATGGACCAAGTTGTGGTAATGTTCATGTTTCTATTTTCTCAGCTAAGAAAATAAATCAAGAAGATCAAGAGCAATGTCAGAAACCCACTTAGCAAAACCAACAGATTTGAGGATTCCCCCCACCTCCATTTTTAATAAAGAACTCTACAATGAATAGGAAGGGCATCATGCTAAGGGCAAAGCTGGGGGAAAATATTGAACATAACATCCCACTGGACAAATTGGTAGGTTGTGTTTTGCTCTACTTTGAGATCTACTTCAAATTCCTTCCAGTTCTTGAAGAGACAATTATTTGAAACTGAGCAGTCACATTTCCTCCTCGAACTCCTCTTTCTTATAATAATATCAGCCTGGTGGTACCAATTTAAATATATTTGTTCAGTGACACAACTGAAAAGGAACAGCTTCAGGGAATGGAAGGAAGCCTGTGTTTGGGTGGGCAGACACTGCCTGTGTGTTGGCACCGACGCACAATGGACCCCCGTCATCCAGTTCTCACAGAAGACCACTTTAGGTAAGGTCAAGTACATCCGCAGTGTCAGGAGCACAGTACAATGGAATGACACTGAATCTGAGGCAAAGAGGCTATCACTTAGACCAGCTCTACCAATGCAAGGCTAGATTCCATTTGTAACATGGTTGTCTCTCTTCTCCTCTTGCTACCTGGAAAACTTCCAGAATGAAATCTTCCAGGTAGACCTCTGTTCTCCCAAGGCACTGAAGTTTCATTTTGGTGAAGTGGGGGATAGGGATGGGAGTGGTTATCATTTGGAGGAAAGGCACATTCACCTGCTGTAATTGGCCTACAAGCCCACATTACCAACAATCTGTGGTAGCAAATTACTACATGAAGTCGCTGCACACAGATAAAGGCAAGCTTATAACAGGCACAGCTGCATAGTTTATTGAAAAACAAACACTATATATCAGAATATGACTGGTAAAGCAATGACAGATATAAAATAACACTTTGCTTACAGTGCAAAAGGCATTGGATGGTGTCCCCTTGCTCTGGTTTGCATAATATTATCCTAATGATCATAATTGTGTTTGGAATTTCATAATAAAATTTTTCCAAGTGTGTTAAATTTTTTATAATCACAGAGCAAATATTTCTGATGATTTTGTAATTTGGAAAGAAAAAAATAAATAAAACCATCTCAAAAGTCACCCTCACTGAAATGCTCTAATTTAAGAAGACTTAACAGCAAAGGAAAGATGTGACCCTTTCCCACAGTTGATATGCCTTCAAATATGGAGATAGAGAATGAGACGTGGAAAGGTTAAAGGCAAATGCTTTTTCCTCAGAAGGTTATATACACACATCAAATACCTCACAAGGCAGACCCATCATATTACATAGAATGCCAGTTTCCTGAAAGGAAAAGAGAGGGTCTGAGGGAAGTAGGTATGTACGGGATACCAGGGAGGCTGCTAGAACACAGGGAAAAGCATGAGATGACTGACGCAAGAGCTTTGAGTGTCCCTGGTCAAAGTGACACCAGAGAGCAAGCAAATTAAGTGGAGTGCTAGCACTTAACCAGTGATCAGATGCGCTTCTGAACTCGGGCTCAAAGGCCAGAAAAATATAAACATGTGTGAAGACTGCCTTCTGTTCACTTGGAAGTAAGCATTCTTTTTCTTCTCTGTCCCTCTAGAAGCAGCCTGTGGAATGGGTTTTGATCTCTACAGAAAGGAGATTGTTCTTGACAGGACCAAACTGGTGAAGCTCAAGTAAATAGCACTGATTTTATACAACAAAATAATTGTGGTTATGCTTTCTCTTTATACACAACACACTATGATCCTACAATACTCATTTCACATACTAGGAAGTCTGAGGCCCAAGGAGAAGTAGTAAATCTTTGACTGTCAAAGACCTGAGGGAGTTTTGCCGTCTCAGGCTCACATAGGCCCATGCCGCTAATACCGCAAAGGCATCTTATCCGCCCCCAGTATCAAAGGACCACCTGCCTCCTTTCAGGCACTGTTCTGGGTGTGGGAACAGAGCAGTGACCAAGACAGCCCCTGTTCTTGTGGGCCTCAGTTCTTGAGGAAGGGGGTGGTCAACAGGAAAGCATATGAAAAGCTCTCCCTGGGGCTCCTGGGTGGTTTATTCAGTTGAGCATCTGACTCTTGATTTCGGCTCAGGTCATGATCCCATAGGAGAGCCTGCTGGGATTCTCTCTCTCCCTGTCTCTGCCCTCCCCTGCTCGTGTATGCACATTAGCGCTCTCTCTCTTTCTCAACATAGGTAAATAAACTTAAAAAATAGAAAAGAAAAGCTGTCTCAACACAAGGACCCTGAGATGTAAAAACAAAACAAAAGAAAACAAAAAACCCCAAAAACTAAACAAACAAATCTGGTGCATTAGAGGAAAAAGAAAGAAGGCAGTGTGCGGGGATGCCCGGCATTGAGAAAGAAATGGCTCACACTTGTCTAGAGGAAGAGGGGAGGTGCCAGGTCCTATAAGGCCCTGGTGCAGAGTTCACCTTGCAGATGTAGTAGAGAGAAACTGAAAGGTTTTAAGAGAGGAAAATCTGATCTAAGCCTTACAAAGCTTATTCTGGTTATTGTATGGAGGAAAACTTGGGCTTGGCCAGGGTGGGTTATAAAAAGAAGAGCAATTGATGAGGCTGTTGCAGAATTCCTGTAGAAAGACTGAAAAGCTGCACCAGGGAGATAGGTGCAAACAAGGGGGAGGCGGAGAACTGGAGATAGATTTTAGTGGTAGAACTGGGAGGACCTGCTTGTGAACTGAATGTAAGAGAGACAGAGGTCAAGGAGGAAGTGATGTTTTTGGCTTTCCAACTGTGTGGCACTCACAGGAAGAACAGATTGTGGTGAGAAACCAAGAGTCACATCGTGGACAGAGCCGGAGATGTCCATTAGACATGTGGAGAGGTCATGTCCAGGTGGGTAATTTCAGGACTGTGAGGAAACATGCAGCACTGGAGAGAAGAAACATTCTTGCTGGCACTGGCTTCCAAGTGATGTTCAATACCTTAATGCCCGCTAAGATCACACAGAGGAAGCTGCATATACGGATGGAGAAGAGAGGATCCAGACCAAACTCTCTTGGCAGAAAATATTAGAAATCAGGTGTAAGGAAAGGAACCGATAGAGAAGACAGAGCAGGAACTGCCAGTGAAATGATAGACAGGAGGGTAGCTTCAAAGAAAGCTTGCCAAGACTATGATCACCTGCATTGAAAGATGCTGGTCTGCAAGGCAGGATAGGGGAACAGACAGTGGGATTCAGTGCACTAAGGTCACTGAGGACCCTGAGAAGAACCAGGCTGAAACATAGGAAGGGTGAGGCTGAGCGTCAATGGGAAATGAGAAAATTCAGGCTGCATGAAGACTACTCCCTCAAGAAGCTTTGCTGTGAACAAAAGCATGGACCCTGGCCATGTCTGTAGTGGGGTACAGAATGTAGTGGGGTACAGAGGTGGTTTGCTTCTTTCCTGTTTTCACTTTAAGATGGGAGATACTGAAGCATGTGAGGCTACACATGCAGTAGAGAGAGAGAGAGAAATTAATGAACTAGGAAAGGGAGAGTGGAAATTAACAGGGTGAAGTCAATGGAGAAGGTAAGAGTAGTTTAGGACGGTAGCTTCCAAGCTGTAAACTGGCCTGGGTCAGTATCAGGGCACTCATTTTACTGTAACAGAGAGAAAGGCAGGGAATTTGGGAAGAACACATGGAGGATACTCCATGGTTCTTAAATTAATAAATGAATATATCTGCTTCTTTCCCACAATCTAAATAATTTAGGAAATTTCTTAAGTTTTACATCACTCAAAAAAAAAAAAAACCTGTAGCTCATAGATCTCCCTTTTCTGAGCTCACATAATACTCTCTGCATATACTAACTGTCACTTCACATGGATCTCTTTGTCTCCCTAGTTGTGGTTGTCTTGTCTACTTGATGAGATGTAAAGGCCACCTCTACTTCTGTGCCTCCTGACATAATCAACGTTGAACATGTGTGTGTATGTTTGTGTGTGTGTGTGTATATGTATTGATTAATTGAAATCAGTTTTCCAAGGTCCTGTCCTATAACACCATTAATAATATTAATGTTGCTTCTGGCTCTAATATTCTTTCATCCTCAGGCACTGTAAACATGTCTTATGGTCAACAAACCAATAGATGTGATTATAATATCTTGAAACTTCTGGCTTCTGATCGTCATTCTACTCATAAGAGTGTTCCAACAAAAAAAGAGGGGCCTCAAACACAAAATAACAAAACCCACTTTAGTTTCAGTGAGAAAAACAAACTCTCAATCAATAGTAAGATTTTTTTCTCTATAACTCAATTTCTACATCCTTTATTATAAAACTGCTGAAGCACTTGACGTTTCTCAGTATCAGGACTGAAAGGCAGTAAGTCTGTCCATTCTACACTAAACTAAGTAACAATTTGAGACACCATTTTACTCATACTTTCATCAAAGGTAAGTGCAAAAATGGAAAAGGAGAATTAATTTATATTTGGATATTTTTATTTGAATTAATTTATATATGGAATTTTAATTACAGGATGCAAGACTGTGATTAATTTAATTTTGTTTCAATTTATGGGATGCACTTGGTTAATAGCTTGCCTTTGAAAAAAATGCTTTATTGAGGGATCTCATCTGTGTGATTTACTGTCGGAGGATATGTTAAATTCCTTTCATTACATAAGAAATCGTTATTTGCCCTTGAAGTTGAATCCACTGCATGGGTGGGGAGAGGATGCCAATCCTATCGTATAACCTACTATATCTGAGGAAAGCAGTAGATTTAAAAGAAGCCTTGTTTGACTTTCTTGTCATAAACCTCTTTCTCTGTGTATTCAATATACACATGTGCATTGCTGATTAATGCTCAAATCCTTGCTGACATTATGATAAGCTTTAAAGCAATCTTGCCTCAGACAGAGACAGAGTGTGCAACTAAGCATGCACAGCTTTTTCTAAACTGAAGGTTAGAGGCAAAGGAAAGAAATGTGAAGTAAGAATTGAAAGAAGACCTGAATGTTGAAAAAAAAAAAAAAACACAAAGGGAAAGAATACAATGCAAAGAAACATCCTTGAATAACCTTGTTTAGAAAATTGTGTAAAATAAGCCAGTCTATGTAATCCCATTATGAACTGTTAGTTTAAGGCTTTAGTCACAGAGAAACTGTGTAATGAGATTAAACCACATAAGAAAACATGGTTGTCTGCTGCTCGTTAGAAGAATAAAACAAAGAAAGCAATAAATGGACAATTATAATCCTGTGCCTCTCTGCCCCCCACCATTCAGAAACAAAATAATTAGGAAGGAAGATCTCCTGATAATGCAAACGCCAAACTCCAACCTCTCCCAGATGTGCAGCTTTGAAGAGAATGCATCTGCTTTCATTATTCACTTCCTGATGTTCTTTTTATTATGATGAAAGAATGATGTGATTTTAAAGGGAAAGGCAAGTTCTGCTGATGATTCCCTCTTATCTGAAGTTCCACTATCGGTACCTAAGAAAAAGTGTGATGAAAATATTCTAGTATTCCCTCCTAACCCCTTAATTCCAAACCCTAAAAAGTTTTCATTTTCTTTTTTAGTTGCAACTACTCAGCTCTTCCATTGTAGCCACTGGCATGAGAAATAAATTTGTGAGTGGATGTGTGTCAATAAAACTTTATTTAAAAAAACAAATGGGCAGCTTTCAGGGTGTAGTTTGAAGATCCCTGGGTTAAAAGATGAGAGAAGTTGAAACAACTGGTAGGACAACTTAGATGAAATTGGGGCCCCTATATTTTTTTTTCATGAATTTATTGTCTTTACATCTCCTGTGGATTTTAACCATGGATCTCTCACTAAGGATGCTGGACAAATGAAAGTGAGAGTAATCATGAACAAATAGTTCTGTTCTGATCACCTTTTGTTATCTAATCAGAGGTGTGCTAGTGGAGAAAGTGTGATAATAAGGGGTGATGATGGAAAGAGAAGGCTTCTAATCCTCCCAACGGACCACAAGGCTAGTACAGGGCATTTGAATCTATTAATAGAGATGCTATTAATAGAGAATACTTATTCTCATAGTTGGACCCTGGATCAGTAGCATAAGAATCACCTGTGATCTTTTTAAAAAATCAAGTTCTTGGGACCTCTCCCACCAAGTCCTAATGAAAACATTTAAGAGGAGTGCCAAGAAATCTATTTTAACAGGCCCTCCAGATGATCTTGATATACACTCAAGTTTTAGAAATAGTTACTATTCTAGAAAATCTCCTTTTCAGCTGCTGAGTACATGTGTTTAAATAGAATAATGTTATCAAGACTTTGTATACTCCTGTGGAGAATTTTTGGGTTTTAGTAAAAGGAGAAAAAAAAAAAAGAAGTAACTTAAAAAGGTGGTAGAAAGTGAAGTGTTATTCTGAATCCTGGATTACAGCTTATCTGTATTTGAAGACAAATTTTACATTCTATATGTGTTTAGCTTCTGACCTCTTTCTTTTTGCTGCCTAATCTACTTTTAATCTCTTTCTTCTGTGTGTTCATAGGATACAAATAGATTTTTATTATTAACCAAGAATAGCAGAATGTAGACAGTAAACACATTACACTGCATAAAGTACATTTGACTCTAAGTCAAAACCCAGCAAGCTTGGAATTGAGTACTGTTCTGGATGAGCTATTTTTCACCTTTATGGCAATGCAAGTAATTCTGGCTACATGACATGAAGCATGAGTACCTCTTCAAAAGAAAGGTGTGAGAAAGCCTCAGGTATCATAATTATCAGCTCCAAGACAACCCTGGTCCAAAGCAGAGAGATCTGTAAACATCCAAGTTCACACTCTGAATTGTGTCCAGCTGGGAATCAATTGCCACATAGTACCTAGAGACGTAATAAACAGAAATGTGTGCACAATGGCAAATGTCCTTTGCCATCCCTCCAAGATGATCAGACAGTCAGTATGATTGCCCTCATGCTAAAATGCACTCCCCTTTGCAATTACTCAACTTCTCTGCCCGTGGCTAAACCCTGAAGCACAGAAAGTGCATCAGGGTGAGGCAGGAAGCTTTGGATAGGAAGGAATAAGGCACACTGAGTAAGTGGAGGAAGGGAGGGGAGAAAGAAATTACTTCCTCACTTAATTTTCATCTAATGAGCCCTCCTGAGACCCCAACTCTGCTGCAGACTTCCTCCTTTGGCAGCCTTCAGAAACAGAGGTCTAATCCCCTTTTCAAACTCAAGTTCATTGCCAGTGCAGCTATTTCAGCTGTGTGTACTAAGCATCTCACAGTATCCATTTCTACAGGACAATCGTGTTAGAGGAAAATCGATTTATTCCATTTGCTGGATTTTCAGCATTTGGAGCCAAGTAGGATCTAAACATATTAACCAAATTTAAACAAAACAAAACAAAACAACAACAACAAAACAATAGTTAACGTCCACACTGTAAATGAGGAAGTAGCTCTTAGCAGCCACAAGTCATGCTCTATAAATTCCATTCACAGCAGATTTACCCTAAAGTGTGACAAGGGAGTCTCCATCCGGAGTAATTGTTTCTCCAGCACTTCACCTAGCCTTCTTCTGATTGGCACTAGGTGGAAAAACAGGAGAGAAAACCAACAGTTCTGGGAGCATCACCTTATTTGGAGAATTCTGCTTTGAAATTTAAAATAAATAATTGGCCTTCAGCATACAGTAAAACCTTGGTTTGTGATCATAATTCGTTCTAGAAACATGCTTGTAACCCAAAGCACTTGTATATCAAAGCGGATTTCCTCATGAGAAATAATGGAAACTCAGATGATTTGTTCCACAACCCAAAAATATTCATGTGAAAATGTTTACAATACTATAATATAATACAAAATAATAAAATGCAAAATATAAAGAAAAATAAACAAATGAACCTGCATTTACCTTTGAAAACATACGTGGCTGGTGTGGGGGAAACAAGAGAGAAGAGGGTTATCGTGTAGGATGACTATCATTATCACTAATGGAACCACTGCTATCTATTGGCTTAATGGAATCTTTTTCTTTACTTGTAGCTTTAAAAAGGAACCTATCCAATGACCTAGAATAAAGCAAAGATTCCTAAGCTTACTCTTGTATGGAAAACCAAAGGATTGTCCATAGCTGCTTTGAAGTGACCAAAAGCACACTAGTGCCAGTTGTGGGCACCTTCCAAATTTCTGAAAAATCACTGATTTCTGCCAAACACTGTGGACTGAGACCAAACATCCGAGCATGGGAGATGATCACCCATAATCCCACAGCAAGAGAGAGAGAAGAACCATTGACTCAGTTGTGATCTGGTGATATTTGGTGTCAGGTACTACTTATATTGCAAGACATTGCTCACTTATCAAGTTAAAATCAATTAGAAATGTTTACTTGTATTGCAGAATACTCACAGAACAAGTTACTGACAATTCAAGGTTTTACTGTAAATGTAGAGGCTGATGCAAATCCCATGCTAGTATACAGGTTTTGACTAGGTCATTTCCTATGTAGCACTTTCCACAGCACAGAAAATGATGACTAATTCTATTTGTACATATTGAGGCCAAATAACATAGCAATCTAGTTTTTTTTCCCCCCAAATTATCTACTCCTTAAGACAGAGGGAACACACTGCAAAGAGGGGACAAAAAAAATGTAATATGACCTTAAGCTAGCTCAGGTTTACTCAGAAGAGTAATTCAAAATGTTAAAAAACAAAACCCTAAAATTAAAATTTAAATGAAGATCAAATCAGCCCAGGAGCAAAAATTTTAAAGGGAATTTTCTTCACAGAATTATGCTAGCTATTGTCTATATATAACCTTAAAAAGGACTTATTGAGAGCATTTGTTAAGCAGCAATCATATCACAGAACCCCCTGAAGATGGGTTAATTTTAACATATTCAAGACATTGTCTATGGCTATCATTGGCTAGTTACTGAGCCAGCGTCTAGAGCCTATAATTATAAGCTATCCTCTGAAGCTCTGTGGAGACTATCAACAAGTCAAACTCTAGTTACTATAGCTTTACCCTTCCCCAAGAAATAGGAAGCTGGACTTGTAAGCTTTGTTCATAATTATCCAACCCCTACATTTCATAGACAAGGAGAGTAAGTGCTCGAGAAGTACAGAATTTGTCCAAAATTAGACAAAAAGCAAGAGTAAATTCAGTTTCCAAACCCAAGGCTTTTTCATAAAACCATTAGACCAGGAGCTGAGAGACAGTCCAGACCTGCCTCAGCCATTTAACTGATTCGCAAATCCAAAAATCAATAGGGTTCATAGTTTAGTCATATATGTTAAGAGGTTGAGAGTAGGGATCACTCCTTGGCCTTTCTAGTTATGCCTACAACTGTGGTGAGATGTAGCCATTTAATCCAAGCATTCTAGTTTCTAGTATCTTTTTCTTCTAACCTAGTAGATAGGAGTATTAGTAATCCAGTCATTGGCATTAATTTATGACTAGGGTCTAGGCTGGTTCCCACTGGGGGGTAGTTGCCTTTTCAAAGATAAAAGTTATCAGAAAGTGCTATGACAGGAGTCTTAGATTTTGTGTGGAGAAAATTGATCCATGTGCCACTGCTGGCTTTCATGACACAGATGCCTTATTCTTAGCAAGGATAATAATTTATAAAAGAAAATCTTGAGTTTTTATTTTTATTTTTAAAAGGTTCTTGACAATGTCTCACTTTATAGCCTAATATTGGTGAAACAAAAGTAAAGTTTGATTTGTAATAAGTTGAGTTACTGTATCAAAAAAAAATTTGGCTAATGGAATCACTCATACTCAAGTGAAGTGTTTCAAGCATCATGTGCTCCAAATGTTACCATTGTAAAATAAGTAAATAGACAGATAGATAGATAGATAGATAGATAGATAGATAGATAGATAGATAGATAAATGGACTAAAATGCTTTTTAAATAAAAATCTAGAAGCAATTGTCTACTGGGGTGAAACAGAGCTCTCTCCTTAGTTGTATTTAAATGTAGATATTTTTTATGAAGGAACACAGTCAAATTAGTAGACAGCCAAAAAACAAAACCAACTGACTCAAGCACCCATACCTCTAAAGTATCTAGGATGGACTATTTTATTTAGTTATCCATCCCAAACAAAGTTGCCAAACACATTTATACAAACAAAATTGTCAAGAATCTCCCTCAATAGATTAAAACAATGGATAAAAAAGATGAAATGTAGCATAGATAAATGTAAAGACTTATGTTTAGAGTTAAAAAAAATCAATTGGATAAATATAACCAAGAGAATCCTATCCTGACAAGTGAAAGCTACCTAGGGAATTTGTTGACCAAATGTTCTATTCGCATTAAAAGTCTAAGGAGCTTCCTTAGAAGAAACTAAAACAGTAGCTGGTATTAATAAAACACAATCTTGAGAATAAAATATATTAGAACATAGCTTGGGAATTAAATTCTGAGCATTAAATTCTTATAAGGTACCCAAGAGATTAAAGATTGTCCTAAGGAAGATGACAAGGATAGAGAGAATAAGAAAAGCTATATTGTTTGAGAAATGGTTGAAGTTAATGATATTGTGTAGTTTGCAAAGATGGCCCAGTAAATGAATAAAAGCACTTTAATAAAATTTGATGAGGAGCATTGGGATGATGATTACATTTATTGGTATATATCCAAAAGATTGCTTAGGACCAATGGGTTGAAGTTAAAGAGGTGTATTTTTCTTAGCTATAAACAAAGACATTATTATTGAGTCTTCAACCAAGAAAGGGGTTATACATAACAAATAGTTTATTCTGCATCATTTAATGAATAATCATGAAAGCTGTGACCATGATTCAAAGAAATAAATAAAATAATAAAATAAAATAAAATACAAAGTTTCATTAATTTACCAGGATGTTGGACCCAGTGGTATGTAAAGTTTCTTCGACTGCCTTTTTTTATGATTCTGTGAATAACTCTGTCTACTCTAAAGAATGGTAGCAGTGATGAGGCATTTTCTTTTCAATAGGAATCAGATCAATAATGACACTAGCTTACAAATTTGTAGTAATCACAAGCCTCCTACTTTAATGACTAAGGGATCTCTAATGTAAATTATTTATACAATTTTATACTTAACATAGTTATTGGAATTATTTCCCTGTAATTCTTTGTCCAATACCCTGAATAGATTTACTGTCATAAAATTAGATTTCTCATATTAGGTATTTTGTCATACCTTTGAGCCTCGCCTTAGGCTATATAGCAACAGATCAAATGAATGAGAAGTTGCTTGATCTAGCAGTCCGCTTTTCAAAACCAAGTCCATTAAATCCTAGATCGGAGACTGCCTCACATAGTAAGCAAAATAAGCTTTCCTTCATGCTTCACTAAAACTAAAGTTTTAGACAAACTAAAGCACTACTTATATTTATTCTTTTCTTATTATTCTTTTAGAAAAAAATTAACTCACATTTTTTAGTAGTAGAGATATGACTTTTTTTTTTTTTTTGATGTAACTTTGGAAAGCAAACAAGCCCCCCACTCCTTGGCCTTTTCTGAAACTGGATTAAGGGCAAATGAGCTATAATAAGGGGTCTTCAAGGGGCCTCCCAAGACAAGTTCTGACCATGATATCCACCTAAACTAAGCCCCTTAGGGCCAACCCACTGTCAAGGGAAAAAGTCATTAGCTCATACTGGTATTTAGAACCCTCATTTCAACATCTAATCAATTTACTTTTCTGGCCTCTCTTACAAATCAACTCTCTGTTTCTTACTCTGCAACACCCTTCCTACCTCCAAAAATAAGCCAAATGTACTCTTGTTCCCATGTGTCAAATCATATTCCACACCCTACCCTAGGCCAATTTCCACCTAAAATATTTTCTCATCATCTTTAACTTTTCAAATTCTTTCCTCCCTTTTAAAGACAAGTAGCACTACTTTCTCAACTGCCTCAACATTTATCTTGCTTGTATTTTGAATTAGATGGTAGGTGTTTTACATCCCCTGCTAGATTATAAACTTCTTAAGGAACGGGTTCTTTCTGAATGTCCCATGGTATCTAGTTCTAATGTTTGGGATGGCTATTTTTCCCCCTTTCTAAAACAAGTGGAATTAACTTATCCAATGGGCTGAACCCAGGGAAGTCACCTGCAGAAGAAAGCTTTATTTTCCTCCTAACATTACCTTCTAACATACTGTGTCACACCTCTTTCAATTTTCTCTTGGTGACATCTCTGCCACCTGTGCTTTTCTGGTCATTTTCAATTATAAGACAATCTCATTTAGATAAACAACTATGATTAATTTACAGGTATGTAAATATGACAGTGCAGTCTAATAAAACTGAGATCTTATACTTGGCCATTATTCTGTATGGTCACTAAAAAAAAAAAGGAAAGAATGAGAAACTGTCATAGATCAGTGGGGACTGGAAGATCTGACAATGAAATGAAATGAAATGTGGTGCTCCAGTCTCATCTCCAAACAAAAAGAGAAAGCTGGTGTAATCCAAATAAAGTCTGCAATTTTAGTAATATACCAATGTCACTTTCTTGGTTTCGACAAAGGGATCATGGTAATGCAAAATGTTAACAATGAGAGAATCTTGGTGAGGGGTATATGGGAATCCTCTGCTGTACCTTTGCAACTTTTCTATAAATCTAAATTTTACATATCTCTCTGTGTGTGTATGTGTTTATTTAAAAAAAAATGCGTTCTTACATGCAATTCTAAGCTTCTCCCCAGCCCACTCCCACCCCTCTCTTGACCACTTTTACTATCTTTCACTAATGTTTAAGGGCTTCTCACAGAATCTCAATAATCTAGGGGGAACTCATCTGTGATTGGCCTCAAACTTCCTTGACAATTAATTAAAAGCCCAATTCATCATCTTGTTGCATATGGAGTATGAATTGGCATTGCAGTTTGGGATCATTAGAGAAGAGAGACTTTCTGATAGTAAGCTTCACATAATAAGATCCTGTGTTATACAAAAAGATCAAAAAGCAGACACAGGGATCTTTAAAGTATGAGTAGACACTGATTTGCATGACATGAGACCATTCTGCCTAAAGTCACAGAGCAGACTTAAACAGCTTCTCAAGATGCCCCATTCTTCACATGTTTTCTGTGTGAATGTAAGTTTCTAAGGGGGCATTCCCACCACTTTGAGTCTTGAAAAGAGAATTACAAGTGTGTTTAAATGGCAGAGAAACAGGAATGAATGGAAACCTCAAAGGATGTGACCTGAGGGCAGAACAGGAAGAGAGTTACATAAATCTGTCAGTGAGGGACATAAGTCTATCAGAACCTAAGATCTGTCATGGAATTTCAGTGGTTTCAGGTTACGCTTTATTTGGAAGCACCTTCCCAAAGCTTCACAGCCAGCTCACCTCTCTTGGAAGTGATGCTCTTACTCAGAATTAATATTTCTGAATACAGTTAGTGTTTCAATGATTTGCAGCTATCGACTTTTAAGAGAGATGCGATCATACAGAAAGAACTCTGACATTTCCATGACATTTTCTGCTGAACGGAGGAAAAATTATTTCCCTGTCTTTCTTTTTAATTCAGTGCTGAGTTAGACATCATGCGAAAAAAAAGGGAGGGAGAGCTCTTTGCCCACAAATAGTACTCTCTGATTTGCCACTGTAGACGACATGCTCCAATGTGCGTTTGTACGTTGCTATTTTCTCAGATGTCTTAGGTTCCCCTGATGCCATCAACTGAGGATACATTATAGAAACACTTATGTCATCATGCTGTTGAAATCTGAGACTTTTCAGATATAACATCCTTTATATACAAGATTTTTATTCACCATGGGACTGTCTTTCTGGTCTTGTTTTCATTATTGACAGGGAAAATGTTTGCCAATTTTCCTTTTTCATCTCCCCCTGCCTCTCCAACATATTTAAAGGGGAAAAAGGGGGGAGACACAACTTTAAGTTCTGTAAAGGAATGCAGGGCTGAGGTATTATCCTCAAGGTAAATGTTAAAATGCATATCTTAGACAAATTGCTGGCACAGCTGTCAATGCTGTCAGAAATAACTGCTCACTATTTTTAGGTGCAACTGAAAAGACTAGGTTACTAGGTGTCCCTTTCTTTACTTTCAGAAAAGCTGGATGCTGATGGATGTTATGCAATCTCCTTACTCAGAGATCATTGGAGAATGATACTCATCTCTTTTGAAAGGTGTGCCCAGGATGAAAGGCCACACAGTGACTAGGTCATCTTCAAAAGAGATCGTAATTCATACTCAGTGTAGTTTGTCCCCCTGACAATTTGAGAGTCATGATTTTATTTGAATAATATTAAATTATGTATATATATATTTTTTAACCTTCATTTATATTTGAGAGAGAGACAGAACATGAGCAGGGGAGGGGGCGAAAAAGAGGAGGAGACACAGAATCCAAAACAGGCTCCAGGCTCTGAGTTGTTAGCATAGAGCCCAATGTGGGGCTCGAACCCGTGAGTTGTGAGATCACGACCTGAACCGAAGCCAGACACTGACTTGGTGCCCTGATATTAAATTATATTTTTAAAAACATGTAGGAAATTTATTCCACAAACAGGAATTTTGACAGTCAGCGATAGAAGCAAGGGTTGCTACAACTTAACAATCTGATTCCAAAAGTCTGGCAGAGAAGCAAGGGGAACCAATTTGGAAAGTGTTGGTACTGGATAATCTATTCTGGAACAATCTGGAATCCATCTGCTCTGAGCTTAATTAACCTCCTGGCACAAACACAAACACACTTTCCAACATTTTTGTTCTAATTAGGAGGATATTTCCATGTGCTCTGGAAGCCACATGATGATGAAGTAGCTTCGCAAGGTGGGATAGAAAGTGACCAGTGTAGGAGCCAATAGGTATCTCTGTGTTTGCTCTGAGTTGATAGTATTTCCTTTATTGGGATGTGACCATATAGCTTAATGATTTTAAAAATATTCAAGAAAAATAGAAAAGAAAAAATGAGGGGTTTCAATGATTTGAGAGGAAAAGTATTAGACCCAGCTCTCAGGCTGTGCTTACTAGATACCACTCCATGAGGATACCTTACAGGTGTCATCACATGTTTTTAAATATAATATTATTTTCTATACAACAATAATGACATCTTTCCTTTACACATTACAATTTTGTTGGAGTCATCCCATGAGGTATACTACATGAAAACAATAATAAAAATAAGCATACAAACAGAGCATTCTTATTACTGACGATTCCCAGAAGAGGCTACCTAGAAATATAGTGGCCGACATTAAGTCCATTCTGTATGTAAAATTATAAGTAGAGAGAAAGGAATAGCTTCCTATCACTCAGCACACTTGACAGTATGGACCTTTTTGTTTCATACCTTTTATATCCACAACAAGAATAACAGAATGAATAATATTGAGGAATTTGATGGGAAACATCCCAAAACAATATACTATGCTACAGGCAGAATGACTTTCTCGTTTCTCCACAATAGACCTGGCCACCACTCCAGTCTGGTGCTGTACCAGAGATTATTCCATGAGCAAGGTGTTTAAGGTGCTGACAGGCACTAAGGAGGTTCATTTTCCAAGGGAAAGGAAATTTCCCAAGGTCAAATCCATTTAAGGAAGTTCTGGGCATGCATTACAAAAGTGACACAGCTGTCAAGGCTCTGGAGCGGAAGTATGGTACATTCAGGGAATGAAATAAGACCAGTGTGCCTAGAGGCAGGGGATCAAGGGAGAGTATGAGATAAAAGAGTTTGGTGAAGGAGATAGCAGGGACCAATCCTGATGGGACTTTTTAGGCCACACTGAGGAAATTATTCATCCTAAAAGCCATTAAACCCAGTGAAGGGTTTTAAACAGAGACTGACGTAATAGAATGTTATTAAAAGTAAAAACAAACAAACAAACAAAAGAAATTCAAAACCACATTGGCCATGGTGGGGACAATGAACTGCCGAGTAGACGGAGCAGATATATGGTAGGTGATGACAATAGACAAAGAAGAAAAAATTTATTTAAGATGTAAATTGCCTGAAAATTCATGATTGAGTATTTGGCAGGGAGAGGATAGGAGCAAGATAGAAGAAGAAACAAAGATCTTCAGGTTCTGGACTGTAAAGTTGACTTCATGGTGGCACCACCCTACTGAGCTAAAGATGCTAGCACAGGTGGGAGTTTGGAGTGAGGATGAATGTAAATTTTCCCAGGCTCATAGAAGGTATCTGAAAAGAAACTGAGTAAGTATTTGGATATTAATCTAAAGTAAAAGTCTGAGTAATCACATAAATTTGAGAGTCACTAAAGTCGCAGAAGCTGAATGTCCCCCAAATTAAATCTTATCGGGGAAAAGTAAAACCTTTTTTTTTGTTTTCTCCTTTGCTGTTACATATTATCCACATACTCTGAAGTTTTCTTCTAAATCACATATATGATCATGCATATTTTTCATGCTACCACTTCCCATGCTACCACATATTGAGGTAAGTTAGTAATGGCTATAATTGATGGGCCCGTTCTAAAATTTTTTCTAATGTATTTATTTATTTCTGAGAGAGAGAGAGAGAGAGATAGCTTGAGCAGGGGAAGGTCAGAGAGACAAGGGGACACAGAATCTGAAACAGAGTCCAGGCTCTGAGCTAGCTGTCAGCACAGAGCCTGACACAGAGCTCGAACCCACAAACTGTAAGATCATGACCTGAGCTGAAGTCGGATGCTTAACCCACTGAGCCACCCAGGTGCCCTATGATGGGCCCTGTTCTATAGAGCACATCATATAATTTAGCGTCAACTGCAGTATGGCTTTGAAAGGTCAAAATCACTATTCTATTTTAGAAATGAGAAATTTATGTTTAAAGAGTTTAGTTAGCTTTCCTAAAGCCACACATGTCAGAACTAGAATCCTAAGTGTGAATAACTGAAACATTTATTTTCTTTTCACTTTTCAATACCATACTTCTATTCTCCATAATCCATTAAAAGAAAAAAAGTGAAGAGAAGACACCCAACATAAGAAACTAATAAAGTGTTTAGCTGGAAGTTTTGAAAAAGGGCAATCTCTCTATTTTAGCCAATCTGGATGTATTATTACCTGCCACTGTATGCTCAGACACATGCTTTGTATCAAGGGATGGCTGAATAAAGGGATGGATTTTCCTAGAGAGAACTGAAAAATATGTGTGACAGTAGGTAAGTATTAGATATTAGACTCTGTGTTGTCACTATCAGTATGCTTGAGAATGGCTATGAAGATTTCAAAGAGGTATGAGAATCTAGGGGGGCCTGAAGACCTCCTAACTATTCTGGAAAAAGATGGCAAGCAGGAAATTCCATTCCAGTTACAAGCAGAAGCTCATGCCTAGAAGATGACTGTGAGATGAAACCAACAGAACTTCACAGTGGCTGATTCTAGATGTGGCTGTCAGGAGGAAGGCATTGGAGTGTTAGAAGGGAATAAACAAAAGGGTTAAAACAAAAAAATAACACCATCTATTAAGCATACTTAGAACATTTCACTGATATTTATTTGAATCATTTTAACAACAAACATCCCAAAATCTCTGTCAAAAGGGGACAATGCTTGAAACAAACCAAAAAAAGATTTAAAAAAAAGAAAGCCAACTATTTGACAGTGTAAATTCAGGTCAATAAATTGCAGTCTATGTGCAAAATCTAGCTTACCACCTGCTTTTGTATAGCCCATGAACAAAGAATGGGATTTGGATTTTTAAAGGGTTTTGGATTTTGTAACATATAAAGAATTTGATGAAACCCAAATTTCAGGGCTTACAAATAAGATCTTATTGAAACACAGTCACATCCATTCCTTTGTATATTGTCTGGCTGTTTACATGCTGCAGTAGCAGAGTAATTGTCACCAACACTGGTTGGTCGACGAGGCCTAAAATACTTCCTATCTGACCGTTTGAGAAAAAGGTGCCCAGTCCCTAGTGCAGAAAAGTTCATGTTAATTTCAATTATTACTGTATTGTGGAGTTCTTCATAGAAAGAAGTGTTTCTATCCTTGGAATCACTAGGCTTGAATCTAGTTCTTTCAAATAAAATAAAGAATTTGAACTGTGACTTAATATCTTTCCAGGCCTATAGTTCTATGGTCAATTTTGGCAGGTATATACTAAATTTCCTCACAGATAATATACAATATTTTAAAAGTAAAGAAAACAAATATTTGTGAACACTTTCTTGTTAATTTCTGTAAATGTTTTTATTTATTTTTGAGAGAGAGAGAGCACGAGTGGGAGATGGGCAGAGAGAGATGGAGACACAGAATATGAAGCAGGCTCCAGGCTCTGAACTGTCAGCACAGACCTCAACATGGGGCTCAAACCCATGAGCCCTGAGATCATGACCAGATCAGAAGTCATATACTTAACCGACTGAGCCACCCAAGTGCCTCACATTTGTGAACACCTGCCTTAAGGAACAATACATTTCCCATTTTGTCTTCCTTACGGTAAAAATCCTTTAAAAACCTAGACCAGATGACTTTACCTGTAATTTATATAATGATAATGCCACAAGCATACAGTGACTATGACTCTTGTTCTATAGATTCTATTTTTGAAAGAGATTTTAGTTCATTTGAGTCATCTACACTCTCTAGTATTTTTGTCCTTTGTTTTCCCAAGCAAAATTCAGAACAGACAATTTGACAATTTTTTTTTCAGGTCCCCTTCCAGATATAAGAAATCATTAGAACTTCATGGCACATCATACAGTGCAAATTCTAGAGCAAAGTTGTATTTGGGGCAACAACAGAGAGGAATGTTTAAAATAGGATACCCAGAAAACTACAATAAAATATCAGTGAAAATTGGTCTTTCTGGGACCAGGAAAAAGTATTCTGGCCCTGTTAACACTAGACTTTATCAAATGAGCTTCCTGACCTAGACCCAATTAAATATCATAGCCCAACCTGAGGATGTTTAATAAACCTGACTTACAAATGGAATGAGGGGCTTGCTTAACCCAAACAGAAAATCAGATGTCACATTGAAGTAAGATCAAGACCTCTTCTCTCCTTAGTCTCCAACATTCCTCCAAACCTGCTAACATACATAAAATTATCTACACAGCTAAATTGCCCCCTTGGATAAATCCTATTCCATGTCTTTTCCTTTTGCCCTCCGATCTGTAGTTCCTATTTCTAAGAAACTTGTTTCTGAATTTCCCCTGTATGATGAATTGTATTCCCTGAGTTTGTACCCCTGCAAAAGAGGCAAAGCATATTAAACATATGAATCAAATATTCCTTCCTGTCAAGAAACAGAAAAACACACCTTTATATTTATTTACATTTGCAAGTAATATGTCTCAATCTGTGCGAGCCTGGATTCATATTTTATTGAAATATGTAGCATTGACTCTCAGTCTGATATGCATGCTTCAAGCACTCACTGGAATCTGTGGGCCTTACTTAACTCTCAGAAATTCATATTCAGAGAAAACCTGAACAATTGCCTGGTGGTGGGATTTGATGTAATGAAGTTATGTGAGTTGTAGATCCATTTCAGGACAGAGGTGACACAAATGAGAGTTTAATTTTTACATATATCATGCTATCAGTTTTAGAAATTGCCTTCTCCTAAGAAAGATTCAAGAATTTAAGTTTGGGGGCAGCACCTGGGTGGCTTAGGCAGTTAAGTGTCCGACTTTAGTTCAGGTCATAATCGTGCAGTCTGTGAGTTTGAGTCCCACATCTAGCTCTGTGCTGACAGCTCAGAGCCTGGAGCCTGCTTCAGATTCTGTGTCTCCCTCTTTCTCTCTGATCCTCCCCCACTCACACTCTGTGTGTGTGCTTCTCTCTCAAAAATAAATAAACATTTAAAATTAAAAAAAAAAAAACAAGAATTTAAGTTTGGGGTGCTTGGGTGGCTCAGTCAGTTAAGTTTCCAACTCTTGATTGTCATGTTGTGTCATGATCTCACAGTGAGACTGAGTCCGCCACATTGGGCTTTGCGCTGATGGCATGGAGCCTGCTTGAGATTTCCTCTCTCCCTTTCTCTCTGCCCCTCCCTCACTCATGCTCTCTCTCAAAAAATAAACTATAAAAAATAATTTAATTTTATTTGTTCATGAGTACAGAGTTTAAGAATATACGTGCCCCCAAAATGCACCTTTCTCCTCTATTAAACTTAAGTTAAGTAAGTTGGCACTTAATACTTTTGAATAATGGTTCCTAACTACTTCCCCTACCTGATTCTTATTTACCCACTAATAAAGCAAATCACTGATTGGTTAACTTGCAGAGATGTCTTGCATACCCCTATATCTTTTTAAATTAATTTTATAAAATTTACATCGAAGTTAGTTAGCATATAGTGCAACAATGATTTCAAGAGTAGATTCATGCCCTTATGTCTTTATTCACATAGTCTTTTATGCTCAGAGTTCTACTTTTCTCTTTGAGTGGCTAAGTCTTCCTTTTTCTTTAGAATTCAGTTCAAAGATCATCTTCTCCATGAGGTCTTTCTGTCCCCCTTGGGAAAGCCAAGCCTTCAATGAACCCATCTCCCTCTCTGCTTTGATCTCTCTTCTGGAATTGCTATTTACAGTCATAGGTACCCTCCTGACTATAGAGAGCTCAAAATAAGGTCTGTGCTATATTCACCTTCAAATTCTCTTGCTTTGAACATGCAAATATTCTTAATATTTGTGAGGTAGAGCTCCCACTACTCACAACAGACTATTACCTATCATGACCCCTGATTTAGTGAAGAGGATTGTAAACAGTATGATACAGATTGAAAAGTTTAGAGGGAAGAGGATGGGGGTGTGGGACAGAGAGAAGAAAGATGGTCATGAGATAGACTATCAGAAAAGTAGAAAAGTCACTTTCCTATAAAGAGGTTCTCCTCAAAATATAGGAAAACATACCCTTGAATGTAGGACCTGAAGGCTCTAAATAGGCTCCTCAATGGAGCATGTCATAACCATCTCTGTATTTATGCTACAATACACATTGCTTCCCTCATTTTAAAATACCATCAATCTTCCCCCAATGCTCATCCAATTTCAAGGCCCGACTTAAGTATGTCTCCTCCTGGAAATGCCTCTCCATTTCTCTGATACCTGGAAATCTAATGTTTTGTTTTGTTTTGTTTTCAACCTTTTTACATAATTTTTACACATTATTTCACATTGAAGTGATAACTGGTTATAGAGTACAAATCCTCTTCCAGCTATAGCATAAATTTAAGAGAGGAGATGGCTAATTTTATAGTTTCTTTGTATTCCCTATGATGCTAGGCAAAGTGCAGGGTCTATGTAAGTAATTTCATTAAAATCAAAGAAATAAAAAGTCTAAGTGAGATGAAGTATGAACAACTTCCTACAGAGAAGACACTGAAAAGGACACCCTCTTGCCCTAAGGATTTGTCTGATTCATATTTCAGCCTACACTGGCAGAGTAGGTAGTGAAGATTTTATTATCAAAAAGTAAAGGACACACTTATTTTAACACTGGTCATTCCTCCTTGCTTTGCCAAATTAGATCTTGGAGATGCAGTCTTTACGTGGTAGGATTCCTGCTATAGAGACTTCAAGTGCACATTTGATTTAGACATCTTGTGGTATTCTGAGCACAAGAAGAGACATCCTCGACCTTCACAGATGGGGTCCATGTGGCAAGTCCTGACCAGTGGGCTCTGAGTGGAAGTGGTGTCTGCCACTTCCATTCTGAGTCGGTTCACAGCAATGTTCTATTTTCCTGCCACAGTGGCCACAGAGTTCCTGTGTTGAGATGACAACATCACAAGTCCCAGAGCCTGTGTTAGCTTGAATCTGTGAGCAATGACTTGGAGATAGTTCCTGCTCATGCATAGCAGACACACTGTCTTGGCTGTGTTAAGCTACTGAGATGTGGTGTTTATGTATTACTACAGTATAACCTAGATCATCCTGATAAATACAGCAGAAATCATCTTTAGCATTTCAACATGCATGCAAATTTATAGATTCATACAAATGTCCATTCTCTCCTTCATTTCCCCAGTTCCCAGAAGTTTCAAAAGGGTTGAAAAGGAAGAAAAAGGGTTGAAACAGAAGGAGCTTACATGAGACACCTGGGTGAGTCAGTCAGTTAAGTGTCCAACTCTTGATTTCAGCTCAGGTCATGATCTCACAGTTTGTGAATTTGAGTCCTGTGTTGGGTTCTGCACTGACAACGAGGAGGCTGCTTGGGATTCTCTCTCTCCCTCACTCTCTGCTGCTTCCCTGTTCATGCTGTGTCTATCAGTCTGTTTCTCTCTCTCCCCTTCTCCCTCCCTCTCAAAATAAATATATAAACTTAAAAAAAAAGGAAAAGGAAAAGAAGGAAGGTATAAATAATAGCTTTATCACAGGTTGGCCACAAATTTGCTTCTCAAACATTTCCATTGACCTGTGTTAATTCAATATTCTTATTTAATTTGCTATTCCCCATACCCTACCCTGATAATATATTCCAAAAATACCACATTAATGGCAAAAAGATTCTAGTATAAAGAGACAAACTAGATACCCACCCCACTTAATAATCTATATCAATTACAAACTACTCAAATCCTCCATCTGAATCCTACCCTCCATCAGGGCCTGACTTAAATCTTAACTCTTTGATGAAACCCTTCTTGACAGAATCCTAGTTAACACTGATCTCTATCCAGTGTGAAATATTTTGGCAGCCCTAAAATACACCCACATTCATCTTCCCATCTTATGATTTGCATCTGTTCAACTAGAGTGTCAAATCATTAAGAATCATGATATATGTGTGTATTTTCTTTGTCATAGAATACCTTTTTAAAAACATCTACTTTGTGCCAGGCACTGCATTTGGTCTTTAAATGGATCACTCCTGTAAAATGTATACAACCCAACAAGGTAAGTATCATGCTTTATTTTATTATTATTATTTTTTATGGACTAGACACCTGATCTGAGAGTTTAAGCAATTTGCTCAAATCTACACAGATAGTAAATGGTAGAACTATGTGGTGACAATTGGTTTGTGCTCAGCACAATACATTTCCTTTTCCTCCTGGACACACAGCTAGACTACATTTTCCAGTCTTGCTTGAAGATGACAATGGCAATTTCTTCAAGTTCTTGGAAACTTATAGTGGGTCACCTCCAGGCCTGGATCATCAAAATCACCCACATGATATTCTACTTTCTCATCTCCCTTGTCATTCTACTGGAAAGCGACATCTAGGGTGACCTTGAACATTTTGGGTTGCAGTGACAGAATCTTCTAGAAGTTGGAGATACTACATACATTGAGTGACTGAATGGAAGAGATTCATCCATTGCCAAGTGGAATTTATATTGGAGTTTACGTGATCAAGAAATATACTTGCATTGTGTTGTCACTAAAGTTTTATGGGTTTTGGTTTCATAAGGTTTTGTTTGTTTGTTTGTTTAGATATAATGTCTAGCCTATACAAGTTAGGATTACAACATTGATCTTTATGACATTAAATGCCTTTTCACTGTTTCCAGATATTTTGGATGTTGCATTAGTAAAAATGCATTGATTTACTGATGAAGTGTTTTAACATCTTAGAAACAAGTTATCTACAAATTTAAGTACTTCAGCTAATTTCACAGATTCCAAATTTCCAAAGTTTGAAATATTTTCCCCCATTCCCCATAAATAACAACTTCACATGGTAAACATATGTCATAATATGGTTAACTTATCATATGATGAACTACTTTCTAATTTTACCTTTAAATATCAATTTTTGTAGAAGAGATTCTATTGTTCCTCACTTTAAGCGATAATCCATACATCACTTAGAAATGATGGGCAGATTTCAAATGATGATATAAGAGGTAATAACATTCATGCTTGACATCCAGTGTGAATATATCTGGACTCCATGGCAAACAAATGAATCCCGAGTGAGAAATAACATACACATTTTAAAAAACGTTATCAGTGAATTAGAGACTTATCAAATGATACACATTTAAATAACTAAGAGCAGACAATTATAGGTCCGAACACATGCATACACACGTACGCACCCATGCACACGTGCACGCGTGCACACACACACACACACACACACACACACACACACACACACTCTTCTCTGCCAAAGAACTTGATGAGAATATTACACTGATTTGACCACTGAGGGATTTATAATACTGTTTCCTGAAAATAAAGTAATCAAGTGAAAGAAAATTTGCAGGACACATCCATGAGAAGCAATATTAAAATATTTCCTGGAATCCTTTCATTAGTTTAGGTGAAATATAGTAGTATTAAACTATAACTGATGTGAATGACATAAGCTATAATATTTTTTTCAATTTCTTTAATTGAGAGTACCACTATGCATCTAGCTCCAACTATAACCCCTGTCAGGTTGCATGAGATTAAGTGATTGGGTTTCAGAAGGAAGCAAATGTGGATTGAGTGCTGAATTAATATGCAACTATTCTGGTTTTTTCCTTAATCAGTGATGTCCTTACTCATTCTTTTTTTTTTAAATGTTTTATTTATTTCTGGAGAGAGAGAGAGAGACAGCGTGAGCAGGGGAGGGTCAGAGAGAGGGAGTCTCAGGCTGAAACAGGCTCCAGGCTCTGAGCTGGCAGTCAGCACAGAGCCCGACGCGGGGCTCGAACCCACGAACCGTGAGATCATGACCTAAGCGAAAGTCGGACGCTTAACCGACTAAGCCACCCAGGCGCCCCTTACTCATTCTTAACATTCACCTTGATACGCCTAGTCAAGCCATTAAGTACAGAACAGTAAAGGAACTATCGTAGAGACAGCAGCACCATCCACTACAATCAGACAAGGTGTGCCACTGTCCATTTAGTATCTAAATCAGAACACTGATATATTGCTGAATGCTATTGTCCACACATAATTGTAAATTTGTCACACTCTGTGTTCTTTCTTCCGTATTGAGCAGGGGCTCTCATTAGACTATATTTCCTGGAGTTGTACATTTCTTCTAAAGTGCCACATCTTTTTCTGCTGCTTGGTGCTGCAATAATATCAGAACAAATGGCAAGTTAATCTTAGCAACTGTAGAAGCAGTCATGAAAGCCTAACAAATTGAATGCAATAGCTTATTAGTTGTAATTGCTGTCTCTTTTCTGGTTTAGTTGTACCACTTTAAAAGAAATGTCATATAACAGTGGGAGAATAACTTCCTCTGCCTTTTGCAAACCTGTCACTTAGCCTATTTTTCTTCTAGAATATTAGGAATATTATGGTAAGAATGGTGGCTATTTTGTTCTAACCTAGTGTTTAATTGTTTGCAATGTGCTAACACATGCATATTCATGTTTCTGTCTCAACAAAGCAAATGTAGTAAATTTTAGTATTTTCCCCATTTTATAGATAAGGAAATGAGTCTCATGTCACATTATATGACAAGGCAGTGACCGTGATATAGGAGATTAATGCCTCAAATTCTACTTTTTGTTCTTAAACTATTCTGCCTAAAACATATGACAGTGTTTATTAAATTATATTAAATATTTATTAAATGCCTACTTTGGGCTAATCCCCTTGAGGTACTTAAATAGGGAACACAAACCTCTGGCCTTGAAAAATACAGAACACAATTGAGGAGATACTTTATATTATGATCATGTGGAACAAAACATAAGACTAATGAAATCCACAAAAATAAAATGTAACAAAGCAAAAAATTAACAGTGATCTTAACGTGGGCAATGCTATTGAATGGCTTACCCCATCTAGCCCCAAACACTTCTCCTCTGCTTCCCACTATAAAAGTAGAAGAGCTAAATATAAGTAGAAGTGCTACTATAAACTCAACAATTATTGATAATGAAAGATAGGCCTTAATATAAATTTTGGTCAAAGATAAAAATTCAGAAGAAAACACAGTTATAAATTTCTTAATAAATATATATAAAATGAAAGTAAAAATGAAGACTTGAATAATGTTTGTAAATTAAGGAAAAGCTTATATTATTTTATGTGAGATACCCTTGAAAATGTTTAATTTCCACCATTTTAGAGTCTGTGCTCTTTATTTAATTTTAAAAAATCTCATGAAGTCTGGTATTTGTGGTATTGCTTCCTTCTGTTTTACTTTTCTAACTTTAGGTATGGTTTGCAGTTTCTTTTTGTGGTATAATGTTTGGTTTAACAATTTATGATTTAAGTTAGAAGAATCTGTAGCCTGTGTGCATGTGTGTGTTAACTTGACTATCTGTTCAGGGTTTCTCAAAAATTTGCATGGTTGTTAAAAAATAATATGAAGAAACAACTTTTAAGTAAAACTATTTTTTATTTTCTTTTTTTCTCTATGGCTTTTATGAAATCTGTAGTCTATGTTTCTAGTTTTTCCATCTCCATAGTTTTCCTATCCTTTTTTTCTTTATTAACTTTCAAAATTCCATGTTCACAGAATTTCAGAGCTGAGAGAGATTTAGGGCCATACTCTCACTTCTTGATTCAATGGATAAGAAAACAGAGGCCCTAAGCTAGATAAATGAGAGGCTCAAGGTCCCAATTCTAGGCTAAAATTTGGACTAGAGCCACTAAATTATAAAAGGTTTTTTGTTTGTTTTGTTTTTTCCAATTAGACATCTCAAATTTTAGCATGCAATGGCTTATCAACAGTAATCTCACTTAAATATGGACATTCCAGTCTCTATGTCTAGAGATTCTGATTTTGGAGGACTGGAGTTAGTCCTCGGAAATTACACTTTAAAAGTTCTCCTCAGGTGACTTTAAAGCAGTGATTTGTGGGCTACAGGTTGAAAAGAACTGACTTTGATTTAACTAAAAGATCCACTCAACAATCTTCTCTTCTCAATGTAAATGTATGACTTTTCATACATACTGATCAATAAGCATGAAAAACTTGCCTCTCCTGCATAATATGGATTATGTCAGGCAGCAAGGTTTATGTCAAATTTAGATAATATTTCATGTTAACTTTGACAACAAGCCACGCCTCTTAATTATGCAAAGCAATCCTAAAGAAACAGATGCAAGTCTTGTGGAAAGGAGGCACTCCTTTGTCAAGTGCAGACAGTCAAAATAAGCCCAATCATGATAAACAGTGAATAAATAGTAAATAATTTGCATAAAATTTATTTATTAAAGACTTTTTAATTGCAAATAATGTTCATCTCTTTGTATTTGCACCAGAGTGTTAATATGAAAAGGTGACTCATTCTTGAACATACATTATTTTAATGAAGACATGTACTTAAAGAAAGAGTTTAAATTGTATTATACACACACTTTATTTAATTTATGAGTTACTCTTGGCAGGTAGAATGTGTACACTGTACCAGTTGTCACTGATTCCTTTACGGCAGTGACTCAAATTGTAGGCATAATGTTGAAGAGGAAAAATGAGCCCTTAAATGAAATATTTTGCAAATTGAATCCTCTACTTCCATTTTGACAAAATTATACTTTGCTGGTATGGGAAAGCAGATATAGACATTTGAGAAAATTAACAATGGTAAAAAAGTAAAGTTGAAGGCCCTGTGTGATTAACAATATACACTGCATAGAAATATACATTTACAAAAATGCCATATACTCTGAAAAAAATCAGAGTTTTCTGTTTTATTCACAATATCTACAAAAGCATTCTGGTGCCAAAAAAGACTATCAGCAAATTATTATATATTCAAATTAACACACTGTGTCCATCAGAATTAGACCTCCCTTTAGGGTCATAAGTATAAGAATGTTTTCATTTTGAGAACGAAATCTATGTTAGGTAGATTCACATGTGCATATTTTTGCATCTAAGATGTGAAACCCTTTCACTTTTAATTTCTTTGTAAAATTGCACTGATGAACATTGATCCAAACTAAGGGAAATTCATTGAAGACAAGTGTTTAGTGCATGAGAGAAGTCATAAAGTCATTGCTTTTTTATCAGAAAAGTCGGAAGGAGTGTGGAAGTTAAAGAGAAATGTATTGATTGACTATTTCAAGACTTAGTAAGTATTTATCTGACTGTAGGATACAGAGGTTTTAGAGTTAATTTTGCTTAAGAAGTAAGCAAACTATGGACCAGAACAAGATACTCAAATTTATAATAATACTGTAATGCAAAAAGATCTAAGAACACAAGCATTTATGCCACAGTTTTAAAATGTGAATGGATAGTATATAAGAGCAGTTTACCTAAACCATCATGGCATTTTGGGGAGCTCTTCATACTAACTGTAAACCTCGGAAGCTGCCAACCATTTAAAGGAGGAAAGTTCACATATATGTGACATCAAGAGGAAGGAAAAAGATGAAATGACAAACTCCTTCAATTTGGCAGTAGACACTTCAGAAGAAGTCAAGACACACTGAGGGAGACTGAATTAACTTGGATACTGACAGCCTAAGGGAACAAGTTAACAGGAGATGAGATGTTTGCAATGGCAGGTAAGAAAGATAATCTATAAGCACTTCTCCATAGGACAAAGAAAGTGGTCAACAACAAAGTTAGGTCAAAATGCATAAATGTCACAAATTTGAGTCTACGATATAATGATAAATTAATGATAAACACAGATGGATAGTAAGAGATTTATGTAGGTATGCAAAAAAAGCATTCAATAATATAGACAGAGTGATAGTCTGTTCTTTAAAAAATTATGGAATTAATATAGCAAGGTAAGATGTCCCCCCATAGAAAACAGCACCTTAGGTAAATAACTGCCAACTTATCATGACATTCCTGGGCTTCCTTTTTGAAATTCTACTCAGAAGAATTTTTATTATCCACATGAAGAACTTCTCTTTCTGAAAAAACCATACCACCTTAATTGCAAACAAAATGGGATCTCTTGTTTTATAAGTTTGGCGCTTTGCAGCTTTGGTTATATCCAAAGATCAAATTTACTCACTGGGGGTAAGAATTTTTAACACATTGAAATTCAAAGACTATTTATAAGCTAAAATAAAACTAAAAAGCAGGTTACCTAGTTAGAAAAAAATAACCATAACCAACAATGTGCAAGATCTTTATGAAGAAAATTATAAAGCTTTATTAAAAGTGATTTAAAGGACCCAAAAAAGCAGTGCCTGGGTGAATCAGCTGGTTAAGCTTCAGGACTAGGACTGTGGCTTGTCATGATCTCATGATTCTGTAGGTTTGAGCCCTACATAGAGCTCGCCTACAAGGTGAAGCCTGCTTTGGATTCATTCTTTCCCACTCTTTACCCTTCCTGGGCTCAAGTTCATGCTCTCTCTCAAAATAAACAAGTAAACTTTTTTTAAAAAAAGAAAAAAAGGCCCAAGAAATGAAATAATGCACACAGTGGTCACCTGTGAGAAGACTCAATATTGTAAAGATGTTAGCTGTCTCCAAATTGGACCAATAGGTCCAAATTGACCTATTAATGAAAAAATAATTCTATTAAAATACAGTGAGTGTTTTAGTGTCAAGTTGATGAGATGATTTTAGCATGCCAATAAAAACAAAAATATAAAGTTAAATAGGCACACACATAAAAATTTCTTTGAAAAAATAGTTTGGAATATTTACTCTCCCAGTTATTAAGATTTATAATAAAGCTATATCAACTTAGAAAGCTACTAACTTAGAAAGCATGGTTTTAGCAAAAGAATATGCAAATGATTGATACAGGAGGAAAAACGTCCATAGCCAGGCTCCTATGTTTATCAAATGTGACATAGGACAGAAGTAGGATTGTAAAACAGTGGGGAAAAGATGGTCCTTTCAATAAAGATGGTTATTAATGTAGGGAGAAAAAGGAAAATCAGATTTAAACTTCACCCTGTATTCAAAACTCTATTCCAGGTTGACTGAACGCCTAAACGTGAAAAACAAAATTTTGAAGCTTCAAGTTAAAAATAAGCTATGGGAAAATAGTTTAATAACCATAAGAAAGATAAAGATTTCATTAAAAAAGCAGAATAAAAAGCAAAACTCATTAAAAAAGATTGAAAAATATAACTCCATTAAATCATTCAAAAGCTGGGCTTCAAGTAGCAAGAAAAGAGAATAGCATGGTTACCGAAGAAAATAGGGAAACACAGAACCATCATGTAGGGTAGGGAGGGGCAGAGATGCACAGCACAAAAGCCAAATATAGTTGCTGTTCATTGTCATGTGGGCTGTGAGCTAAGAACGTTGTTTGTATTTTTAAATATTTGAAACAAAAACATCATAAGAAGGATAATATTTCTCGACATGTGAAAATTTGTGAAATTCAAATTTGGATTATTGGAAGACGGCCACACTTACTTTCATATTGTCTATGGCTGCTTTCACGCTACAACAGCAGAGCTGAGTAGTTGTGATAGAGACCATACGGCCCACAAAACTAGAAATATTTACTGTCTGGCTCTTCAGAGAAAAAGGTTGCTCACCCGTGGTTCATAAAGAATTACATTGCTATGTTACGTACCACCCACAACATTCCTGTAGTTACTACATTTCTAACACACTGGCTCCGGTCCCTTCTAAAACACCAACCACTGTGCTACCCAACTGTTCAATCCAGACTCAAATTTCATAGTCAAATATGAATGTGAATTTGAGTATGAAACTCCGTATTTAAATTGCTACCTGGGCTACATATTACAGGAGATTAGAGTCTTAGTTCTACTGTATCCACCAGAGGCCAGGCGCTGGCTGCCAAGGCTTATCTTGGGCTCCTACTCACTGCCCACTACCCATTCTACTCTCCTAGAATTATCTGTTTACAGTTGTGTGTTCACATCTTGGGCTGAGCATCCCTGGGGCTCCACACAATTCTTGGACTCTGGCTTCTGCTGGGAACGGCTTCCCTAACACATTTACTTAGCTAACTCATTCTCAAAACTCAACTCCAACCTCATTTCCATGAGGAAGCCATAATGGGGTGCTTCGGTGGAAGTATGTGGTCCTTTTCTCTGCTTCTTTAGCCCTCTTTCATTCTTTTATTTATGCTTAACCTAAGCAGTTAGCATAATACGTAGTAATAACAAAAATAAAGTAAATCAAACTAGATGTTACTACTTTTGTTTTTTACTCCAAATTTAGAGATATAAATAGGCTCAGAGAAGTTTAATATCTCACTCAAAAAATCACATAATCTAATGAAAGTGACTAAATTAGCATGCAAGCCCAGTTTTTCACTGGATGCAGAACTTTCACCGACTCCAAAATGTGTGCATTTACCAGTGTCATGCTGCTTAAAACGTAGCTAACAAGGCAGATGTCAAACGGCAGGATTAAAAAGAAATGAATAAAAGAATGATGAGGAGTTAAACAGATAAATGGAAGGACACCCAGGTAGTTCAGTGCTATTAGAAACAATTGTAGGAACTCTGAAATATCTACATTATTCCCCAGCCCTTCAGTTAAGCCCACTGTCATGAAACAGGGAAGAGAATATTGGGAAGACTAGAGCATTTTGCTCAATGTTCCACTTCAAAATCACTACTGATAATATGCCTTGAGTCTCTGCAAACTGTTTTCAAAGGACTGATTATTCCATTTGCCGCCAATGTGCAGAGTGGAAAAGGGTGCCTGGGTTCCCTGGGTTCTTGACTTTGATCTTTGCCCTCCTACAGATTTTCGTATTTCACTAGGCTAATCTTCTTAGCACCCTAAGCCAAGATTTGGTCTCTAATAACTCCTTTTCTTCCCTTTCAATTCTAGAACAGTTTTGGCAGCTAAAAGGAAGGCTGGACAGAAAAGAATAATGCTTAAACCACCTAATTGGTGTGATCGCATATTTTCTACTTTGTGAAGAGTAGTAGAAGCAATATTGACCCATCACTGCCGGTTGACAGTAAAATGTCAAGACAGGGCTGCAACAATATTCTCTGTAATGAACTAACTCTGAATACCAAGCCAAGCAGGCTGGTGGAAATCAAGTGAGAATGAAAAAGTATAAACACTTCTGATTAGCAGCCAATAGCACCAGCTGGAGCAGACAATATAACACAAAAGGGTCAGCTCTAGTGCTGACAGGTTTGGCAAGGCAACCTCGTTAACAGCAAGATGAAACTTCATTTGCTCACAATTTCATAGGCTGTTTCAAAGACACCTTCTGTAAATCGACTTTAGGAGATGGAATTGCATTTAGCTTGACTTTTCTGGCAAAAATAGAAAGGATTTCGCCAAGGTTTTCTTGGTGCTTGTGCAAGTTCAGATTCAGAAGGAGACCATGTGGTGACACAAAACAGGAAAAAACAAACCACAAAGCACCTATGCAAAGGAAGACCTGGAGTTTTTTAATAAGTGGCTGAATTTACATAGTTAGATGCTCAACTAAATATCCATGCAAGGAAAGTGAAGCTGAGGGAGAAAACAAACATGGAGGCTCACGGCATTCCGATTGAAGTAAGAAGAACACTGATGTGGGCTCAAAATGTGACCACCAAGGAGGCATTTGGCACTAGCTGGTAAAAATGAGAGGATTTCACCCCTGCATAGGTACTGAGAGCAATCTCGCTGTCAATACAGAACAATTGAAAGAGTACTAGAGTTTGTTCTCAGTTTGTTATTATCACTAGGTAGTTCTATGTCTTTCAGCAGGCCATTTTATTACTCTGGGCTTCAGTTTCTCAACTGTAAAAAGAGTAAGTTACATCACTGGGTGTGTAGCAGAATCATCTGGAGGACTAGTTAAAGCACACGCTGCCTGGGTCCTACCCCCAAAGTCCCTGATATAGTAGCTCTGGGGCCAGGCCCCAACATTTGAATTTCTAGCAAGCTCCTAGTGAAACCCAGGCATCACACTGGGAATTACTGGGTTACATGATTCCTAAGGTCTGTTTAGATTCAATGTGCTCCAAGAACACTGTTGAACTTATTAGTGAGGGGATATAATTTAGATCAACATTTGAAATAGCAAAACACACTTGAACTTGGTTTACTTGAACACATTACATTTGAAATATGTTTCCTGGGTAAATGTGACTGTAATCCAGTAGCAGAATGTAAGGTCCATTACTTGGAAATTCTTTTTTTTTTTTTTTTTATTTTTATTTCTAGAGGAGAGAGAGAGAGAGACAGCGTGAGCAGGGGAGGGTCAGAGAGAGAGGGAGTCACAGACTGAAACAGGCTCCAGGCTCTGAGCTGGCAGTCAGCACAGAGCCCGACGCGGGCTCGAACCCATGAACCGCGAGATCATGACCTAAGCGAAAGTCGGACGCTTAACCGACTAAGCCACCCAGGCGCCCCCATTACTGGAAATTCTTATGGGTAGAAGGCTGCCTTGAAAAGGTCACTATTAGGTGAATGCTATAAATAAATGAAGTGAAGAAGAGACTGTTACCTTGTAGATCTATTCCAAAAAGCAGGTAAGTGCTGAGTAATCCAAATTGAAGCCAATAGTTGTAAAACATACACTGTTCCATAAAAGCTCTAATCTGTACAGGTTATAACCTTTCTAAAGTGCCTGAATATGGATCAGAATGCTGGTATTAAATCTGGTGTCTTTAAAAGAAGCATCCAAGAGAATTAAAGGGGAAAATATTTCCTGGCTGCGATTTCTTATGGTTGAACTTTGGAACTCAAAAGCTCTGGTCCTACATCTACCATTTGGGTCTATATTTTCCCTTGTTATTGTTAAGAGGTTTGCATATATGTAGAATTCAGTGTTTTCAGAGATCTACCCCAGAAATCTATGTTTTTTCAAGTGTGTGGATTGGGAAATGATCCCATATCAATTGGGATAGAATCAATAAAATATTATTATAGGTAGTTATAATGTAAACACACATCCCTGCTAGGAGATGAAAAAGGGATAAAATGAGGACTTTACTTTGGGGGAGGCTGAATCCTTAAGAGAAGGGTGACTCTGAAGTATTAAATGGAGAGTAGGCATGTTTAGAAAACAGTATGTGTGTGATTTTGAACAAAGGAGAAACACATTTCTTATAGCAACAGGGATAATAAATGTTTCAGGAATGAGCAAGTTCACTTAAGAAAAGGGAATCTAATTTCTGAAATAGAGAAAAAAAATTGGTTTGACAATTATAACATGGATTCTAGGAAAGTTGTTCTAATGAAGATCAGGGTGTTAGCCACCTAAAGCCAAGGCAAAGCTTGTGGCGCTCCCTGACTAAATGTTCATCTCCAGGAACTACCAGAAAGTTCAAGAAATACTTCACCAAAGAACTAGGGACATTACCAAGGGATTCAATTAACGGAGGGCTTCTTATTGGCCTTTCCTTAGGGATGGAAAAAACAAGTCCTGGGAAGAGATGATTAATGTTGGAGCAAAGATTTGTTAGTCAAAAGTGGATGTTGGTGAGGATGTGGAGAAAGGAGAATCCTCTTACACTGTTGGTAGGAATACAAACTGGTGCAACCACTCTGGAAAACAGTATGGAGGTTCTTCAAAAAGTTAAGAATAGAACCACCCTACAACCCAGCAATTGCATTATTAGGTATTTACCCCAAAGGATACAAAAATACTGGTTTGAGGGGGCACTTGCACCCCGATGTTTATAGCAGCATTATCAACAATGAACAAATTTATGAAAAGATCCCAAATGTCCACTGACTGAAGAATGGATAAAGAAGAGGTAGTAGATATATACAATGGACTATTACCCAGCCATCAAAAAGAATGGAATCTTGCCATGTGCAAGATTGGATGGAACTAGAGTGCATTATGCTGGGAGAAGTCAGTCAGTTAGAGAAAGACAAATACCATATGTGAAATTTCACATATGTGTGAAATTTAAGAAACAAAACAGAGGAACAGAGGGGAAGTTGAAAATAAATGAGAAAGAAGGAAGCAAACCATCAGAGACTCTTAACTATAGAGAACAAACTGAGGGTTGATGGAGGGAGGTGGGTGGGAGATGGGAAAGATTGGTGATAGGCGTTAAGGAGGGCACTTGCTGTGATGAGCACTGGGTGTTGTAAATAAGTAATGAATCACTAAATTCTATACCTGAAACCAATTTTTACGATATGTGTTAACTGGAATTTAAATAAAAACTTGAAGTTAAAAAAAAATCCAACATGTGACCTGTGTGCCTTTAAGTTTCTGTACTTCGATTTGCTCGTCCTTGTAGGAGATGTGCTGTCTTACTATAATGCAAGAGGCAATGGCAGAATTATCTTGCACTAGAGTTGCAAGAGGGAAGTGGTTCATCCAATAGCTATAGTCCTTAGAATAGAAAATCCTCTCTTCCTTGATCCTTCAGGTGGTCCCAACAAAAAGAAGCACTAGAACAGAAGACCTAGAATCCTGCCTAGTGCAGCAGAGGTAGAGGAAGTATAAATTTAAGATAAGATCTTTGCAGTAACAGGAAAAAGCAATAAGACCTCAGCAATGGTTCTTGACAGTGCAGAGTTGATACCTGGGGATCACTAAGATATACCTAGATGTGAGGGAGAATGTCAGTGGTCCAAACCAAGAGGAAGATTGGGCTCCTGGGCTTGGAAACATAGGGAAAGGAACATGAGACAAGAATGAGTAAATAGCAGCTTACAGTAGTGATCTAAATATTTCTGCTGATGGGATCATTATCATTATGGACTATTGTTAAAGAACCAGCTACATGTGGGTCAGTTCTGGATCTAAAGCCATCCAGAAGCCACAAGCTGTTATCTATTTTCCATCCAGGGTGCCTTCTCTCTTAAAGTTTTCCTGGGGCTATGATTTAATATAATATCACTTTTCTCTGAAGAGGGCAAGTCCTTGGTGAAATAATAAATTAAGGAATGACCCTTTGGGGTCCCCTCCCAGCCAAGTGCCTACTCTCTGTTTTGTCCAGGAACATATTTTGATGTGCAGTCTGACTTGTCTGCTCACACGGAAATATATGGTCTTGCAGATCCTCTCTGACTTTCTCAGATCTTTCACATGCACTGGAATATATATTACATGGGGGCAGGAACTTCGTGAATTTATTTCCCTCAGGTACTCAATCCAGATTGGAGGAGTGGATTGGTGCTTTACTCCCTGTAGGGCAATGGTTTCAACCAGAGAGAGGTGATTTTGCTCCTCAGGGGACATTTGACAATGTCTGGACACACACTCCACTGCAAAAATGGGTCAGGGGGTTGTTAACTGTCACCTAGTGGGTAGAGGCCAGGAATACTACTAAATATCCTACAATCATAGGAATCCCCCAACCACAACCCTGCCTTAGCTCTACACATAACAAAGCATTAACGAGCCTCAAATGTCGGCAGTGCTGAGGCTAACTCTGCCATATGTGACTAAAAACTTTGTGTTATAATTAACGCATTCCTCTCAGCTTATATGTGCACATACTCATCTTTAAATTATGGAAGTAATATTTATTCATGATTTAAAAATAATGTAAAGCAAAAAGAACCAAATTTTAAGTGTTATTAGTTAACAGATAAAACTGCCCATCTCCATGTTAGGAGGGAATTTCTTGATTAAAACACTTCATCCCAAGTCTTGGCTGTAATGATATGTGTTTTGGGCACCAGTGGGAAATGCTGGTGAGTGAGTTTGGGGTAGGGAAGGGTGCAGACAAATAATCTGTTTGTTTACTTCACAAAATTCTAACTTGAACCTTTTCAAAAAATGGCAGGATATCAGCTTCTGAAAAACTCAATAAATTGGAAAATAGGCTTCAAAGAAAAAGTTAAGACCAACCTCTCAGGTTTGAGAAAGTTTTGGATATGACGCTAGAGGGAGTGAAAGAAAGGTGTGTTGTTTTTGTTTTTGTTTTTCCCTAACATTTAAATACATAAAACCTAATTATACACCCAGCTACGTATCTGTGATTGAGTAAGTCTCTTTGGCAGTAACGAGTCCCTGAGGATTTTGGTGAAGGAGTAAACCTAGACAGGACAAAACTTCCCTTCACCCTGAATAAATAAGGCCTTGGCAGTAGAGGTAAAATTTCCCTTTATATGTGGCATTGAATTAAGCAGTTCAAATAATCCTCAAACATGCAAGGGCACTGCCTTGTTGCCAATTCTATGCCTTCATTTATTCATTTTTAAATTTCTACAGAGGAACCTAAAGATAAAGTTTTAATTCTGCATGCCATTTAGTTCCTTTGACTGTTCTACTCAAGCCACTGACAAAATTAGTGTTTCTGCAATGTGGCTGGCAGGAAGGGATAATGAGTGAGATTTGCAGGGTGGACCCCACTAGCAACCTAACTGGTAGCATCTGACTTCTGTCACACAGCCTCTGAGAAGCTCACACCAGGTCAAATACATCTCTGTCCTTTCTGAGCTTCTTTTGGCTAAGGACCTTGAAGAAGAGAAAAGGAAACAGCCAACTAATTACATCAAATCAAACCCTCAGATTTATGAAAGAGGCTTCCTATCTTCCTCTGGAACTAGCTCCTACAGCAGTGCCCTAGACAACTATCGATCTGGTTATTTTTAGGGATTATTGTTTCAATTCCAGATGTGAGCTGAAAAGAGTAGTAGGAAACAAAAACCGAGAACCCAATTCTTGTATTAAACATTTTCTTCTGTCACCACAGATTAAAATAATGAACAAAGTGAAAAAAGGAAAAAAAATACCAGAGCATACTTGTTTTAAAATTTTGTTCTTTTCCTTTGAGTAACATATGACTGTGCCAAGTTCCAGTGACTACAGAGCTGCCTAAGAGATGCTTAGGAGTTTGAAAGGAGTGATGACTGACAATGTACAGTGAAGACTTTAAAGATGTGTACACACTTTCTTGCATTTTCATGAATTTATTTTAAGAAATAACTAGTCATGCAGGAAGAAATACATGAATAATGAGATCATGTATTTAAAAGTGAAAATTTTGCAGAGGTTGTAATTGAATTTCACACAGCCAATAAGAGTTATGTTTTGGAAACAATGTTAATAATATCAATGAAAAAAAGAGTTTGCCTAATGACATTATTTTTAAGTTTTGTTTTATTTAAATTTATATCCATATATTTTTAAAAAGTTTTTTAATGTTAATTTATTTTTGAGAGACAGACAGAGCATGAGCAGGGGAGCGACAGAGAGAGAGGGAGACACAGAATGTGAACTGTCAACAAAAAGCTGGACACGGGTCTCAAACTCATGAGCCAGAAGATCATGATCTGAGCTGAAGTCTGATGCTTAACCAACTGAGCCACCAAGAAACCCCTACAAATTTGTATTCTAAAGCATGCAATGCTACACATCAAAATGTTAGTAGTCCTTATATATGCATGGTAGTTAAACAATGTTATTCTTTTTAAATTAAGTGCATTTAATTTTTCCTATAATGAGCATGCATTTTTAAATTGTGAATATCTCCAAAACCAATAGAATTTTTATGACCTGCTCAGGTCGTAGAAGCTTAGTACTAACTGCATTCAGTTTCTGATAGAATCAATATATTTTAATACATCCAACTTGAAGCAATGGTAGACATTTTCCATAAATACAAAGAAATGTATTTTGGCAGTTTGGCCAAAACTTCAGTTTTATAATATAATGTAACCACAGAATATTTTTAATTCCAGCTGAATTGGGTTTACTATTGATTTTTAAAGGAACAGCCTATTTGAACACATTTATCTACTTGTAATCGACAGTGTATAATCCATTACTTTAATAGCTTAATGGTGTTTTAACTAGGGGGAAAAAGCAACTCAGATTATACACTCCTCTTTAGTCACCCAGAGATGGTAAAAGGACTTATTTGTGTATCTTGCTTTATAGAGCTTAATTAAGCACAAGTATTTATCAAGTACTTACTCTGTGCTTATTAGCACGGAAATCAGGGCTACTGCTGGGAACACCAGGAATCAGGGCACTGGTAAGGCCACATGGAGTACTGACGGCCATGCCAATTCTGATGGCCACTGGCCCTGCTGCACCACTGCCCAAATAGTTCGAGAATTGGGATCCCTGGGTGGCTCACTTGGTTAAGCGTCTGACTTTGGCTCAGGTCATGATCTCATAGTTCATGAGTTCAAGCTCCACAACAGGCTCTGAGCTACAAGCTCAGAGCTTGCTTTGGATTCTGTTTTTCCATCTCCCTCTGCCCCTCCCTTGTTCATGTGCTGTCTCTGTCTCTCTCAAAAATAAACAAGAAACATTAAAAAAATAGTTCAAGAATCACAACTTCAAAACTTGAACTCTACACTCTTAGCACTTGCACATCCTGCTTACAGAGATAAAGCTAAGATTCAGGAAACAAGCAGACATGTGCCAACATCATTGAAGCTCCAGAATTACAAAATCATGATCAGCTTGATAAAGAGGTATTATTCCCTCACATAAACTGCTAGCTTCTTGAGAACAGGAAAATTGTGTATACACTTTCTTCACCCGCTACAGTGTCTAGCTTTTGGCTAAGCATATATTCATTACCCAAAAGCATTTGGTAAGTTGCTGATTATAAAAGGAGTCATGGACATACACAGTGCATTGCAGTGGCATGGTTAGCCAATTAATGCTTTTGAGGTGCTTAGATCTCCTCCCATGGGATGATGTTAATACATAGCTTACATTTTTAAAAATGGAACCATACTTTTCATATGAAGTAAAATTAACATATAATATATATAATATTTTTGCCAAGGAAGATTAGCAGATATTTTTATAAAGGATAAATAGACGGTGGAACAGAATTTCACATTTCATTTTTCCTTAATAAAGCATGTTTTTCAAACTGTCCTCAGAGAACTATTTAATTATATAAAATATCATGCTATTTAATTATATAAAATATCTATTTTTAAGAACCTTGAACTTTTTCCAAAAGAACACCTCAAGCCAGGGGATCAAATCAATAGATCATCAACAAAGAATTAGACAAGAAATCTCTCTTTTCCCCTTATAAACTATAACTCAAGTCATTTTTACAAACATTAACAGTATCTGTATCAGCTCTACCACCAGTTGAATTACATGGAGACAACTTGCTTTAATTCCACATATAAGTCCCTAATGAGTTCTCTGTTTTCCCTAAGATAGCTATTAATTAGTCAATAATTGCTTGAAGGCTCCAATTGATTGACACTATAAACAGAAGAAGGCTTATAGGGTCCTTTTATTTCTGAGCTGCATTTAAGATTAAGTAAAATGTTAGCAGCATGTTATTAGGCAGAATGGAGAAGAGGATTGTGCAAAACCCGCTGAAGAGGCATGACTAAACACTGGGGTGGCTCATCCTTCTCTGATAAGAAATAAATTAGGACTGTGGACACGGAGCTTCAGAACAGATCCAAATACTTACTGTACATGGATTGTCTTGCCAGAAAGGATCCAAAGGCTTCAGGGAAATTCAACACATAGCCCCAAAAGCTTTGAGGGTTTTCATTCTTGGGAAAATTTACGTTATTTGTGTCATAGAACACCTCATTCATTGTGTAATGGTAGAAATAAGTTTCTGTGACTATTTCTGGCATCTCTTTTATTACTCATCAATGTCTAATGAGAATGATCTATAGCCCATACTTTCTATGAAGTATCATTCTACATATATTTGTAAGATTTTTTTTAGTCTAGCTGTCTTATTGACCTCTAAGTCCTAATAACATTTATGCAAGTTGCTAAAATGTGGATGCCATTTAAAACAGATACAGTTCATCAGTCACAAATACTGGGATCATCCAGAGCCAAGACCCACAATTTTTTTTTCAAAATAATTTAAAGCTATATCTTTTTAACTAAAAGTATAGGAGATATGTGACATTACTTCCATGGATATCCACTTTTCAAAAACAACTCACTGTCCAATTGCTGTTCTATTGATTTATATTAACATAAGGATGAGCCAAGAAGTATAATACCTGGAATTGCCTAATAAATAACCCAGGAACTTGAGTCTCAGATTAGTAAAAGAAGTATAGAAATGTCTTTAATATGAGGCCCTTTAATGGCTTCTCACTACTTTGAAGTTAAAGACTTAGTTTTTGAAAAGGATAGAATGACACAGTCAATATGGCAGACCAAGAATTTTCTATAATCTTCCTCACAAAGAACACTGCTTTTGCCAATCACTCATGGATGAGAGTGCCTTTGTGGAACTCATTGAGTTTAGTGCAGAAATTCTAGCACACCAGTGTAGAAAACAAACAAACATACATACATACATACAAACAAAAAGTGAGAGTGAATGCCTATGCCTTTGCATTCTGGTCTTTCTTCACCTGTGCCTGTTTCCCCTTGGTCCTTATACATGCATATTCTTCCTGCTTGGACTTTCAGTATAGGCATGTTTCCTTGAGGTTTCAGATGAAATATTACTTCAAAAAGGAATCTCTCCCTAACACCCAGAAAAGTAAAAAGGCACCCCTCTTGAATGTATCTTTCTTTTCATCAATTGCATTGTTTGTGCACTCATTAGTGGTAGTGATTTGTTTATACCTGTCTTCCCCACTAGACAATTAAAAAATGAGCTTTTTATTTATTAGTATAGGCTCGGTAACTAGCATAGTTACCACTTTGTAGTCAGTCAATAATATTTATTGAATCATTGAATAAATGTAACTCTCATTTGCCTTTTATAGGCATCCTTACCTGGAGAAGTCAGGTTGAGAGGGAACAAAACCTATAGACTTCCTTAAGCCATAGACCTTCAATAGATCTACCAAACAGACCACTTTCACAAAGCTGGAGGAATTTACATAAAGAGACCAGGTATGCTTTGAAGCTATAAAAGTAGTTTTTCTTTTTCTTTTTTAACTAGAGAGTATAGAAAATTGATAGGAAACAGCAAGTGAACATTCACTGACTTTTTATTCAAGCCACAAGAGAAAATATAGACTAGAAGCCCCTCAGCATTGTGTAACACAATGTAGCAATACAAATTTTCTAGCTAATGACTTCAGTTTAAGATGAAATCTGTCAAGAAGTAGGGAATACATGCTGGTGACCAGATACTATGGAATAGTTACAAATGGCAGAGCCTGAACCAAAGTGGATTACCACCCATGTAACTTGCTTTAAGCACAACTGGAAAAGGTCCTCTTAGCCAAGTGTTCCATCCATCTTTCACATTTTAATACTCCATGAAAAACTTAGAAGAGTAGGTCTTTAGGAATTTCCTTTAAAAAAAAAAGAAAAAAGCCAGAATCTTATAGGCAAAATGGTATCACAAAAAAAGTCTCTTGTGGGAGTTGTAAGGGAAAGCAGAAAGAATATAAAGTCCCCAATAGAAGCAAATCTTCATTAGTTTTCCACATGACTACTATATGATAGACAGTCTATAACTGAGATGTCATAAAGGCCAGATTTGGAAAATGGAGTGGCCTTTCCATGCCTTGAATTAAATGTTTATTTAACACATTCATTAGAGTTGAATTCCTGCTATAAACTAAGAAAGGCAAAAATTCTATATGTGAAAATAGGTTTACTGCCATGGTCTACTAAGAATAAAAGTATAAATCACAATAAAACCAGGGGTTTTTATTTCTAATAGAAGTAGGACATTACAATTGAGAATATAAATGAAAATAAGAATAAGTAAATCTGTTCATCTTTCTTCATTACCGCTGATACTGGATTATTCAGATTCAATTCAATAAGAATTTATCAATGTACCATGCATCTGGCTCTATTAGGTATGACTATGCTGTTTTTCTAATTTGGCTACCCTAAAGCTAGTGCATGCTGTGGAAGAACAGAATACTTACAAAATTATTTGAATCAGCCTTGCTTTCACTTCTAGTATCAACTTTAATTGTTGGGGGAGGGAGGATGGGGTAACCACCTTCAATTTAGACATATATGCCTATCAAAGTGTTCATATTCATGGTTAGTGTTTTATATCAAGGGCCCATTTTTAGTGAGTGTTTCCCACAATGATATTGAACTAAATATCTTCTTCCTCATTTGTATAATTGTTATTTTCACTATTATGAACAGCAGCCTTCTTTGTTTATTTCAACTCTGCCCTAAACCCATCTTGTCTATGTGGGTTCTCTTTATCTAAAGGGAATGTTACAGGTGCCAATTTATATCTGAAAATGAGAGGAGAGATTTATTCTTATCCTTTCTATCAGGCCATGTAAAAATGCTGCGCTTTAGGGCATGGTTACACATACAACAGAACACTTTAATGCTTTCAGAGTCTTGATTCCTAATGCAACCGTCTGCCCATAGCAAACACTCTTCTCCTGGCAGGTTTGTGTACTATGCTGGTTTCCAAGAAGTCCACGGTTAAGGCATGTTTTCAATGCTAAGGGTCAGCACATTCTTTAAGCATTAGAAATGAAGTGGGTACCTTTCCAGTGAGCACGTGCTTTGTAAAAGAATCCACATTAGTGACAATTTAGCTATTCAAGACATTCTCTGGAAAAGGGACCTACCTATTCTCTAATGTAATTATGAATGTTTATTAGTTACTGTGTGCCCATGCTAAGTGTAGATGAAAACATTTATAGAGGAATGTGACATATAGGAATATTCCCAGGGTTCATGCCATAGTACCAGTGATACAGAGGAGCAGGTGTTGAAGCGAGATCTGTCCAGCAGAGTGGTTTATCTTGACATTTTTAAATAAAGCTAACCTCAGTATGGATTTCTGCTCTGCAGGTATTAGCTATGTAACATTGCTTGAGCATTTATCCTATGTATCTCAATATGTGCATGTGCAAAAGAGTATATGATAATGCCCATTTAAAGTGATTAAGTAAGACAATGTATGCAAAGTATTTAGCAAAAAGTTTATTGCAAAACAAGGATTTTCTAAAGTGACCAATTGATATTAAAATTTATATTCTACATAATAGGCTCCGGTGAACAAAAATTGCTCACGTTCTTTACATTATAAAGGATACTTCTTCTTCTTTTTTTTTTTTTTACAAATAGTTTATTGTCAAATTAGTTTCCACATAACACTCAGTGCTCATCCCCACAAGTGCCCTCCTCCATGCCCATCCCTCCTCCCCCCCACATCCCTCAGTCCTCAGTTTTTGTCAGCATTCAAGAGTCTCTCATGGTTTGCCTCCCTCCCTTCCCCCACCATTTCCGCCCTTCTTCTCCCCCTTGGTCCTCTGTTAAGTTCCTCCCAATCCTCCTATACATGCAAACATATGATATTTGTCCTTCTCTGCCTGACTTATTTCGCTCAGCATAACACCCTCAAGGTCCATCCATGTTGCTACACATGGCCAGATTTCATTGTTTCTCATTGCCATGTGGTATTCCATGGTATAGATAAACCACATCTTCTTGATCCATTCATCTGTTGATGGACACTTAGGCTCTTTCCATGTTTTAGCTATTGTGGAGAGTGCTGCTATGAACATTGGGGTACATGTGCTTCTATGTAAAGGATACTTCTTATACATACAGAGTATTGCGTGACCTTAAGATCACCTATGAACTTCTTTTGCTATAATACATTTGATACCTATTATTAATGGGAAAAAAAAAAGTGTGGTGGCACAGCCATTTACAGAGAGATATATCCTAGAACTAAACATCAGGAGGTCACTTACTTCCTCCTACTTTATAAGACCTATGGGATTTATGGGATTAAATTTCTCCTTTAATATACCTTTTCAGTTTAATTTCTGTCTTATGTTTTCCATATATACACATGTGGGTCAAAATATTGAAATTTTTTTAATATAGGTAAAAGACTCCAACTATTCCAAAATGAATATCATTTTTTAGTTATCTGCTGAAGTTATTTTTAATTTAACTGCTATATATACAAGAATATCCTATGTCTTAATCAATAAATTATCACATCTTCAATAGTTTAAGAAATTCTCAGAATCTCTTATTCTGTTGTAATTTTCTTATTCCTCAAGTGGTTAGTATCTTTCCTTAAATAGTAGCATCATAAGTAATATTGCTCATCCACTGATTTTTTAAAATTTTTTTGAGTTTTTATTTAAATTCCAATTAGTTAACTTACTGTGTAATATTAGTTTCAGGTGTACAGTATATTGATTCATCACTTCCATGTAACACCTATCACTTATCTCAACAAGTTCATCTGTTAATCCCCATTACCTATTTTACCCATCACCCCACCTTCTCTCCTCTGGGAATCAAAAGTTTTTTCTCTGTAGTTAAGAGTCTATTTCTTAGCCTCCCTCCCTCTTTTTTTCCCCTCTTTGTTCATTTGTTTTTTTTTTTTCACATTCCACATATGAGTGCAATAATATGGTATTTGTCTTTTTCTGACTTATTTCACTTAGCATAATATTTTCTAGCTGATGGACACTTGGGGTATTTTTACAATTTGGCTATTACAGATAAGGCTGCTATGAATGTTGGAGTGCATGTATTCCTTTCAATGAGTATTTTTATATTCTTTGGGCAAATACCTAGTAGTACAATTGTTGGTCATAGTGTAGTTTTTTTTTTTTTTTAACTTTTTGAGGAACCTCCATACTGTTTTCCAGAATGGCTGCACCAGTTTGCATTCCAACCAACAGTGCAAGAGGGTTCTCCTTTCTTCACATCTTCACCAGCACCTGTTGTTTCTTATATTGTTGATTTTAGTCATTCTGACAGGTGTGAGGTGCTATCTCATTGTAGTTTTGATTTGTATTTCCCTGATGATGAGTGATGCTGAGCATCTTTTTATGTGTCTGTTGACCATCTGTATGTATTCTTTGGAAAAATGTTTCCTCATGTCTGCACCAAAAACAGTAGGATACCTGGGAATAAACCTAACCAGAGATGTGGGGTTTCCAGGTGGCTTTGTCAAGCGTCTGACTCTTGATTTCAGCTCAGGTCATGATCTCAGGGTCATGGGATTGAGCCTTGCATTGGGCTCCAAAATTGGTCTGGAGCCTGCTTAAGATTCTCCTCTCTTATTCTCTCTTTGCCCCTCCCCTGCTCATGCGTGCTTTCTCTCTCTCTCCCCCACAAAAAATAAAAAATAAATAAATACATAAGTACATAAATAAAACTGGCCTTAAAACAAAAGAAGTGTCTGTACTCTGACAACTATAAAACAGTGATGAAAGCAATTGAAGACACATAAAGTGGAAGAACATTCCATGTTCATAGATTGGAAGAAGTGTTAATATGTCTATACTACCCAAAGAAATGTATACAGTTAATGTGATCCCTATCAAAATACCAACAGCAACAGCATTTTTCACAGAGCTAAAACAAACAGTCCTAAAAGTTGCATGGGATCAGGGATGTCATAAGCACTATACTGCTTAAAGAACAAACCAGTTAAGCAAAACTGATGATCAAACAATTAGTAGGTTTACAATTATTGTTAAAAATAAGACAATGGGTGAAAAATGGAGTCACTTATACTAAGCCCCACATCACCAAGCAAGACTTAACTTAATTACAATTTTATCTCTCCCAGAAATGAAATCTTAAACCAGTAAATCAGGTTTTGTCTGATCAGTACTAGTTAGATTATCTGCCTGACAGAAAGTAATGTTGCAACAACCAATCTACAACTGCCTTGTTTCTGTTCCCTTCTGCCTATAAAAGTCTTTTATTTTGTACAGCTCCTTGGAGCTCCTTTCTATCTCTAGATTGGATGCTGTCTGTGTTGAATTGACTTTTGCTCAAACTCTTAAAATTTGTAATATGCCTCAGTCATATTACAGCTCCAATTTTTAGAAGTGCAAAAACTGAGGGCCAAAGTCACCAGTAAAGAGAAGTAAAATTTGAGGCAAGTGTGTTGGCTTCGGTACCTATACTCTAATTTTAACCACTGAACTAACCACCTGTTGCAAAGAGGTTCCTAAGAGTCCCTGCAAACTATTTCTCTTTGCTTTTGCTGTAGCTAGTCAGCTCTCCTTCCCTCCATCTCCCTCTCCCCCTCTTTCTCTCCCTCACTGTCTCAATCAAATTAATTGAATTAATATCTTCATACATAATGCTGGATATAATACCTTACTTGTAACAAAAACAACTCTTTAATGAGCAGTTTCCCAAGAGGGACTGGTATGTTGACAAAACTCTGTTTTCTTGGATAAAAACAAGACTAAAATGCTGGAATGGAAGCCATGTTCCCCACTCCTTTCTGGTATTCAACTGACTTTATACATCTCACATATTGTGGAATTCATCACAGGAAGAAAATGAGCCCTCAGCTGATATTTTAGCTGGGCAAATGAAGCTAGATCCCTTTGTCTAGCTTACTGCAACCCTCAGATACCTCAGATTTCTCAAGTTACTACAATTCAGCTACAGGAAAAGGCTGCTTCAAGAAACAAACATTTTGAGACATTCACTATAGGCTTCTAGGCAGTAACAATAGAATCTAGCCAGTCTTGATGAAAAATACACTTTAAAAGAAGAATACAGAGATGAGAGGGAGTGAAAAAAGGAAGAAAGAGAAAGCAATTAAGGTTATGGAAATTGGGCATTTCTATGCAAGGTAAGTTATATTTAGAGGAACCTTGTCAAGTTAAAAATATTTTTTTTCAAAACCCTTCTTCATATAAGTCATGTATTATATTGTTAAACCTCAGAAGATCTGTAACAACCATAATTAACGTTAACTCTTTTTCAGTTTACTTTCCACTTTTCATTCAATTCTGTAACTTATAACTATGATCCTAAATTATCAAAGTATAAGGTGTAATATTCATATTAAACCAAACTGATAATAATGACACACTTTGCCAAGGAAAGTTCATCATTCAGACAACATTTAGAAGCAGGTCATAATGCAGTTTCTCCTTTTAATATACATACATGAAGTGAGCTTCTTTTCTCCATGTTTTTATTGCAAACTGGTCAACATATATTTTTTAAATCCTTATTTTATAGTAACTATTATAGGCACTAGAGTAGCAAGGGAAGAAAAAAGGGATTAAAAAATTCCATGTTCTCATGAAACTCCCCTAATATTAGATCTCATTGTAATTGTGCATTTATAAAGGAGGTTGATTCAAAACCACTTTTTGGATATAAGAGAGAGCCAATGGCAAAAGGTGCCCTTCTAAACCCCCCACCTCAGATAATTGATAATTACCACCATAATGTTGATTATATTCTCAAAGCTAGTTGTTTGGAAAGATATACACTGAACTTGACAATGATTCTTCCAGGGCTTTCTGGAACCATACCACATATATCTTATGTGTCCCACCATTAAAGAATTTGTAACATACTCCAAAAGACATTAGAAGAGCTGTCATTCTTTTCATTCCCTTCTTTCCCAGGGCCACTCCTAAAATTCCCTCCTTCATACTGACTTTCTGACCAGTCTCAATTTCACAGCTGGTGATTAGCTATAAAGGAGAGTGTCCGCATTTGGGGAACTCTACATGAAAGCCTTCCTTGTTTTGATATATTGAAGCCATCAAGGGAAGTAATGGCCCTGTCCTGAGTCATCTTTTATCTAGCTCCCGCAAAGTGATAGAGAATTAGATAGTAAAAATGCAAGGAAAGCCGGCACTATTCCAAGCACCAGCCCTTTTCTCTGATTGGAAGCTCTAGAGCTGATGTCCAACACTTCCATGGTGTGGTCACTTCAAACACAGGCACATTAGCTATGGGTTATGCAGCTATAAATCAAGTCACTGCCTATTTCAACAAGAGCTCTCCTGGCTAAATAACCAGTAGAACTGTGAGTAGGGATATTAATGCTTCTAAATGCCATTAAGCTTCACAACCCATCTACTTTCTGCATCAGCATGAGAGAAACATGAGTGCCAAACTGAAAACTAGCTCCCATTTAAAGGAAGAAACCCCAAAGGAGACATTTTCTAATAACACGTGGATGGTAATATTGGACTGATATTAAAAACATCCTTCATTAACAGGCTAATTTTGAAAAACTCTGCAGATTTGGACAGGGGGAAATTGGGGCTGTACAGTTCCAATTAAGCTTATAATATTTAGAGTTCAGAAATGATAATTATATGCTGTGCCCCATCACATGTGTATATTTATGAGGAATCAATAGAGCTTTCAGATGTTGCCTTGTCTAGCAGATTATTTATACTGCATTATCCTGATAGACTATAAAAGGAATCATAAAAATCTGTATGTGGAATAAGATAATGGAATGAAGTACCTTGATTTGTATATTGTTCTCCGGTGTATATTAAGTGCACTAATGGCCACCAGTAGTTAATTCACAAACCTAAGTCTAGTGAGAAATTTCTAGCCACAGGAACACAATCTCTGAGCAAGGGCACTTACCTTACAGATCAGAAAGTTTTGGGGTCAGACTCCGAAGATTGTCTGTGCATCTTGCCATGGGTAAGAAATAATTTGCAAACTCTAAGTCCTGTCACTAACCTGTTAATCTCGAAAATCACTGACATGTCTCTGGCATTTGTAAGGAGCTTGCTAAAAAGTGTAGGAGAAAAGAAAAATAGCAGTATTCAACAGCATAGGAAAAGTGAAAAGTAACAAGAAAGAAAGTAAAAGGAAGTTAATGTGCATGTAGAAGGTGGATGCCATCAAAGCCAATGAAAAATGTTTATCTCATTCCTTATTTATTTAGGAGGTAACTCACTCCTCATTGACTTCAGTTTCACAAATATTTATTGAGCTCCAACTATATCCAGAGCTTTAGTGCTGTAATGGGTAAAAAAGTACAGTAATCTCTTATTTTATAGAAAACTTCGCAGGTTATAAACTCTGCCTCAAATTATCTAATCTTCACAGCAATATTGTGACTATAGTATTATCTTCACCACATACATTTTGTTTTTAAATGTTGATGTATTTGAGAGAGAAAGAAAGAATGTGAGTTGGGGAGGGGCAGAGGGAGAGAAAGAATCTTAAGCAGGTTCCATGCTCACTGGGGAGAGCGACATGAGGCTTGATCTCATGACCTTACCAGAAATCAAGAGTTGTATGCTTAACTAATTGAGCCATTACAGGCACCCCTACTTTCACCATATTCCTGAAAAGAGAGCTTAAAAGGATCACCCAAAGTCATTCAGCAAGGTTTCATAGAGCAGTAACAAAAATCTATGTCTCTTGGTTCCAAGACTCACTCTTAAAATATAAAGATACATATGCATATAAATGTGTATGTATACACACATATACACCCATATATGCATCTAATTATATATAAATAGGTACATATAGAAAATATATATATTATACATATGTGTGTATATACGTGTGTGTGTGTGTATACATATACATAGTTATAATTAATGGCCAAAGCACTAAATGAGCTTATAGGACAAAGATCCTTTTTAGCTGGAGAGTAGAAGAAAAGACAGTTCCAGAGAATTTAATACAAGCTTTGGAAGTGAGCAAATGGAACAAACTCTTCAAGAAGGAGTATGAAGTATTCAAAAAGCTTTGAATTCAACTCAATAGATTTATCACTGATTGTTACTCTTGGAAACTTGGTTCTTGTTTATATAACATAATAGTAAAGACTCAGGGTTAGTCTAATCTGGAAAATGGAGATAGTAATCGTGCCTGCTTCAGAATTGCTGAGAGAATTAAAAAAGCTATTCCAAATGTCATTTAGAAGGTTACAGAATCATGACCATGACAGTAGTGACAATGACAGCAATGCTACTAATGCTTTATCTGGTCTGAGTCTCCCAGATGGAGGTTGATCAGTATTTTCTAGGCATCCATATTCTTTATTTTTTTTAAAATGTTTTATTTATTTCTAGGAGAGAGAAAGACAGTGTGAGCAGGGGAGGGTCAGAGAGAGAAGGAGTCACAGACTCTGAAACAGGCTCCCGGCTCTGAGCTGGCAGTCAGCACAGAGCCCGACGCGGGGCTCGAACCCACGAACTGTGAGATCATGACCTAAGCGAAAGTCGGACGCTTAACCGACTAAGCCACCCAGGCGTCCCTAGGCATCCATATTCTTATCAAGCTATGAAATACGATAACTTTCATTTTCAAGTAATAAAAAAAAAACTCTGTCTTTAGCAGAAAATGTGTCAATCTACATAATATTAAAGTACTCTGGGAGAGGTGGCTTCAGCTCTGCTTTAATCCAGGGGTTAAAACCGAATCCCTAAAGTGAAGCTTCTCTCATCATGGCTCTTCCTTTAAGACAGCTACATTCCCAGAGTGGCCCTTGTCTCAAAGTCACAGGATGTTGGGAGGTTCTCCTCTCACTATCAGGTCTATTTCCCCGAAATTTAAAAACAATCTCCTTGTGGCCTTGATTTTGACTTCATCACACAACCATCTTTGAACCATTCACGAGTGCCTGGAGAAAGGATACTATAATAAGTTCCTGCTCTTCAAGTAGTCCACCCAAGTGGAAATAGAATCCAACCTGGGACATTGCAGCTAAGAGTGGGGAGGTCTGGTTTGCCCTTGAGAAAAGCACAGCAATAGCCCTCAAAAAGTCAACACTGGCTGTAAGGCAGAAACACATCTAGTACATTGTCATGTGTGTGGTTCTCAATCCATTGTTCTTTTCTAAGATATATTAAAGCTTTTCCTTATTCTTCGTGTCCTTTCTTGATCTGGTACAGTTTTCCAGAAGTAGTCTTATGTACTGACTTAGTGATTTTGATATAATTTTTACTCAGAAAAAAAAAAAACCTGTCTCTACCTTTTTTTTTTTAAGTAGTTGCAGCTCTTAATCTAATCAGTTCCAGGTTTTTAACTTACGTTTTTGATGTTTATTTAATCCTAGGTAGATTCATCCTCAAACTCCTTAGAAACAGATTAATATGCAAAGGCAGTGTGGAACTGCATGTGAATTAAAGAGCTGAGTTCAAACCATGCTCTTAATCTCAAGCCATAGTTTCTTTGTTTATAAAACATGCCTCTTATCTGTTCATCTTCATTCAACAGTATTTTGAGAATGATAAATACACAAAGACATATACACACTCATTCACACATAAACTACAAAATTAAAGGTAAATCACTATTATTAGTATTCTAGGAGAAAAAAGAAAGAAAAACACTGTTCTAGCCTTTGCTCTGGTGCTTATGATGTTATCAAGTATGATACTCTATGACTTTCTAGTTCCATATTCTAAAAAGCATACTTGAGCATGCTGTGTGTGTTTTTATCCTAATAATCTCCCAAGCAAAAATAATTACAAAAATAACAGGAAATCAATCTCATGCCCCCTCAGCCTGGACCCTGAGTAGGGAGCTATACTGAGACAGGCATGTCCTCTGGAAGGTACAGTCTGGGGATATCTGGGGAGGACACAGGCAAGCAAATCGGGGCTTGGAGGTGAGGGCGTCAATTCAGATCCTTCTTTTCACAGATATCTAAACTTAAAACTGCAAAGAAAAAAAATCATAAAATATACACTTTCAAAAGGTGCTCATGGGAGCTGAAACACTTATGGGAACAAATGGGAACATTTCATTTTGGCTAATAAAATAATGATTACAACCACTTGACCAAAAAATCCAATTTATTCCTTAAAAATACAAGTACCTGAATTTGTTCTGTTTTCATTATAAGAAAATTTGCACGTTTATGTACAGTCAGCTAAATTACCTAAAGTTCAGTTGCTTCATCACCTGATTTCTAATTTTGTCTTGCAATATAATTTTGTAGTAATTTTTTTACAGTATAGTTTAAGAGGATAATTCTAGAAGGCAAGTGCCATAGACCTCTTCACAATAACAACATAATTGAAAGGAAGGAAGAGGGAGAACAAAGGACACTAAAACTAAAATAAAATAGAACAAAGCAAAGCATAGTAATATGATCTTGAATAGTAAGAGTTTCAAAGTATGCACATTTCATACACTTACAGAAAACAACAAAAACTAAAAATTGAAAAAAAAAACTAAAACAAACACAAAAACTAAAGAAATATCTGCAAGAGAATAAGGGAACCTAAATCCATGAAATTCACCATCCATTGTTGGCTCCTTACGTGAACTTGTACAGGGTATGTTTGAGTCTCTCTGCTCCATGTTACAAGTAGGGCTGAGGCTGAACTTCTGGCTTCGAGTCTAGTGAACTTAAGTAATACAGTCCTTGACCTACTTCTGCCATAACGGTGCTCAGTAATCATAAAACATTAAAACTGTTGTTTTCTTCAGAGTTGTATAACTTTCTAAGGTTAAATTTTCACGGTCTGGAGGGTAATAGCTTATCACATTTTGTCCCACCTAAATACTATCATCTATATGTATAAATAATCAAGTTGAAAGGAATAGCAAAATTGCTTCAGAAGATGGAAATAAAGCCTGAGGGGTATGTGTGAAGCATCATCCTTGTTGCCTTGGTGATCCCTAGTGATAGTCAGGGGTATAATGAGTTGATGGCATATAAATCATTCTCAAGACATTTTTAGCCCTGGTAGGTGAAATCACCTCCTTTCCGCTTATCTGTCATTATGTTCTCCACATTTGCTCAATCACTGCCCAACTACTTGTTTTGAAAATTAAGTCTGGCATCATAAAGTTTTCCTTTCCTGAACTCCAGATAGGCAGTCTCAGAAAAAAGTTAAACCCTGATAATCTCTGGCATGAGATTGATAATCTCTGCCTATTTCCAGTGAAATAAGGGAGATACTCTAAAGCTTGTGGCCAAAGACAATCTTCCTGACTTTCTCTTTTCCTTAGAGACTGCTCTAGGCTCTAAATTACTAGCCTTACATTGTTTCATCGGAGGGGGTTGGGGAGGAGAAATGAATAAGAAGATGCGAAAAAGAACTGTCAAGACTTTATCCGAAAAAGAAAAAGAAATTTGAAGGGAATAAAGGTTTTCAAATATATGACAGTTAAAAATAACTATTGAACCATCAAGTGAAGAATTCAACTTTGGGATTCTGCTTGAACTCCCAATTGGAACTGTTAGAAGAGAAAATCTCAGTTGTTTTTTTTTTTTAAACTAATGCTGTTCATCCAATGGAAAAATAGCAATAATATTTGAAAGGTAGCATAAAAGGCAGAGATCCTAGTCATTAATAAGCATATGAAAAGGCTTTCAGCTCATTAGTGATTAGTAAAATGCAAATTAAAAATCACCTTGAGATCGCATTACCAATCCACTAGATTGGCAAAAATTAAAATGTCTGACAATGCAAGTGATTGCAAAGATGTGCGGCAACTGGACCTGTCATTCACTGCTAGTAGAAACATAAAGTATGCCCTCAATATATCAGCAATGAGTCTCCTAACTATACGATTTGAAGAGGCTCCAGCCCGCGTGCATGTTGGTGCATATGAGAAAATGTTCAGAGCTTCACTGAGTGTGCTGTCCCTAAATTAGGAAAACCTGAATCTTAAATGTGTTGATAAACTGTAGTATATATTTAAAAACAGAATAGTATACAGCAAGCAAAATGTAATACGACCAGATATACAAGATGGATGGAACTCACAAGCCTAATGCTGAGTGACAGAAGAACAAGGAGAGATCCATAAACTGTGGTTGTAAAAATAGACAACGCTATACTATTTTCTCTAGGAATGAACCAGTGGTAGTAAATATAAGGTGGGAGGGAGTCCATGCTGGGTTCTGGAGAGTTGGCAGCATTCCATGTCCTGACCCAGATGGTATTTGCATAGGTGCCCTCTTTATAATTATTCTGTATATGTGCTTTAGCTGACAGTAGAAAAAGTCATCCAACTCCATTTATACTTCAGTACCCTTCTCAATGACAGAGGGCTGGGGAAACTTCCAGCAGCAAAGACCTTGTCTAGTGTCATTCTTGATTTCACACTTTATTATGGGATTGTGGAGATTTGCCATTTCTTCCCTTCAGTGGCCATTTATTCGTTTCAGGAACATTTAATAATGATTTCTAGTGAGTTGAAACATTGTTTTTCCATTTTTCCTCACACAGAATTTGTCTACCATGAAGATTACTGACTTCTTTTTTATTGTTTAAGAGAGAGAGAGAGAGATAGAGTGCACAAGGATGGGAGAGAGGAGAGGGGAGGAAACAGAGAACCCCAAGCAGACTCCATGCTCAACTCAGAGTCCCATGTGAGGCTCAATCCCATGACCCTGGGATCATAACCCAACTTGAAATCGAGAGTAGGACACTTGAATGACTGAGCCACCCAGACACCCTTGACAGATGTTTTTTTAAACCTCAGGCCAAAAAGTCTTGGGGAACCACAATGGGTTGTTAAATGTGTAAACAGCAAACATTGTAATAATCCTCTTTCATGATAAGGAAGTTAAGGGGGAAATCCTACTTAGCTTACTCTTTTGAATGAAAAGCATAAATGTCTACTGATATTTACTTTCAAACATATGCTTATTGCTAGAAACATTCCCTTTGCCATTGGTACTGCTACCTTACCACATTTCTTCAATGACATGAATTACTTACCAAGGGCAAATAGTATATTGAACCAGGAAAATAGGACACACATAACTTTGTGCTTATCTCCTAAAAGTACTGAAAACAATAAACTACAATCACAATTCTATTTTACAGAGTAGTTGTGAGGATTACATGAGATGGTACATGTGAATTACCATAGAAACTGTAAATTACTTTTTTAAAGGCACTTACTATTATTATCAACCTCCTCCTAAAAAAATGTACTACCGTGTGATTTTTCTACAAGGGTAGGGAAAAAGCAACAAAGAAACTATGTCAAATGGTCAAAGAAAATAAGAAATCATGTTTAGTGATTTCTAAGATCTGTAATTGATCTTAGGAAAGAGTAAGAAAACTGCAGCTAATACACAAACACATTAGAAACCAGGCACAAAATAGAACATTTTACTTCAAAACCTTCATGACCACATGGACACATCAAGGGAGTTGTATGCATCCAGACACTGTCTGCCCTTTTTGGATATAATACAATGCATCTCTAGCCATTGGTACCTTCCCTCTGAGTATCTTGGATTTCCCTCTTTAATATATGCATAAATTGATTGGGTGCATTTTAGTAATTTAGTAATTCAAAATCCCCAAAGTTATTTGGTAAATTCTGTTTCTCTACAGAATGGATACAGAGAGAAGCTGGCTCTGGTAAAATGGAATAAAATTGAATTGATCCAGAAAGATATAACTCAGTAAAGCCTTAAGCCACCTACTCGTACACTAGTAACAACAAAAAGTAGCAATGGCTCACATGAATAGGCTGCTAAATTCCAGGTATCTTGATAAATTATGGCCCTTAATCTTTATGCTAACCGTATGATAATCCCCTTACTGCCTCTGCAAATTCCAGAAATCTGAGGCTCAGCGTTTAAAGACTTTTTCAATTCATACATATAGTTATGTGTAGTCTACCTAGATTCGGAGAGTCTAGTAGTATGCAATTCTAAACACTCATAAAAATGTGCTTTATTTTTATCAAAATCTATTTAAATGTGAAAAGAAATTGAATGTTGCCCTTACATTGAGCTTATTCTCCTCATTATTAGTTGATGCATCAGACAACCAAAACACTAAGATACTATGTTGACGGAAGAGGACAAAGTGAGTGACTTAAAAACAGTGAACCAGGACCAAACAAACAAAGAAAGCAACAACAATGTTTAGGGGAATTCATTCCTTACTTTCATGACTTAAAACTATAAAAGCTTTATCATTTCAAACTACATTAAATCTATGATTGCATTGACTCATAGGTTGAATTTATTTGAGTTCAATTTCTTCCAACACTTAAATGAGTCCAGTTTTGTAATTCACTTCCCAAAATCTAGAGACTTCTACATTTGGTTCTAAAGAACTATTCTACACCTCTACCTAACAGCTTTATGAAGAAGGCTATAATATTATGCTTCAGTGGCCTTAAGGAAAAAGTATGCTGCTGGGAAGAAATATTGCCAATATTGATGGCGCATTAGGAATCTCATACCATGTAGTTTTTCGTCACCAATGCCAAAGAATTCATTTTTATTTTATACACACCCATATTCATAAATTCAGTCTTCCACATTCACATCTATATACAATTATACATTATATATAATTATACATTACACACGTAATTTGATGAAGTGATTAACAACATGATAGACATTCAAATATCTGTGGAATGAACAAATGGATAAATGATTGATAAGATACAACAAATGTGAAAGAATATAAGGTAGAGTCCATTGTAGTGGTGCATACTGGGTATAAAAGTAAACTTTCTGGCTTTGTAATTTGTCAAATATTAAGGCAGAAAACTGAGGAAGAGTAGCATCTGAATGGCTCAGTAGGTTAAGCATCTGACTTCAGCTCAGGTCATGATCTCATGGTTCTTGGGTTGAGCCCTGTGTCATGCTCTGTGCTGATAGCTTGGAGCCTCGAGCCTGTTTTGGATTCTGTGTCTCCCCCTCTTTCTCTACTTCTTCCCCACTCATGTTCTGTCTCTCAAAATTGAATAAATGTTAAAAAATAAATAAAAACAGAGGTATAAAGGAGGCTGAAGAGAGGATGGAAACCTGAGAGAAGTTGGTGGCCAACCTAGACAATTATCCCTCCTATTTTACCAGGGAGTAAGAGATCTCTTGGAGCCTGGGACTGCAGTGCTAAAACTGGAAAAAGCTCTGGCAAATTGGGATGAGATAATCATCCTATGAGGGAAAGATATGGGATTAGGGATCTGGAAACACAGAATCTAGATATCCACAGAATAGGACACTAGCCTGACCTGATACCAATCACTTAACTGAATTATTTAATTTCTCTGTCCCTTTAAAAGGGGTGGGGGCAGTGGGCAAGATAATCTTAAAAGCCGTTCCAAATTTAGAAAACTCTGATCTAAGATGTACAGAGTTGCTGGGCCAGGCCAACAAATTAAATAGAAACACACAGCAGATGATCCCACCAGAGGTTTATTCTGGCTTTGGAAAAGGGGAGGGAGAAAGCAAAAAGGAAAGCAAAGCACATGAAATTCTAAAAAAATTAAGATCTGAGTTCTTTTTTTAAAATGTATTTTATTTATTTAATTTGTAATTTTTAAAGTTTATTTATTATGAGAATGAGAGAGCAGGGGAGTGGCGCGCGCGCGCACACACACACACACACACACACACACACAGAGAGAGAGAGAGAGAGAGAGAGAGAAAAGAGAAGAGGAGAGGAGAATCCCAAGCAGGCTGTACGCTGTCAGCCTAGAGCCTGGTGTGGGACTTGAACTCATGAACCCTGAGATCATGACCTGAGCCGAAACCAAGAGTTGAACTCTTAACCAACTGAGCTCTTAAGATCTAAGTTCTTATTTTAAAGTATTCTCACACAATTTAGGGAGTGAAGTGGTTCTTGACTTTGGTTGTGAAAATACAATTATGATGCATCTATTAAGTAAATGCTACTTATCTTTAAATCCTTAAAACCTATTTGCATAGTTAGTTTTACTTCAGAAGAAATAACTTGGAGGATAATTTAATTCAGGCAACTTAAATGCTGAGGACAAAGATACAAGTTCTCTTCCCTATCCCCTAATTGATTAGACCCATGGAATAGAGAAGTAGCATCATGTATTTATTATTTTAAAATCTATATATAAATATAAATTTAAATATTCATATGTATTATTAATACATTATACATTATCAATAAATTTTATTATATCTTATTATCTAATAAATATTACTTATTATATTTATTTCATTATCTTATTACTAACAGAATAAAACATTATTTGGAATTTTCCCCAATATAGACATAGGGGTATGTGTGAGCTCCCCAAGACAACAGCAGAAAATTGTTTCCATTGCATCACACAGTTTCTCTTCAATTTTGCATTTCCTAAAGCATAATGCTTAATAGGTTTCCGGCAGCAGACACTAAACACTTTTAAGAGGCATTTAATGTGAAGCATTTGTTTACCTGTGAATTCATTATTAATGAAAAGCCAAGCAATGCACAGTTCAAATCAGGCAGACATTAAGTGGATGAGTCACCTGCATTATTAAAATGTGCCCAGGGGAATAGGGATTATTCTCCACATTCAATTATTACTAATGTAAGGACCCCCTCCTCTCCATACCTATACTGCTCCCAAGAAGAAAGCTTGCTCTTCTCACTGACCTTTCTAAATGTACACAAGAGTCGAGGTCTGCCTATGTTCCAGTCCCCAAGTGAGAGTTGGAGGCAGCCACAGACAGAAGCCGCTAAGCAAGCCTCAAATCCTCCTCCCCTTTAGCATGTCTTTGAAGCAAAGCCCCATGGGTAATAACACAGCTCAAACCCTTGACTGAAGGTCTCTTGACTACAGGAGGCCTAGAAGCTCTGACACAGTATGTCCCTGGAGTCTGTCTATGTTGCCAGGAGGCAGAATTCTGTCAGGGAACACACTTTGACTGTCATCAGCTCAGACCTCAGAAATCAGGTAAAGACAGGCCCAAACTGCCTTCAAATCTCAATTAGGCAGAGTCAGAAAGCAAAGTGGTGAAAAGTGAGACAAGGCAACGAAAAACTTAAGACTAGCAATTTCTATGTTCCCTCTTCCCTGATTCCATAACTCACCAGTTTCCATAGTGGATCTTTCCATGTGGGTGCTATTTATAACTGGCTGCCCACTTGCGCTTCAGTTTAATGTTGCTGTTTACTGCCAGTTGGCCCTGGATGTCTATTTAGACTTGTAAAAGCCTAGAAAGCCCAAATTATTTCTATGAAGTTTTCTCCACAGGAGATACATAGTCTGATGTTCAAAAATGTATATTTTTCATACTGCTAAAAATAAATGGTAAGTCCTTTCAAAATATTGTTGCTCTTATCTTTAATAGTAGTGTATTCTCTATAACATATATGTTCTAACAAGGCTTTTATCTTGCCAATGGATTGACAACTTGACCTACAACAGCAAACAAACAGTGAATACATGTCACTAAACAATTTAGACACCTGAATCCTATGGAATCTGCATATACTGCCATATATGTTGTAACTGTGGACAAATTGATGGAGTCATTATTGCTTCCAATAACAGAAGACTCAGAACTGGCCCAGCACCCAAGGGATCCCAGCACTGAATGCTTTCTCAGGCTTGACGCAGAGCCCCTGGTATGAATCTGCCCTGATATCTATACTTCACTACCCTCCACTACTTCAACACACTTGGCCCATTTTGTACTTATGACCTATTTTTGTACCTAATGGGTACAAGACCTCTAATGGGAAAGAGAGGCTCAGAGAGTTGAGCATACTCACTGGGGAATAATTCAAATCCTACTAAACACTGAAAGGTTGTAAAGGAATTTCAGTCTGCAGTTAAAGGTCATTTTCAAGACTAAGACTGAGTGAGGGGTTCAGAGACTCTCAACTGATTTTCTTAAGTAGGTCTGGAAAAGAATACTGCAAAATGAAAAAGAGAACAGGGACCCTGGTTTTGCTGCATGAACAACCAATCGTTAACAATGTGACCAGTGAACCATGCATGCCCTTTTCTTGGGAAATATCTGTAATACATAAGGAGATCCCTTCAACATATAAGCTGCTCTCTGGCACTTCCTCTCAGCACTCCTTCATCTCTCTTTATCAGATTCTTCTTCCTGACCATTTTGAATTATCAACCGAGACTCCACACAATGGAGTTGGGGGAGCTGAGTCACATTCCATGCAGAACTCTGGCTTATGTTCTTAAGATATTTGAATGTCCTTTGAATAAAGTCTATTTTTACTTAAGATACACTTTTCTTTCTGCACTTTGCAACTAATCATGACACAAAAGGAAAGTCAGAAGTCAAGAGAATTACAAAGAATCTGAGTTACAAAATTATATTTATATATAGATTTCCTTACCCTATATATAGATCAAATTATAACCCCTAAAGCTACTAGAACTGCTCAGCATAACACAGCCCATTGGAAATGTTTAAATACTTTCATTCCTTAACACAGTTTAATAAAACAATGGCACCAAACCACATCAACACCCACTTTACAGAACAACACAGTTAAAAAAAAAAAAAAAGGGGCATTCAAGCAAATAATGATTGTAAAATCATACAAACACACAAGCTCATGTCTACAGAGTCTATAAGAAACATCAAATTTACATTGCATACTAAATTATACTGCAGGAACCTATCTCAGTGAATTTAGTATTATGAGACTAAATGTCCGCTGGGGCTCAAATTTCTACCCCCCTTCTCAACATCACAATAGACGATCAAAATAGTTTCCAGAAATGTGAACATCATGCTTATGGGCTTGCTTTAACTTCTGATACTCTTTATAACTTACTATTGCAGTATGATTACTAATGAACCCAGGAACCATTTTACTAAAAGGAATCAGTAAATTTAAAGTATTTTCCCCCTGAAGTATCAAAAGATGGTCTATATAGAGCTTGTTTAACATTAAAGTTTTATGCAAAGCCAACAAGCCACAGAATCATTTCAAACAAGTTGGTATCCTAAACTATACATCTCCTTTACATTCAGTAGCTAAGTATTTCTATACTAATGGGAGAAATACCTGCCTCCACGTGAGCAGACCCATGGAAATTTTGATATAAGTATCATTAAATGTTTGTTTTTAAGCCATCAAGCAAGCCACAACAGACAATTCAACAGAGAGAATGTGTATTATTATGGCTACCTCAAAATACTGCCAGACCGTTAGAGGTTTGCTAATTCCACAGAGTCTGTGGTTTGGATTACTTAAATAAAAGATGCTTAATAAATGACATTAAATTTGTAATGGCCAATGTATGCCACTTTAATTAGTAAAAAGCTATTAGAACACTTTCAATATACAGAGATAAATGTATGTAAAGCCACACACACACACACACACACACACACACACGATATCTATATCTATTTAGATACTGCAAATCAGATATTGCAAAGATTAACCAGTTCACTGGTATTGGATCCTAGTATTCTGACTTCTAATCCACGGCACTCTCTCCATTTTATTTTTCTTCTCCTTTGTATTCAGTTACAACTGTAACATTACAGACATTAATGTTATTGTCTTAATCTCTAGAAATTGCATTGAATCCCTGTGTTGATGGGAAATACAAACAGAACTGATAGACAATACATGTTGCCCCTAGTCTTTTCAGAGCCAGCATTTCCTTCATGCACTAGGCCGCTATAATATAAATAGTTCATGTCAGTCTGGCTGACCTCTGTTCCACCAACTCTGCTTCACTCTCCTCGTATCTTCTCCTGATGACATTTGCTCCTATTGTCTTCCTTTAAGCAAAGTGCCAAGATTTCAATAGCCACTAAATAAACTTTCATTTCCTATCACAGTGTGTCAATCAGAAACCTATATGTACTTGACGACCCAGAGGAAGCTCTGCATTCCCAGTGAGGCTTAATGCAAGTATCTTAGGATATATTTGATACTCCCCTGAATAGCTTCTATAAAGAGGTATAGATCAGGGCTCTTGGGTGGCTTAGTTGGTTAAGCGTCCAACTTTTGCTTAGGTCATGATCTCATGGTTTGTGGGTTCAAGCCCCACGTCGGGCTCTGTGCTGACTGCCAGCTCAGAGCCTGGAGCCTGTTTCAGAGTCTGTGTCTCCCTCTCTCTCTGACCCTCCCCTGCTCACGCTGTCTCTCTCTCTCCTAGAAATAAATAAAAATATTATATAAAAAAAAGAGGTATAGATCATGAACCAGTCAGTACAATACCATCTTGTATTTCTTTCTCATTAAATCTCTATGTCATGTTTCTCCAAATAATTATAAAATGGATAATAATAATGACAGCTAACACTTGAGCATCCCTTATATGTGCTTGGTCCTGTGATAAGCTTTAACCTTACTGAAACTTATGAGGTTGATAATGTGTACTGTGTTCATCTTATAGGTGAAAAGACAGACTGGATAAGTTGGATAATTTGTGTAAATCCATAGACCTGACAAGTTACAGTGTTAGGATTTGAACCCAGGTGACTCTTACTCCAGAGCCTGGACTTAGATGCCTCCAATTCCTCTTTTATACAGCTCAGCACTTCACACCCAGTACAGATTGATGAATAAGTACTGGCTGTCTGTGTAGGTGGCAATAAAAGTCCAGTAAATCCTGTGATGATATAGCTTGTTATTACACAGACTTATAAATGATTCAAAGCATGTTCCTCAAAATATAACAACTCTATCATAAAAGCCTGACTTAGCACAGTCAGCACATATGGTAAATGTTAGTACTGTATCTCAACATCGTGGATATATATATATCCATATGTATATATGGATATATATATATCCATAGCATTTATAATGCAAAGACAATCATGCAAGTGTAATTGCTTTCAACTCATTAAATTTTAATTTAAATATTTATTTTAAAAATTTAAACTTGGGCATTTAAAAAATACTTTTCTAGAATTGAAGCTCTGTAGATTGAGATCATACATTGCATTTTACTACAGAGTTCTAGCACTTCACCCATGCTTTGTGTATATGTGGATACTTCAATGGGAAGTATGGGTGTGTGTACATAAATTTATACACACAGTGACTTATAGTAAACATATAACACACATAGTTATAGTTACTAACTGTTCAAGTTAGGAGAAAATATGATGTATATCAAAGTTCCAGAATATAGAATATTTTTTGGAATAAATCATAATAGCGGGCACTTAAAAAGTACTCACTATAAATGAATTCCTTTTAAATTATAAATCAGTTCCTTCTTACTGCTGGCAAATATTACACTATATGAATATATCACAGTATGCTTTTCCATTCACTTGTTGAAGGACATCTGGGTTGTTTCCAGTTTGAAGCTATTATAGCTAAAATAGCTATAAGCATCCATATGCAGTTTTTTAGTGTGTGAGCACAAGTTTTCATTTCCCCAGAAAAAATATCTAAGTGCGGGATTGGTGGCTCATACAATAAACATGTATGTGTGTGTGTGTGTGTGTGTGTGTGTGTGTGTAAAATAAGCATATATTTATATTTATTTATTTTGAAATACAGATTCACAATAGGTTACAAAAATAGCACAGTGACGTCTTAGATACCCATCATCCAATATGCTTTCCTACACTGTACAAAAAGCTTAACAGAATTATCATTATCAAAGCAAAACATTATTAAAACCAAGACTGACATTTGCAAAGTATGATTAAACTGTAAGACTTACATTGTGTGTATGTGTGTGTGTTTGTGTGTGTGTGTGTGTGTGTGTGTGTTGGATATGTCTACGCATATAGTTCTGTGACATTTTATCACATGTATAGGTTTATACAACCACCACCATAATCAATATACAGAACCATCTATTCCAGCAACAGGACTCTCACCTCCATGTTAAATATGAGCAACCTGAGGGACAGAGAAGCAGAATAAGACCAACCCCAGATTCACACAGCTGGCAGGTAAGTAGCCAGCATCTTGAGTCTCAGCAGTTCTGGGGCCCATCCTCCTCCCACAGTCTGACTGTTTTACAGAAGGCAGCACTTACAACAGCATCTAAAAGGTTTTCCTTGGCAGAATTATTTTATTAATAAATAAAATGATATTTGTTTATGTAATAGATATTTGACTCTACTAAATTCATTTTAAAAATTTGTCAGTACATCCTTCTAAATTTTGAAAATGTGATTAAAGTTGTCTGCTATTTTAAGTAATACTAGGTTGAACCTTTTGAAATTATAACTGAATTAAAATGCAGTTGAGGGGCGCCTGAATGGTTCCATCAGTAGAATGTCTGACTTTGGCTAAGGTCATGATCTCACGATTCCTGGGCTCAAATCCCGCACTGGGCTCTGGGCTGACAGCTCAGAGACTGGAGCCTGCTTCAGATTCTGTGTCTCCCTCTCACTCCCCGCACCCCTCCTCCACTTGTGTGCTCTCTCTCTCTCTCTCTCTCTCTCTCTCTCTGCTTGCTCTCTCTCTCCCTCTCTCTGTGCTTCCTCCCTCTCTCAAAACAAAAATAAAATAAACACTAAAAAAACAATTAATTAAAATACAGTTGAATACCACCATTTCATAGGGATCCATTCTGATTATAATAACAATCAGTACTTAGGTCTTACCCCCTAAGTGTTTTATAAAGTTAATATTCTTATGCTGACACCATTATAAAAGGCAACCCCTGGATTCAGATGCATGAAAAGCCCATGCCCTTCTTGTTATGCTTTTACATGAATTTAGGCATGCTAACAGTTGTATTGTTCTGTGCATTTATAATTGCATTCCCTTTTATGGTATATGGTGTAGGCTGGCAAATATGTGCAGCTACACTGTATACTCATTTCCCTCTGCCCTGCACAGGGAATTCATAGCTGCAATTTCCCAGGACTCTGGCCTTGGCCAGCCTCATGAAAGTTGCACTCCCCATCCTTGGCTTCACAGTAACCTGTTCCAGCTGCAACACATTTTTGACCATCTCCAAATGGAACGAAGACTATATTACAACTGGATTTTTCCACCTTGAGAAAATGTAAATATAACCCTGACAGATGTTTAAAATGCATAGACTCTAACTAGGCCCAGGGTAGAAGAGGACATTTCCACTGCAGCCCCTGGCTGGATACGCTGTTCAGGTAGTCTAGCTTCTTGCTCAGCAAGAACTCCTTCTTCCCCCTTATGGACTTTGCATCATCTTTTAATTCTAATATGTTTCTCTCTGCAAGCACCACTTAGCTTCTACTGAAGCCCATATCACACTGGAATCGTATCTTCTAACTACCCATCCTGATATACGGTCCCCTAAGCAATTTGTGCTATTCTGCAAGGAGATGTTCGTAATCTCTCAACTACAAAAAGCTTTTCCACCTGAGTTCTAGAGTCCTGAACTGACTTAACAGTTCCATGAAGTCTCTGAAAGTTTACATAGTTGCATGTACCTAATCTTTTCCTTGAACTTATGTATCACTTACAAACTCCTTCACCTCAAAAATATTATAATAAAAATACCTCATACTCCAGGACCAGGGATCAATGAAAGAAGATTCATCTAACTTGGGAGAGATTTTTCCCCCTGCTATTGAAGTTACTCATTCTTAAAGTTTCTGTTTGAAGAAGACTCACATATAAATTGTCCAAATGTGTTTCAAAAGTTGGGGGACAAAATAATGAGATTAGGTATAAATTACTTCCTAATTCTACAGTTAAAAACGCAAGGAAAAACAGATGATGAATAAATGAATACTTAGGGATTTTTGAATCTCAAAAAGAAGAGCATACATTCAATGAACTGAAAAGAGTATGAAGAATTCTCAGCCCAGTAATTTATTTCAATCATTTCAACTCCATAGGAAGTGCTTACAACAATGACTATGAAGTAAACAATATCATGGAAATGTATAAAGTGAAGCACTCATTCTTCTATAAACATCTCTATTTCTTGTGATTGTTTTTTGAAGTACTCTCCAAATGTGAATTCTTTAGGAAAAACAAAAAAAATCCAATAAGAAAACTTGTAAATGGTATGGAATCCATACTATTGTCAAGCAGCTTTGATTTCACTCAGGTCACAAGACACACAGAAGTGTGCAACGATCTGAAATGGATCAGAACCTTGACTCTGCATTTTTAAAGAATTGTTATTAGGAATAAGTTGCATAAGACCATTGATCTCCTACATGAGTTTGCAAAGCTTTGCTGATGCAAGTTCATTGCATCTCTGGTATTTTGGCACAGAACCTTGCTGAATGGCATTCTAGCCTTTGGCCACATGATTGGCAGCAGATCCCAATGTGCTAAATGGAACCTACTAAAAGAAACACCAGGAAACAGGAAGTGTTAATGCAATTTTTGGAGGGGACTAATTTTTTTTTAAGTTGGGGTTTTTTTTTTTTGTTTTTTTTTTTTAAAGTAATTTCCAAAGACCTAACATGGGGCTCAAATTCATGACCCCAAGATCAAGAGTCACACAGTCCTCTGACTGAGCCAGACAGGTGTCCCTGGAGAGGACCATTTTAAAGATACAGTTGAATATAGGTATAGAGAAAAATCCAACTCAGTAATTTTTAAAGCAACCTCGAAAGGCTGTCTGTGCCCTATGTAATGACAAGTGGCCCTTTTAATTAGATCCACATGCAGAGAGGTATAGTTACCATGTCTGAGGTATATTCATCAGAGAATAACTGACACTAAACTCAGTGTTCCCAAAGATTCCAAAACTTTATGTCACAAGGTCAGTTTTCCCATCCTTACTTACTTATGCATACTTAAGAAAGAATGTTTTATACATGCTATTGCTGATATAAGATACCACCAGGATTATATTCCTATTTAAACACGCCCCTCCTTCAGATTTGAATGAAATGCTTGAGCAGGAACTTGGCAAAGTGTCTCCAGTGTCAATTAATTTTTAAAGACAGGGCACATGTTTTCCTACTTATGAATTCTGGCAACATGAAGAGTTGAAATTTGATTTCTCCTGAATCTACATTCACGTAAGGAGGAACAATTGAATAAGCTGACAGTACTGATGGCTGTAATTAAAGTGAAATTAATATTTATTGTAAATCAGCAGTTGACATTAAAAACCTATATTTATATGTAGCTTTGATTATCCAAATAGACTCAGTTTTGGATAACCGACACTTGACTTCATTTTCACTTTGCCTTCTTTCCTTTTCCCATCATGTACAGATGTTTTTCAATTGTTGAAGATGTGATGAACATTGCTACATCTTAAACAAGAGACACAGAGTGTCTTTTTTACAAACTGTTGTTTGAGCTGGTCAACAAATGTCAGAATTCTGTCCTGAGGTTTAATGTGAATCTCTAATGGATTCATATGGCAGATGCTGACTTAAGAATTCCATTTACCTACTTTTCTTCCAAGAAGGTGAGCAAACCTCTCACACACCTTTTTTTGTTCTTTAACATATCTAGATAGAGATATTTTTCATGTCATCTTTGCTTACACTTGGCAATATGTATGTCTTCACTTTCTCTTAATCATGCCAATATATAAATCATGCCATGGAACCAACCTTCAGTGTTTACAGAGGCAAAATTAAAAATTGTTGACAGGAAGGTAACAAAGAAACCAAAAGTTAACAAAAAGATTGCCTAGCCATTTTTCAGTACTTTGAAACTTGAAAAGGTCATTTTTATTTGCTGCTTTCAATTCATTTAAATAAAAGGTTATGTGGCTAAACAAAGTACAATAGCCATTTCAATATCTGAACTAATCCCTCTAATATATAGAGTAAGAAACCTGGTACCCGGGAAATGATTTCTCTACAGTTAGTTGTTAGCAAAGCTGGCTTAGACTCTGATAACAATACATGTTTATCTCCATGTAAAATTCATGTCTGAAGCCTCAGCCAGAGAACATTTAAGTAGAACGTGCCAAATTGTTAATTATTATTACTTTTTCCTTTTCAGATGACACTTTCCTAACCCCCTTCCTTCCTTTAGGTCCAGGGTGAAATTATAACTTGCCCGTGAATCTGATTTTGCCACATGCAGAATCCCTCCTGTGAAATCTTACTCTCTATAATGCCTGTCTTGTGCATGGTGTTTTAATGAAGGGCTAGATAGATAATAGCACTCATTTAATAAATTATTCTTAATTAACAGTTGCAAAAAAAAAATCAAAACAGAATGTATCCATAGCCTACTGAATGGAAGCCAAGGGTGGGTAACACTTATCTGACTTAGAAATAGCTTCTGAAACAAGATGGAGAAAAATAAATTGAGTGGCTCAAGGGAAGTTAAACAGATAACCTGCTAATGTTTGCACAGCGCTTTTTAACTTAAAAAGCACTAGTCACACACATTCTCTCATTTAATGTAAAACCTACTACATGGTAAATATCTCCCTAAGACTCCAACAGAGCTCTAAGGATGAGGTTCCTTTTTGGAACAGAAATCCCTGGATTGACTGCTGGAGTAGATAACTGTACTACAATGCTTAGAGCGGCTATTGGCTCAAAAACTAAAGTTCCAGGCACCCAGTGTTTCTATATTGGCATTTTAAGGCACACTCACAACCGGTAAAACATATATAAACTAAGTACAAATAAGAAAACTGCAGTGATCAATTCCAACACTGAACATATTTTTTCTAAAAATATGAATATTTTATTTAAAAAAATTTGAGGTGTTCATTCCTACAAATAGGCCTAAATAAATTTAGAGCTATTTATAAGTTTATAAATCACCATTTTAATGGATACTTAAGGAATTCATAAGAACTTTCAATAAATGGCTCAGTATATTCTTTTCACACACACACACACACACATATATATATGTATATATATATATATGTTAGCATAACACCAAATATCTGGATTCTGAAGTGAAATGTTCAAACTTCTATATGTTTCCAAATATCTAGTTGCTTAGAATCATGCAGAGAGGAAATCATACAGAAAAAGTAGTATAGGTATTTATTAAATAAAATACAATATCTGAATCATTCTTCCTCTTCAGAGACTTGCATTTTTAAAAATGCTGATATTAGTGTATTTTTAGAAAGAAGAAAATATTTTATTTTTTTAAATTTTAACTTTTATTCAGTTTTGAGAGACAGAGAGGGAGAGACAGCATATGAGTGGGGGAGGGGCAGAGAGACAGGGAGACGGCACTGAAGCAGGTTCCAGGCTCCGAGCCGTCAGCACAAGCCCTGATGCAGGGCTCAAACTCATGGACTGTGACATCATGACCTGAGCTGATGTTGGATGCTTAACTGTCTGAGTCATCTAGGCACCCTTATTATTTTTTTTTTAATGTTTTATTTATTTCTAGGAGAGAGAGAGACAGCGTGAGCAGGGGAGGGTCAGAGAGAGAGGGAGTCACAGTCTGAAACAGGCTCCAGGCTCCGAGCTGGCAGTCAGCACAGAGCCCGATGCGGGGCTCGAACCCACGAACCGCGAGATCATGACCTAAGCGAAAGTCGGACGCTAAACCGACTAGGTCACCCAGGTGCCCCATTATTTTTCTATTTGTAGAGAGAGAGCATGCATGAGCAGGAGGAAGGGAGAGAGAGAGGGAGGGGATAAGGGAGAAGGAGGGAGAAAGAGAAAGGGGGGAGGGAGAATCTTAAGCAGGCTCCACACTGAGCACAGAGTTAGACTGCCTGGCTGGATCCCACCACCCTGGGATCATGACTTGAGCTGAAATCAAGAGTTGGACGCTCAACCAACAAAGCCACTCAGGCACCCCAAGAAGCAAATATTTTAGGTCACAACAAATTATCATATTGCACACACTGTACTGTAATTTTAATATCCAAACAAAATAACATACACAAACATCTCCAGGGAAGAAATGAAATTTTAACAAAGGTTGAAACAATATAATAGTTTATCTTAAAAAGAATTACACATTAAAAAAATCACGCACAGGTATATGGGTCCATAAACTATAACTATTCAAGAAAGATCAAAGTCAGAGTATTTAGAGGTGTATATGTTCTTGCTTGTTTGCTTTTTTCCTTTCTCTCCCCTTTTCCCTCTCCCTTCCTCTCCCCCTCACCCTCCCTCCTTCCTTCCTTTCTTTCTTTTCTGTTCCACAGAAGGATGCAGGTGAGACAGTTTGTGAAAGGGTAGCTAGTTTATAAACACGCTCACTTGTCTATTAAAGCGATCGAGCAGTGGCTAACAAAAGCCACATAATGAAGATAATGTTTTACCAGGGGTCAGCAACTCTAGCCCCAGGGCAAATCTGACTGGCTGACCCCTTTCATATCAGGGAGCTCAGAATTTTATTTTTAATGTATTTTAATCATTAAAAAATCAAAAGAACAAAATTCAATGCCACATAAAATGATATGAAATTCAAATGTCAGTGTCCATAAACAAAAATATATTGTTTATATTCAGACTCATTCAGTGAGTTATTTCAGTGGCTGCTTTCTTGGGATAGAGGCGGAGTCAGGTAGGTGCAACACTGACCACAAGTCCTGCCAACCCAGAAATATTTACTATGTAACTATCTGGCCCTTTATGGAAAATGCTTGCTGATCTTGGTTTAATCCAATAAATAACTACCATGTTCAAATTTCATTTTTTAAGTGTCCCTGCTAATAAAAAAAGAGGGAAGTACACTGCAATAATGAACTATAAATTTAAAATACAGAAAATCCTCTGAGATCCTGCCATTTGCTACAACATGGGTGGATCTATAGGGTATTATGCCAAGTAAAATAAGTCAGACTGAGAAAGACAAATACCATATGATTTCACTCATGTGTAAAATCCCAAAACAAAACAAAACAAAAAAAAAACAGAACCCTCCCCCAAAAATGAGAAATGAAACAAGTGAATGAGTAAGCAAAAAGCAGAATCAGACTATAAATACAAACAAAATAATGCTTACTGTGGGGGTGGGGGAGGTACAGAAAGAAAAGGAACGACAACATAGGTGAAGGGAAGTGGGAGAGAAAGGCTTCCAGTTATTGAATGAATAAGTCATGAGAATAAAAGGTACAGCATAGAAAATATAGTCAATGATACTGTAATCGCATTATATGGTGACAGATGGTAGCTATGCTTGCGGTGAGCACAGCATAACATATAGAGAATTGCAAGCATTATGTAGTACACTTGAAACTAAAGTTAAACAATATGTCGACTATACACAAAAATATATTTTTAAATAAATGAAGTCCTCAAGCCATTTCTTCATAATTCTTTAAAGATTGTTTATAATTTGCTTTTTCTAAAATATTAACTCCTAGAAAATAATAAATGAAAAAGTTAAAAGCTAACTCCTCCTACACCCATCTGATCACCTTCATAAATAGTAAGCTCTTTTCTCTCTTTCTCTCTCTCTCCTCCACAATATGGGAAGATATTTGAGATTTATGTGAAAAGCTTTAGCAGTCTTCTGAAATTTACTTGGATGGGGAAATAAATCAAATGTGGGGCTCTCTCTTTTTCTAAGAATAAGTTATTTGTAACCTAAATAAGAGTGAGTTAGAGGATCAGACAGAAATAGGTATTTGTATTATACTTCTGTTTGCTTTGGATGATTTACATTATTTTTATTGCCGCATTTTGGTTTTCATATTTGATCACTTAATTTGATTTTGATTCTTTTGTGTATTTTGTCACTACTGTGTGGCAGGCTTTATGGCTGTCTAAATCTTTTATGGCATGAAAAGGAGAGAGAGAATACCTGTTTTAAATGAATCCTTCTGTCTCCAATAAATTGATAGAGATAGAATGGTTTTTTTAAACAATCTTTCTTAGTAAGGAAGTAAATTAACATATGGGTTCATATGTTAATAAAAAGCAGCACCTTATTTGGGGCAGCGGGAAGGTCAGCAGTCAGGAAGCTGTGATTCCTGTTTCTGCATTTATTCATAACCTGATGTTGAGCAAATCACATTAGCTCTGTCATCCTCAGTTTCTTCTGTCAAATGGGAGATTGCATTAGCTGGAGTTCCTTCCAGTTTTAAGATCTTGTATTTCTTTTTTCTTTTTTAATTTCTTTTAATGTTTGTTTATTTTTGAGAGAGAGAGAGAGAGAATGAGTGGGGAAAGGGCAGAGAGAGAGAAGAAGACACAGAATCTGAAGCAGGCTCCAGTCTCTGAGCTGTCAGCACAGAGCCCAACGCGGGGCTCATACTCACTATCTGTGAGATCACGACTTGAGCTGAAGTCAGATGCTTAACCAACTGAGCCACCTAGACGCCCCTATGATCCTGTATTTCTAACTATTGTCTACATCGATTAACTTATGAGAACATAATAAGCATATTCATCCCTAGAAAATGTCTTTTCCATCTCAGAAGTTTACCAGAAGTTGCAGATACACTACTTTTCATTTTCCATTTAAAATTCTGACATATATGATTAAACCAGGAGTCAGAGGCCTGGATTCTCTTCCTCACTTTCACTGACTGGACACATTCCTTGGATAATAGAAGACACTCTACCAAACAGGCGTGAAGAACCCATTTCTACAGATTTTACCAAGTTCCTAGGAGTTTTATATAAAATCACAATAAAAAATGGGCAAAACAGAGAAAAATAATATTTTGCAAATATGAAATGTAGAGTGGAAAATGTTCATCTCACTCACAATTACAGAAATACTACTTAATCTTTCACCCATAACTCAGAAAAAAAGTCTGTGTTTAAAGTACATTTTATATATGTGTGTGTGTGTGTATAAAATATACACATACACAAATGGTGTTAATTTCATGAAATATTCACATACCACTATAAAGTAGGGAAAACATTTCAAATCAGCTAACTAATATGTGGAATGTAAAGGTCAAGGTGCTCAACGGCCTTTGGCCCAACATTTCTGCTATCCTATACATAACACTATTTGTACTAGGAAAAATCCATTTCTTTCCAATAATAATTTTTCCAATAACATTAAATTTCCAATAATATTTAAACAAAATGTTATGTATAACCTTTAAAGTGATAGTCATGAAAATGCTTATAATAGGGACATCTGGGTGGCTCAGTCAGTTAAGTACCTGACTCTTGATTTCTTCCCATCAGGCCATGATCTCAGGGTTTGTGATTTCTTTTTTTTTAAATTTTTGTATAGTTTATTTATTTTTGAGACAGAGAGAGAGAGAGCTCGAGTGTGGGAGGGGCAGAGAGAGGGAGGCACAGAATCTGAAGGAGGCTCCAGGCTACGAGCTGTCAGCACAGAAACTGACACGGGGCTTGAACCCACGAACTGTGAGATCATGACCTGAGCCGAAGTTGGAGCCTTAACCAACTAAGCCACCCAGGCGCCCCACGGTTTGTGATTTCAAGCCCTGCATCAGGCTCTGCCCCTCCTCAACTTGACCACAATCTTTCTCCTCTCTCTCTCTCAAAATAAATAACCAAGAAAAAAGTTTATAATCATATGGTATAGTAGGCTCATTAGTTAAGCTTTTTTAAAATTAGAACATAAAATTATATGTAATATAGTCATATTTTTATTTTTTAAGTTTTTTATTTTTTTTAAAAGAGAAGGAAAGAGCCAGAGGATGAGTAGGAGAGGGAGAGAAAGAGAGAAACAGAATCCCAAGCAGTCTCCATGCCTAGCACAGCCTTAACTAACTGAATCATCCAGGTGCTCCTCATATTTTTATTTAAAAAGCAAAAACTGGAAACCAATTTGACAATAAACTATTTGTAAAAAAAACAAAAAAAACAAAAGCAAAAAGTGTATGCATAAGAATATTTGCGGTTGAATTTACCAGAAAGTAAAATAATGATGATGATATTAATAATAATGACTGTCTTTAAGTGGAGAAATGAGGGGTATTTTTCAAGAATTTTAAATGGTTTATTATTTTTTCTGTTGTCTTCTGCTTCAAGTAAGTATTACATAATCATTTTTGTGGACACTTCAACACACGGTGCATGATTTAAAACAGTAATATCGCCTAATGATAACCACTGCAAATATTTACATTCTACTGTAGCTTTAAAAAATTTAATTGTTGTTTTAATACTGCCAAATGATGTGCAATTCACATCATAAATTTTGCACTTCATAAATGTACACTCTGTAAATTTTTTGAATTAATGTATCCTTTTTATTTTAAAAATTCCCATGTCTGGAATTTCCTATGTAACTGGTGAAACTAAGTTGTATAATTTCTAATTCTAAAATACTATAGCAAAATTGTTACAATTATTTCAAAATAAGTAGTTATAAATATTCTTATGGAAGCAGATATAGTATCATAAAACAGCTTTGAGAATCAGAAATGCCTGCTTTTCACACTCTCAGCTTCCTGCCAGACTTGTGTCAATCACAAATAAGGTAATGGAAGGATATATCACTTTACACAATAAATTTATCCTTGATGGTTTGGATTATCTAGATACTATTTTAAATGCTTAACGGGGGCTCAGATTTAAAGAACTCTAAGCTCCATCCTTCAGTAACTAAAGAACCTTACTGATGTGAATAATCATACACTAATGTACCCGTTTTATAAACTTCCTTTCTGCATTGAACTTGCTTGAAGTAAGTTAATACCTGGTATATTCTAAGACATGGGGACAATTGTAAATGTTTAGGAAGGGCTTACTTCAGTATTAGATTGACTTAACCTCTGGAGAAAAGACAGTCAAGCAAAAACAAACAAAAACACCAACCAACCAACCAACAAAAAAACATGAATTTTAAAATCTGAGCTGATTCCTAATTTAAAACAAATATTATCCTAACTGTGCTAAACATTTTACCCAATGATGAAGTGGCAGTCTTTCTAATTTAACAAATTAATTGTGGCTGTTTAAAAATCCAGAATACCGTTATCCAAAGGAAATTGTATTCTCTTAGGTTTCTAGGTCTTCTCATTCAAGGTTATTGAGCCTATCCATAATGGCGTTCATTTAGGTACAAACTTAAACTAAGTGGATAAAATAGTTATGACAATGATTCTATGGAATGTTGCTTACTGGTACAATTTTGAACCCAGGAGGATATTAACAAACCTCTGGGTCCCTAGGCCAGAAATGAGGGTGGAATTCTTCAGCCAAGGTCAAGATTTCTATGACAGATGTTTAGGAGTTGGTATCCACGCATTATATCTGTATTCTTTTCCCTGGACTTAGAAGCAGCTTTTAAAGTTTCTGGAAAATATTTCAATGAAATTTGATTCAGAATAAATTATATATTCTTCACTAAAAGGATATACAGCGATGGATGTAATGACTCAATGAGCTATAGATATCTCAATATCATAGCAAACATTCACAAAATGATGCATAATGACTGTGGGTAATGGGATGACTCCAGAGTCATCAAGAAGAATTATTAATGAATAATTACACCACATCAATTTGAAGAGGAATAAATGATTTCTAAAAATACTAGAAATAACACAGGCTATAAGATACTCTTTAAGTAATGACTTGTTCTTTCCCATTAAGGTTAAATGAATCAAAATGAGATGCTACCCTTTAGTTTGATATAATTAAATGATAACATTTTTTTTAAATTGAAGTCTCCTTAGAGTCAAATTACCAAACCAAAATCTCTACTGAAAAGCAACCCTGAGTACTTCTACTTCCTATGTGCATCACTAATAGTTGGTATCAAAATATCATGCTCCCATTCTTCATTGCATCATTTTTGTTACTATAGAAATATAGGCTGTGCAAATGAGAAGTAAATAAATCATTTAGATCATTCTTTCAGCATATAGGGCTCCACTGACATCCCCAAGGAAATATAAATGTTCATCATTTTCTGCCTATAATTCTGTATTCACTAAATAAGGAAACATCTACTGACTTCAGTGTACATGCTATTAATTTTCCAGGTCATTACTAAATGGTAAATTGAATTTAGACCTCAAACTTTGCTTGGAATTTCCTGCAGCATAAGACCTTAAAAGATTTTTACTCTGGATGTGCTTAGTCTTCCTTCAGGTTTATGCAGTATTAGTCCAAACTTTCTTGGACTCTCAGTACCCATCCAAAATGGTTACTTTGCTCTTATGGCTTGCCATTTTCCTTTATAAAATCTTATTAATTATCACAGAGGCTGAGATTTCTAGAGTTCAAAGAAACTTTAAAGACATCTAGCCCAACTCACTCCTGGTAATAGTTTTTTTCTGTAGTAGAGTCTTCACTGGGTACAATGAGACTATGCTTGGAAGCCTTTATTGTTAGGGACTACATCACTTCCCACCTTCTATCTTTTTTTCTTTTTAATGTTTATTTATTTCTGAGAGACAGAGCATGAGCAGGGGAGGGGCAGAGAGAGAGCGAGACACAGAATCCAAAACAGGCACCAGGCTCTGAGATGTCGGCACAAAGCCCAGCGTGGTGCTGGAACTCAAGAACGGTGAGATCATGAGCTGAGCTGAAGTCAGATGCTTAACCAACTGAGCCACTCAGGCATGACCCCCCCATCTTCTATCTTTTAAACTCATTTGATGACTTAATTATGCCAGCAGTAATCTGTCTTTTATCATTCATTCATTCATTTATTCATTCATCCTCAGTCTGTCCTCAAATTCTACCCAAATTCATTTAATTCCTTTTCTTTAAGACCAGTCCTTCATGTGTCTAAGGGTAGGAATTATGTTGCTCTAGTCTCCTCCTCTTCAGACTTTATCTACATTTCATTAATGAAAGGACTAAGTTCCTCTACTATTCTGATAGTAATCCTGTGAATTTCCTTAATTTTTCTCTTAAGTTTCTCTTACTGTTTGGCATTGGAAATGTGCTCTGGCCAAAACAGAATAATGGGATCATCGCCTTTATCATTCTAGGCCTATTTCACCTTCATTTATGAAATCAAAATCCCATTAACTCTCTTATTGTTGACCAAAATTAACTTTGATATCTACTAAAATCCTAATCATTTATTTTCCACACATGATTCTGATAATATAGATCTTACCCCATTCTGTCACTGATCCTTCATAAACTCAAGGTTAGAACTTGATATTATTCATGTCAAATTTGAAATTTCATCTTCTCAGGTTGAAACAATTGTTTCTATGAGTTAATCAATATCATTTGGAAGCTGGAAAACATAATCCAAAGTGATCACAGCCCCTCTGGCTTCATGTCATCTACAAATGTCATGAGCATTCACCCACGTTGATTAAAATGTTAATAAGGATAGGTAGAAAACCTGTATCAGGTCACTAAAACTTGTCTTGTCAAAATGGGCAATGCCTCATTAATCCTTTCTTCTTGTTTATTTCTGTCATCTTTCTTTTCATATGAGGCCATTTCTACTTTGTGATCTAACAATACCTAATTAATTCTGATAATAACACCTTAAATATAACAACATTTATTGAGCTTATATCTCACTTAGCATAAGTCTTTGACCTAGCCTTTCATATTACCCCATTTTATAAGAAACTTGAGATTCAGAAAATAACTTTATCAAATGAAGAGCCTGTAAGTGTGAATAGGAAATTGAATCTAGAATTCTTTTCTCTAACTCTCACATTCTTTATTGCTCCGATAGATGGTATTATATGATGTGAGGTGGCACTGCATAAAATATCTTGTTATGTCTTTGGTATGTATTGTTGTTACATGGATTCTGCATATATATTTTTTTCTTTGAAATGGCTTTTTCATCTGGTCCATATGGAAACCTCCTATTCATCTTTAGCCAGTACAAACAGCGTCCTTTCTGCTAATCCTTCATTACCCTTCTCTAGACCCCCTCTGAGCTTGTATAATTGCCCTCCTCACACTGTCATTATTGTTTACTATTTCTGGCTTTCTTCCCAGAGTGTGCACTCACTCGGTGAAGGCGGAGTCCCTCACTCATTCATCTTTGTATTCTCAGAAATTAGCACAGTGCCTGACTCTTGGAGGTGCATAATAAATGTTTACTGAACAGTAATTCATGTTTGACTGTTGTTCATTGATCTCATGGGCCATTCTTTTCCTATCACCTGGCCAGGCTGACTTGAACTCATTCAGGGCAGCTTCACAACTTACACTCTTTGCCTCCATGTCACGGCAGTCTCTGCTCTGTGTATATGTGTCATACATTCATTTTATAGCAGTTAAGTCAAAGACCTTTTGGTCCAGGGAGAAGAGATAGAACTAGAACAGGCTTGGAGATGCTCTTCCTTCTCTCTGCCATCTTTCAGGATTACACCATCAGTTGTAGGCAGGTCCTTGATTCTGTTCTTGCTCTAACGAGGAGTAACATGAGAACTTTTCAAAATCTCCACCCAAATTTGGGTCATAGCTGCACACTATCCATTTTTCCCACCCTTTTGGAATGAACTAAGTATGCCAGAATCTTCATTAATGTCGATTTCAAAAGGATATTTTTTGAAGCTTTAAAACTAATAATGTTTTAGTAGAACTACGTATAATTTTCCACTTACACTCCTAAATGCAAATAAACATTATGTTTTAATTTTTTTGTTGGTATATACACAATCTTTCTTATAGAATTATACCACTGGTTAAAAGTTTAAGAAGCATAAATACATTTTTGCTTAGGTGTTTTTGTTTGTTTATGATTTTTGTTTTGGATTTTGTTGTGTATGTGTGTGTTTGGTTTTGGGGGGTTTTTTGTTTTTGTCTAGTTCATTTCATATTTCTTTACATATAGTCTACATCTACACATGTAGATTTAAAATTTTTCTCTGATATTTAAGGTCAAAGAATTATTTTAGTTACTGAAATAAATGAGGATGAGTTTTTTGGCTTTAAGTGGGTTAATTAACTACTTTGGTTATTTCTTGTATAAGTAATATTTAGAAAAATGCAAGCAAGGGGATGAACACCTATACAGTTTCCTAAATGTTTTCCTTTTCTGAAATATTAAAAAAAATGAACAGTGACTTGTGATTTGATAAACAGACACTTCTCTGTTATTTCCTTATAAACCGCTTAACTATGATTTAAAAAAAAAAAAAACTTTAGGGGCGCCTGGGTGGCTTAGTCGGTTAAGCGTCCGACTTTCGCTTAGGTCATGATCTCGCGGTTCGTGGGTTCGAGCCCCGCGTCGGGCTCTGTGCTGACTGCCAGCTCACAGCCTGGAGCCTGTTTCAGCCTGTGACTCCCTCTCTCTGACCCTCCCCTGTTCACGCTGTCTCTCTCTCTCTCCTAAAAATAAATAAAACATTAAAAATTTAAAAAAAAACAACAACAAAACTTTGTTTTTATTACCACATTGTTCTCATATTAAAATTATTCTGTATTGTTTCCCAGCTAGCCATCTACTTCTATCTTTACCTCAGGCCCTGGGATACCTATATCTCAAAAGTGATTTTAAATGGTAGCAAGAATCATACAAGAAATGTCAGGTTGTATTTAGTCCTTGTCTTAGACTCAGGCCCTTTGAGTGACTTTGAATGATTCTTTGGACATTTTGCTCTGTTCTAATTCCTGTGGGTCTCCAGTCTCCTAATATTGAAGGTAGAGTCTATTTGTGCTTGGCCTTCAGCACATAGACCTACCTAATTTCATTCACCTACCTATCAACCTGCTACTCTTTTATAACCTCTACATCTATATGTGCTGGTTTCTCACTTGGTCTTCTTTGTTTCAATGAATTATTTTTTTTAAGGCTCTAAGATTTGATATTTAAAAGCCCCTGGAATTGTTATTTCCATCCTCTGTTTCTCTGACATTTATCAATACTTCTCATACCAAAACCAAAGTTCCTCACACTCCAAGATACATATCCTAGTGAGGTAAGAGAGAGATATAAATTTTATCTGCAGTCTACGCATTTGGAATAGAATATGCCACCCACCGGGATAATGGATAGGCCACCAAAACAGGCTGCTATACCTCTTTCAATAGCTCTTCTATTAGGAATATTAATTCATGCTGCAAAATGTGTGGTAGAGGTGAGGAGGGAGTGAGTATTGGTAATGGGAAGGAAAACTGTGTGACCTTTCAGAAATTATTCTAATTTAGCACTTTATGAATATGAGTAGCTCATTCATTATTCAAAGACCGCCTGTAAAAATTAGTAGCTTTACTACTAAAATTTGAGTTTGAACATCTTCTCCTTTCTTGAACTAGATCATTGTCTTATCAAAGGAAGAATTTTTGATCTGTTAAATCTTACATTTTCGGTAGCACAACTTTATGACCTAAAATTTAAGTATTCTTCAAAGATAACCACATCGATATTACAATGTATGATACAGCTTCACTGAGATTTTCTTTCTTCTGCACTTTCTATATCTTCTCCTAAATGCATTACCATCCATATCATTGACAAGTTGAAGTTCCTTGCCACTATTAATATTTCAGAAGTATTATGCCACCTTGCCACCTTTTTTTCTGTTCTGAGCTCTCCTACATAGATTGTACCCAACAGAGCTGACATTTCAATTATGAGAACACGTCTGCCAAGTCCCCATTATGCCCGCTCTGTTGTGACCTCCATCATTGGCACGCAGTTCTATACTTTTGCCACTGACCACATTCTCTCCTTGTTGGATAATTTCACGACATTCTTTTCTTTGACCTTGCTTTATGCTGTACACAGCAGGACTGGTTTTGATTTCTCAAAGCAGGAAGATTTTATTCACTGACATGAGTATTTGTTCCTACTTTCTACCTATACACTGCCCATCCTATGTTATCTTTATCACTTATTTCCTTAAAAAATAAACATTGCTTTTAATCTTAGAATTGTTTTAGATTTATAGAACATTGGTCAGGTAAGTATGCAGTCTTCCCCATATACACCATAACTAGTCTCCCCACTATTAACATCTTGTATCAATATGGTACATTTGTCACAACTGAGGGGCCAATATTGAAACATTATTATTAAGTGTAATCCCTACTTGATTTAGATTTCTTTAGGTTTTATTTAATATCCATTTTCCGTTTCAGGATCCATCCAGGAAGCCACATTATATTTGGTTATCATGTCTCTTTTAGGCTCTTTGTGGCTAAGAGAAGTTTCTCAGATTTTCGTTTTTTTTTTTCAAACTTGACAGTTTTTAAAAATCTTTTTATGTTTATTTTTATTTGAGAGAGATGGAGAGACAGAGCATGAATGGAGGTGGGGCAGACAGAGTGGGAAACACAGAATCTGAAGGGCTCCAGGCTCTGATATTTCAGTATAGAACCTGATGTGGGGCTTGAACTCAGGAACCACAAGATCATGACCTGGGCTGAAGTCTGATGCTCAACCAACTGAGCCACCCAGGTGCCCCCAACCTTGACAGTTTCTGAGGAGTACTGGTGAGATATATTGTAGAATACTCCTTAACTGGGGTTTGTATGATATTTTTCTCACAATAGAAGGGAGTTACGGGTTTGAGGGAGGAAGACTACTTAATAAAGTGCCATTCTCATCACACGAAGGGCATGCCCTGTTACTGTGACTTATCACTGCTACCTCAATCACCTGGCTGAGGTAGTATTTGTCATTCCTCCCTAGTGTAAAATTCCATTTCCCTCCTCTTTCTTACTTTACTCTTTGGAAGTAAGCTACTATGTGTGGTCCTCACTTAAGGTATAAAGAGTTATGTTCTACCTCATTGAGAGAGTGGAATATTTCATGTAAACTATTTATAATTCCTCAGAAAGGGATATTTGTAACTTTTTCTCTCCTTATTTATTCAATCATCACTTTATATCAGTACAGACTTGTAGATTACCATTCACTTTTAAAAACTCACATTAGGGTTACTGAGGTAACTCTTTTCCGTATAGTAAGCCCAGGATGACACCTTGTATTCAATGCTTATATTGTAATCTCTTCTGCAGATGGAATGATGAGAAGTAAGGTTCATGACAATTACTCTAGAGCTCTGAAGAATCTGAATGATCAAGGCCCTGAGTAATTTCATTTAAAAATAGGAGACTACAGAGGTACCTAGATGGCTCAGTCAGTTAAGTGTCCGACTTCAACTCAGGTCAAGATCTCATGGTTTGTGGGTTCAAGCCCTGTATCAGGCTCTGTGTTGACACCACAGAGCATGAAACCTGCTCTGGATTCTGTGTTTTCCTCTCTCTCTGCCCCTTCCCTGTGTGCTCACTCTCTCTCTCTCTCTCTCTCTCTCCCCCTCTCTCTCACAAAAATAAGCATTAAAAAAAACAAAGCAAAAAAAACCCCTAAATAAATAAAATGGGAGGCTACAGATATCTCTGGGTAACTCAGTCAGCTAAGCCTCTGACTCCTGATTTTGGCTCTGGTCATGATCTTATGGACATTAAATCGAACCCTGTGTGGGACTCTGTGCTGACAGCAAGGAGCCTGCTTAGGATTCTCTCTCTCTCCATCTCTCTCTGCCCTTCCCCCTGCTTGTGTTGCACATGCATGCTCTCTCTCCCTTGAATTAAATATATAAATTAAAAAATAAAATAAAATAGGGGCACCTGGGTGGCTCAGTTGGTTAAGAGTCTGATTTCAGCTCAGGTCATGATTGTAGTCAGTGAGGCTGATAGCTCAGAGCCTGGAGCCTGCTTTGGATTCTCTCTCTCTCTTTCTCTCTCTGCCCCTTCCCCACTTGTGCTTGGTCTCTTTCTTTCCCAAAATTAAAAAAAAAATAAAAAATAAATAAAATGGGAGATTCCATAGTACAGAGAGTTAGAAGCATGGAGTAACCTGTCTGAGTTCAAATTCTGGCT